>VDFB02373365.1:238256776-238710092 GCA_007258455.2 Sequoia sempervirens
ATTATAAGCAAAGAGGAAAATGTATGTATATATCATATAAGAAAATATATGTACATATCATAAAAGGAAAATGTAAATTAAAGATCATCAAATGTTGAATACTAAAGATCAACAAATAAGTAAATGCATGTATATCATATAAGAAAATGTAAGTTAGAGATCATCAAATATCAAATACTATTAAAGATCATCATATAATCAAATACATGTGGTAAAGATCATAAATCTAGAGTGAATGGCCTAATATGAATGTCTACTCCTAGACGAATGGCCATCTGAATGAGAACGGTCCTACTCTGATGGATGTGCTGAGCCCTGCAAATAAAATTATGTACAAGATGTGTTAAATACATATAATTTATATTAAATAAATTTTATGAAAGTTATTTTTAAATGAACTTGTATTTTTAAATATCAATCTAGATCTATGCAAACATAAATATATTGCATGTACATATACATGTGTGATTATATAAAAATGTAAAACTCACATGTCCGCTGACTGTAGATTCATCCATAGAGTCACATCGATCATGCACATGATCTGGACCAAGGCTAGGAGTGATATGAGGTATGTCCACCTGTAACAATATATATATACATATATATCAACTTACATGAATATCTAGTTAAATTTTTTTTAAAAATAATGAAAAAAGAATTGAAACATGCACATGCACACATACATGCACATCATCTGATATCGGATGACTTAAGTCCTCTGAAATAGTCGCCTCCACCATATCCACCAAACGATCAAGCGACGAATCAACATCTACATCCATCTGAACTATCCCATGTCGTGCCATAAATGATGAATGTAGAGGACTATAAAGGTGAGATGGCATCAGTGATGATGAACCAGAACCAATCAACATATTAGTAAAACCCATAGTCTGTGTAGCTGTCGTATGAACTGTAGGTGGATCCTGATGCGCACTAGTACTCAGCTGAGAGTGATGGGATCCTGGAACTGAATGAACTCTACATCTCAAATGCTCTCTAACATGCTCTATATCGATCCCATTGTCTAATGCAATGTGGGCATATGCCTCCAATAGGTCTTCAGCCAAACAATGCAGAGTCATGCGTGACATATCTCCTATAAGTACATCAAGCTGTGTAGGAGTAGGGATGCCGACCACTGTAAAAGGATCCATGGTGGTCCACTGTGCTGAAAATGGTGTGGATCAGGAATTTCTGGACATCAAATACTAACCTACACGATCATTAGATATCCTAGTGGTGGTAGCCACAATGTCACCTATAGTGTCAATTGCTTCCTTTTGGGAAGCAACGACAACCTCATCTGCTATGGGGGCTAGAGTTGGGGTGAGAGTAGGAGACCTGTCACCAACCAATACCCTAAACACTGGGGGTGGTCTATCTGCTTGAGGATAGGTGGGCCTATCAGCAATCCTACCACGCCCCTGACCAACATATGGTGGAATGTACAGGTAGTTAACTTTGAGGCCCAAATGGACCTCAACATACAACTGCTAAACAAAATAAAATGAAATCTGGTCATTGTTTGGGTATAGACCATGTGCTGTGAGAAATTGTGGGTAGATCAATGAGGCCATAGCATGATCGACACATCTAGTGACCTGGTATCCCCTAACCTTATGCACATTTTGATAAAATGGAAAACAAGTGGCTTTTATAGTTTCTTTGGTGACACTATCCTGTATTTGTTTAAGGGGAACATCACCATGTACTTATTCCCGCATGCAGGAAAGAATAGCAGTCACTATATTTGGGGAATATGCACTAGTCCTCTCAAGTTCATCTTTTAGTTTTTCTAGACTATGCAATATTAACATGCATGGTTCACTATATATCCTGGGTTTGCACCATTGCTAATGAATCTCTCAATTTTAATCTCATTACTAGTATTTGCAAACAAAGAAATCTATACCGAGGTGGAACATGATCGCATTTTCCATGTTATATATATATATATATATATATATATATATATATATATATATATATATATATATATATATATATATATATATATATATATATATATATAAATTACACCTAAAAGAGCAATGAGACTTTGGTAAAATAATATATCTAGATAAAGGGAATACAAATCTAAAATATAACTTGTAATAATTCATCTACTCATCAATAATATTTCATACCATTAACAATTTAAAATAGTGCAGAAGACAACTATAATCTATAACATAGCATTCTTAAATGGTTCAAATTTAAATGAAATGATGAAAGAAAGAATAAGAATACAAAGACTAGTATAAAATTATTTGAAAATAATTGGGGATAAAAATATTTAATCTAATAGTTGTTAACATAAATGAACTTCAATTATATAGCCAAGAACATCAAAAAATTATAGATTGGAAAGCAAAATAATTAGACATTTATCATATTTTTATATGTATAAAGTTTAGATACCATCAAACTATTTAAACTTATAGATCACATAAAGCTATAAATTGAATCGTTAAAACTAATTTATTAAGAATCAAATCTAATAAAGGTTGACTTCATTGCATACTTGTTATAAATATCTCACTAATCCAACCATACATATTATATATGTTAAAAAATATATAATTGTTATGCCCATAATTGTTCACTATATCTTGACGTGGATCTCCTTCAACTAGATCAATTAAAAATTATTTGTAATGTTGGAGGAAAATGGATTTAATATCATTAGAGTTGTCATGGAACTACCTCTCTTGATCAACGATAGATATTATCCACTCTCGAGAATGTAAATATGTTCAAGATAACTAAAAAATAATTTGTATCCCTTATATCCTTTCATCCAATGTAGCCTATCTCTTAATTGAGATCCTCTACCACAATTAAGTTCAAATCTTCTAAGTTTTATTTCAAGGAAAGCAACCACTCATTGTAGAAAAGTTATTAGTAAGTGCTAAAGCCAAAACAATATTTTTTTTCTATTTGGATCCATATTTTTTTTCCATTCTAGATCTCTTTCTAGCCATATTCTTATTGTAAGATCATAGTAAGGTAGTGCAATAGATTTAATCACATCATTCCACAATTGTATCCACTTACCATTTTGATGAGGTCTAGGAACATCAACCAAAGGGATATTAGGCAAGCAAGGTGATCAATTTGATTGAGGTAGGAAGTGTTGAGCTTGAAGGATAGATTATTAGGTATGAGGAATAAGAAGTTTGAAAAGTTTAAAGAATTGGGAGGTGATATGTGAGATAGGTTTAATAGAATCTACTTAAATAAGGGTGTTTTGTGGAGAGGGGACAATGGAAAGAGCAATGACTAAGTTTTAATCTATCAATACAACTAAGTTACCCTTAGTTCACCATCTCTTTAGTTGGTCCAAGTGAACTAGTGATGAGTATAAGAATATTTTTTTGTCTAAAATGGGATCTAAACCCCTCATGGTATTTCTAGTTAGGATGTAGGAATTCAATTATTTTTTAGAGAGTTTATGAGAACTAAACCAACTTGTATCTTGGTTTTTTCCACCATATCATATCATACTTTTTGTCTAAAACTTACAATTATGACATATTCTTATGACATTTAAGAGCATGACTATAGAATATTTATAGTAAAGTATTGACTGGTCAACATTATGAAAAATCATAAGAAATATTTTAAGAAATAGCAACTGTGTGAAGGAAAAAGATGTGGACATTTACAAGAACTTTTTTTTTTAAGCAAAAGTGGGAGACCACTTATAATTTTATTTATATATAATATTTTACATATAGCTAGTTCAGGCAGACATACTGGCAGGAAAGAACTAGCAAGAAAACCCCCAGTTGCAGTCCGAGTAACAAATTTTACAAAATATCAAAAAGACCAATGAGGTCCTAGTACAAATTACCAATTTTCTAATTACAACATGTTACAAAATCACATTGGTTGAATACATTAGTACAAAATCATCAATCTCCTCCATGGAAATGGTAGATCTATATCTGTTTATAACTTGGTAGAGATGCACGAAGAAGTGTCATGCATTATGGATAATAACATGCCTTGGAATATGTGAACATAGGTCTCTTCTTATGAAATAAAACCTTCTTTGAATAATTAACATTAGAAATTAATATAGTTTGGTGAGCATATTGTATAATCACACTAGAAACCAATAATGGAAGATTGAGAGTCTCAACTAAGAATTCCACCAAGTATAGATAACATTCATACTAGAAGCCAACAACAAAAGACCAAATTTCATAAATAAAGTTCATGTGTTATATATCATGCCTTTGAGGGGTCCACAAGTACCATAAGCCTTTTGAAATCCTTCTCCATCTAAATGCATCCATTCCAAGACCATTGGGAGGTGGGTATACAATATGAACCAAGTATTAATTTCTAATGTTAATTATTGAAAGAAGATGAAGGTCCTTATTTACCCTTAAATGACATTTAAATTGGATATTTTAATGTTCAATATAATGAAATCTTTAAAAAATGAAAGTGACAATAATATTGAAAATAAAAATGTTGAACATGAATGTGAAAATATTGTAAAATTTGATGGAACACCTATTGATAAGAGTAGCATCATAGAAGAAGAAGAAGAAGAAGAAATACATCAACAATTTCTTGACTAATGTGGATATGAACCCTATGACATTGAAATTGCACTCAATAATTGACTTGTTGATAACAATGATTAAATTGATAGCTCACATGAACCAATGAAACTCAATGTGTCTCCAAATTACATAAGAAGAGAGAAACTTTGTGAAGAAAAAGAAATTCAAAATCCATCTTTTTGTAATGAGTTTGTTAAAATTTAAAAACATTCAAGAACCCCAAAATGGTTTGAAATTGATAAGCATAATAGAAATTCTTGAAGGCAAGAGGTCATCACAAACCATTTGGTTGTGGGCTTCAAAAAATTTCGATGAATGGTTTTCCAATAAGACATTAACTAAAAAATTCCAATTTTTTATACAATTACTAAAGATGTACAAAATAAGACCTTTACTAAATAAATTTCAAAGATTCATGTAAACAAAAAATTTGATCGAAATAATATTGTTGTTAAAGTTTTTTTTAATGCATTCAATTCTATTGTAAATAATAGTAAGGAAAAAGATAAAAGAGTTGCTCATAGAGTAATAAGATCATTAGTAAGAAATTAAAAAATTAAAAAGGCTCAATTATTAAGGTAAACTTGTCTTGAATTAAGCCTAAATCATAAAACATTATCAAAAGTACTATCAATAAGTTCATGATTAGAAAGTCCTATTGAAAATCATACTTGTGCTTTTACCAGTAGGCTTCCATGAATCGATAAGAAGCTAATTAATAACACAAAGGATGCAATTCAACAATTTTGGCACTCTAACTCTAGATTTACATATGAGGTTGGAAACAACATTTTTTATACTCTACCTAGGCCATGATTCTGTTATAAGTACAAAGAGTTTATGATAGAAATACATCCATTATTGTTGAGTTAAAAGTAGATTAAATATTATTTTTCTTAAAAATTCACTTTTATATAAATGTAGGTGTTTTGGAGAACAAAGCTATAGTATGAATAAGTGATTGACATCGATGGCTATAAATTTCAAGGTGGGGACATTCAATATAATTCATAAGGTGTTATAATATTAAATGCTTCATTGTTTAGTTAGTTTTAATCAATGTTGTATGATTTATTAAACATTTTTTTAATATTTAAATGTAGGTGTTTTGGGGAGTAGCAGTGATAGATCTAGCTCATTGAGAAAGGATATAGGTAGAGAGGAGGAGTGACCTTGACAAGGATTGAGACATGGATCACCTCAGGTGGTAGATATGAGTGGAACATATCCATAGAGAAGGATAGGCTAAGAGGATAGATATAGGAGACAAATACCTTAGGGGCACCTTTTTAGTTGTGTGTATGCTCTACAGAGCGGATTTACTCATGAGTGCTTTGATGTATTTGAAGACACATTTGTATGAGAACATAGATAATATGATATGGGAACTATTAGTTGTGTTGATGATGGGTGTGATATTTTATGTGTATGTTGATGATGTGCATGATATATAGTTATATTTCTTGTATTTGGATGCTCATAGGTATGGATGTTCATGAATCTTATGTGTATGTCTAATGGTGGCATGTGGAAGGATAAATATGGCTATTGAAAACTTTACCATTATCTTGACAACTAATTATGGCTATATGATTATCTTATTGTAATGAACCTAAGTTAATTCAATAGATATTAGTGAAGTTGAATTAGGAAGCATGGATTGTGCTTTATTATACACATTTTACGTTTAAAAATATGGGTCTAATTTTTGCGATATTGAAAGTCAGTTAAATTTCTTCAATAGTATATCCAAGGTATAGGGATATATTAGTGGTAGGAGTAGTGTAGGATAAAAAGGAGAATGTATAAAGAGGGGAAGGTCTAGAAAGGTAATGACATGGTAATGGAAGGAGAAGTTACCTATAAGGTTAGATTTTCATAGGATAAGGAGGAATGGTATGAAGAACATATCTTTATAGGAAGTGCTAGTAGTAACAATGGTGTGAACATATATAAAAGGATGGGAGATAAGAAATACTAATGGAGAGAAAGGGGGACATGGGTGGTGGATCCC
Source organism: Sequoia sempervirens (assembly GCA_007258455.2). Classification (NCBI taxonomy): domain Eukaryota; kingdom Viridiplantae; phylum Streptophyta; class Pinopsida; order Cupressales; family Cupressaceae; genus Sequoia; species Sequoia sempervirens. Next base: position 238,263,377 of record VDFB02373365.1, read on the forward strand.
ATGGAAGTGGTAACTATAGTATGATAGGAGGAATCATTATAAGAGGATGAAGGGTAGATGGATGCATAGAGGGTACAACATTATTAAAATCCATTAGAGTGGTAATATTATGAATAGTATTAATTCCCTAAGGATAGCCACCTAATACATTATATAAATTACTAGCCAATGAGTGAGGATATTTAGGGTGCAGAGGTGCATCAATATGTAATTATCAATTTAGGAAAATATCTTGTTTATCAACATATGTATCTAAATCATAGTCTTGATCATTATTTTTCATCTTCTTTAATGTGGATCTTTATATGGTTGTCATTAGCTATTATATCAAAAAATAATTCAATCGTCATTTTATTTGCTAGCCATATTAGAGTTAAGATGAAAACTCCATAAAACAAGATTTTAAAGGATATTAATTTAACTAGATAAAAGATCAAGGAAAACACTCTCAAACATGCAATATACCCCAATTGCTTAGACAATGCATATTTCCTAATAATGTGTGCAACTAAAAACTAATAACATGTAATGAATGGATGTAGGTGATAATAATTAAATAATCCTAATTGAACTAGGGTTGTCCCTTTTATATATTTAAGAAGTTGTAAGAGCATTGTATGAAATTGTAAGATGGGAATTACTTATGAAATGTTATATGACACATAAGAGAATAAAAAAGGGGGGTTACACTAGAATATTGATTAGAATTATGAAAATCATCAAGATCATCTTAAATAATGGGTTTGAATATGTCAAAAATGGAGTGTCGGTTATGAGGAGGAGGATTTGAATTTTTTTGACAAGATGTAAAGCATTTGCTAAATACATCCTATAAACCAAGTCAAGGAATATGGTGTTGGAATTTGTGCCAAATTTGGTGCCATTTTTAGGTCATTATTTTGGCTCATGGTTTTGGTAAACCACACTTGGTTTATGGTTTAAATTTTTCCTATTTATGGGTGCTTGAGATGGAGAAAGCATAATGATTTTGTAGGTATCATCATGCTACTAGAAATTACTCCATATTCACATGTTGATGATACTACTATAAGGGTATGCACATGAATATTTTATTGTAAATGATATTATTATCAAATAATATAATTGGTTCATGTTTTTGGTTGTGGGATTTTTCTTCCAAGAGGATTTTCCCATGTACATAATTATGTTATAAATTTATAATTTATACATTTTTCTTGTAACTAAAATTAAATCTATTTTGCATATTTATCTCTTGATAGGTTAATATGGGAAGTGTTTCCACACCTCATATTCCTTTTAAAATACTATCCAAGTCTTAATCAGTTTACATCCTCTATCTTATTGTGCAATACCTACCTACCACCAAAAATCTATAGAGATGGACATTTTTAATGTTACAAATGATATCTTCCTAGTGAGACAGAGTCTATTGGAAAATATGTATGATTTGAGTTGTCAAATCTACTTGTCCATATTGTTAAGGGAAAAATATGCATGTTGCATCTAATGGTACCAACAAATCTACCCACATTCAAATGATACAACTTGTGGTTCTATTTGAACTTCATAACTTTATATTGTTTGTTTTCATATGCTATTAAGTTCTTATATATGTTTCACTTGGTATTTCCATTTAGGAGCAAGGTAGCTTTTTTATTTTATAGGCTATCCATAGCTTTGATTGCTGAAATGGGAAGGCATATTTCATTTACACATAGGACATAAAAAATTAAGCATCTATATATATATATATATATATATATAATTAAGAGTAAAACAAAATTATTTCAAAATTTGAATTAGAATAAATGATCATAAAGAGAGGTAAATTCAACTTGCTAATTTGAATTTAAATTTTAAGTTAAGGGGTAATTTATTATACATTTCATTCAAACAATCTAGTTTCTTTCCTCTAAATTTATTCTTCGATTCATACATTTAGTTCACCAACCATTTTTGGAGTAATGTCATAAGACTCAAAGGAAAAATATGAAGAATTTTATCCAAGTTTCCATTGTATGCACCCTAGAAACTTTATATCATGAACTGTTTGATATAATTTCTCAAGTAAATTTGTTAATGAACTGTTTGATATAATGCCTCAAAAAAATTGGAGGTGCCCTGGTAAAAATGTATTCAAAATGTGGAAGCAAAATAGTGTATGTTGAAAACGCTTTAAAAACTTTTTAAAAAATGCAGTTTGAATTCAACAAATTTGAAAATTTTCACATTTAGGGTTTCAAAATTTAACAAACATATTCATTTTGAACTCTACAAAATTCAAATTTCACATACCTGGTGCTCGATATGCAAGTTGGGTTGATGAAGTTTGGAGAGACGAAGTTGAGTTTACATTCGCCAAAGAGATGAAGTCAGTTTTCTCGCTATTTGTAGATCACAGTCTCGGTTCGCCACACGGACCAGGGAAAGCAACTAGTAAAAAGAAAGTGAAAATGACAGTCGAAAATCATAATGTTTTTTATTTTTTTTCTTATTTAAGGGGGTTCGGTCGAACCCATGTTCGATCGAACCCCTTTAAATAAGATTATTTTTATTTAGGGTATTTGGGTTCAGTCAAACCTATAATGAGGTTCGGTCGAACTCAATGGTTCGACCAAACCCATTGAGTTTGGGGGAAAGGAAAAAATGAAATTTCCTTCCTCATATAATTTGTAAACCACTATTGTGGTTTGACTCTGCAACTTTCATTTTGCAACTCGCGAGAACAAATGAACTATTATGATGCATCTGGGTGGATACGTTTACACTAGGCATAGTCCTCTTTCACACCCAAACACACTAAATCGGTCCAAGCTACATTCAACCAGCAAAATCCTTTAGGAGTCCAAAGTGCAAAATGACTGTAAACTTCAGCATGTTGTTACTCAGATAGTGTGATGCTTAGAAACTTCTCCTCTTATTCTATGAGATCACGTTGGGCTCCTCTAAAATAACCTCTTTATTTTTTTTCTATCTCATAGGTCTTTCCCTGTGGTGGTGAATTTTCACTTTAGAAAAAAGTTGTCAAATGCAAATAGTTGAAAGTTGCAAAGTGGTGCAAATTTTATTTTTCAACTCATGTGATCAAATAAACTATGTCGATGCATCTTGGTGGGTAATTTTATGCTAGACATGGTCCTCTTTCACATCCAAACACGCTGAATCACTTCGAGCTACATTCAACTGACATAATCCCTTAAAAGTTCAAAGTACAAAATGACTGCAAACTTCATCTTGATGTGACTCAGATACCGTAACGCTTTAAAACTTCTCATCTGAGCCTATGGAATTGTGCTGGTCCTCTCTACAATAACCTCTCTTGTTCTCGCTATCTTGAAGGCTTTTTCCTGTGGTGGCGAATTTTCTCTTGGGGAAAAAGTTGTCAAATACAAGTAGTTGAAAGTTGCAAAGTGGTGCAACTTTCATACTACAACTCATGTGACCAAATGAACTATTTTTACATGTATAGGTAGGTACATTTACAGTAGGCATGGTCCTCTTTCACACCCAAACATGCAGAATTGCTTTGAGGTACATTCAACCAGTAGAATCCCTTAAGAGTCGAAAGTGCAAAATGGCTGCAAACTTCAGCATGTAGTTACTCAGATAATGTGATGCTTAGAAACTTCTCATCTAAGCCTATTGGTTTGAGTTAGGACCCTCTATAATAAAATCTCATATTTTTGCTATCTTAGAGGTGTTTTCCTATGGTGGGGGTGATCCCACAATAGTGGTTTACAATTTTTGGCCAAATTGGACACTGAAATTATTATTTTTAACTAAATCTTCACATTCGAGCACCTATAGAAGCTAAACTATGAATAATTTGAAGATGATGCAAACTAGAGTCTCATCAAATTTTTTCTGTAGATTCTAAAAATATTTTTTTCAAAATTTTTGGAATTAGATTGCACTTCTTTTTCCATCTCCCACAAAAATTGGTTTTTTTAAGAAAATAACATTTTTAAAAAGTGATGCACACCGTATAACGCATAAATTTTTTTCCATGAAGGATACAATTCTAATTATTTTGAATTTAGATTTGTAACTCTAATATCTAGTGCTTCCACTTGGTTAGATAATTTTTTATTGAATACTTTTTCTTTAATCAAGTTTTGAAGTCAAACCAATTACAATTCAGACATAGCGCGACCGTATAATGCATAACTTTTTTTGTATATATCAAAATTCAATTATTTTTTTGTTGGATCAAGGACTTCAATATCCGGTGCACTCATATTCTTAAAAAAAAAATCTTCTGATAATCTGCTATTTTTCCACATGTGCAGAATAGAGACCTTCATTTTTAATGAAAAACCTATGTTTAAAAAAACTAAAAAAATAAATACATAATAAAACCAAAACATATTAAAATTATATTCATTGGATAGCTTGTTCTGAGAACTACCTGATTTCAATTGGGTTTGTGGAGATTCCTCCATTTTCATCCTCAACCTGAGCTCCAAAGTGCCAAATTTAAGGTTTTTTGTGTCTCAGGGAGGGGATGAGGATTTAGGGGGATTCATACGAACCAATAGGGGTTCGAGCGAACCCCTATGGGTTCATTCGAACCATGGTTCACTTGAACGTAGGTTTGAGTGAACCTCTTCAAGGGGGTTCGCTTGAACCCCTTTCATATGCATTTTTTTTTTGTTTTTTGGCGAAAAAAAGTTTAAGGGGTTCGGTTGAACCTAGGTTCGGTCGAACCCCTTTTTGGTTCAGTTGAACTTCTAGGTTCGTATGAACCCCCAAAATCACTTTTTTTGCCATGGGGTAATTTTTTCTCTATTTTCCTTCCTCCCTCAAATTGTAAACCACTATTGTGGCTTCACCCATGGCAACTTTTCGCTTGGGGAAAAAGTTGTCAAATGCAAGTAGTTGAAAGTTGCAAAGTGGTGCAACTTTCTTTTTGCAACTTGTGTGACAAATTTTTTTTTTGATGCATCTAGATGGGTAAGTTTATGCTAGGCATGGTCCTATTTTGGACATAAACATGCTAAATCATTTTGAGCTACATTCAACCGGTTGAATCCCTTAAGAGTACAAAGTGCAAAATGGTTGCAAACTTCATCATTATGTTGCTTGAATACTGTAATGCTTAGAAACTTCTCATCTGTGTCTATGGGATCACATTGGGATCCTCTACAATAACCTCTCTTAGTTTTTGCTATCTTAGAGGTCTTTTCCCATGGTGGCAAATTTTTACTTAGGAAAAAAATTGTCAAATCCAAATAGTTGAAAGTCACAAAGTGGTGCAACTTTCATTCTGCAACTCGTGTGACCAAATGAACTATTCCAATGCGTCTAGGTGGGTATGTTTATGATATGCATGATCCTCTTTTGCACCCAAACATGCTAAATCACTCTAAGCTACATTCAACCGACAGAATCCTTTAAGAGCCCAAAGTACAAAATGGCTGCAAACTTCAACATGTTGTTACTCAGATACCATGATAATAAAAAACTTCTCATATAAGCCTATGGGTTCACATTGGGCCCCTTTACAATAACCTCTCTTATTGTTTGCTATCTCAGAGGCGTTTTCCTAACAACTTTTCGCTTGTGGAAAAAATTGTCAAATGCAAGTAGTGCAAAGTTGCAAAGTGGTGCAACTTTCTTTCTACAACTCGTGTGACCAAACAAACTATTTTGATGCATCCAGGTGGGTAAATTGATGCAAGAGCATCCAAGGTGTAATCACAATCTTGCATGACCCAAAAAAAATGTTCTCTTTTCAATAAGGGCTAAATTTGGTGGGGTCACTATTTTAGTAAGTTTGCATTTATGCATAGTTGGACACAAAATCTTACATAGACCTCCATAATGGTAAATTGAAGCCAATGGAAAAGAAATCACTTCAATACCATTTTTCATTTGATAGATATTAAAATTTTAAATTTTAAAAATCCTAGCAAAATCTTCGGGGTCAATTTTGAGGCACTTAAAGGCTCTGGATGGGCCTAAAAATTGGTGAAAAATGAAATTAGCTAGCCTTTAGGCCCTACTTTTTGGCTTGAGACCTTTCTAAAAAGGTATTACAATAGAAAATCTGACGGTCGGATCAAAAGTTCTGATCCCACGAAGTTGTAATACCAAAATTAGTAAAATTTCAAAATATCTTCTTGAGGAAGTTACACTTTCCAGAAGATTTTAGGGCGGTTACACTTTCCAAAATATTCTAGGGAAATTACACCTTCCAAATAAAGGATGTAAAGGGGGACTATAGAGGGGAGGCTAGAGAAGAGTAGATGGTGGCTCTGATTTGTAGATTTGCATATTTATGTAATTAAAAATCCCATGTGATGGAAAATATAATGTTGTAATTTCATTTTTATTTCAGTGATAATAGAAAATATTTTATTTCCTTCTTTCATTTTGTTTGTGCCATTATTTGTTGTTTTTGTGAGTTTTATATTGTAAGGGGAGTACCCTTCATCATACGTTTACACTAAGAATGGTTCTCTTTTGCACCCAAACACACTAAATCACTCTGAGCTATGTTCAACTAGCTAAATCCCTTAAGAGTTTGAACTATAGTTGTTGTCATCGAATAGTGCACCTTTGCTGAGATACAAAACTCAACCTACTAGTGAAACATTGGATCTAGATATTCAATATCCATGACGTATGGTTTTTTTTGCTCTAGAGTTATAAAACATGATGTGGCAATAGTTATAGGAACATGTTTCTCAATGATTTGTCATGTTATTTCACACATAGAAAATGGAAGGATTTTTAACTTATTTAAATGATGAACATAAGAGAAATGTGATAACTACACATGGGTGATGCATCCAGAAATCAAGCTTATATCATTGTTCGTACACATCTAATATCTTTAGAATATCATTAAAAATGACTTGTGCATTGATTTAATTTAATTAGATGTCAAGTGTTGTGATATTAGCAGATGCAAAAAAAATTTGTTGGTTGGATAAAAAAATATCATGTGTTTTGATGCACGTTCATACAAGTTCATAGAGGTATATATATATGCCCATGAAGTTTGAAACATCCACTTGTTCTATAGATGCAAATGCAATGATTGCTAAGCTTTAGAATCAGAACCATTAGTTGTTGGATGCTAGCCTCAACCATGAATTAAAGGCAATACATTTTCCTATGATATTTTTTTATGGGAAGGAGCCCTTACAGTTCATTTGAAACATTTCTTGTGTTAAATTCCTTGCCAATAGACAACAATAGAACTCAAGAAGCATGGAGGATACATGAAAATACATGAAGTATACAGATGAATCATGAAGAATACACTTGAACACATGAACTATACATTGGAAGCATGAAGCATACAGTTGAATACATGCAATATACGTGAAGTATACAAGTGAATAAGTGAAACATACATGTGAATAAGTGAGACACAAGTAATTGAAGATTGCAAAGGATACAAACCATCGGGAATGGAACTTATTTACACACTACACATTAGATGGAGCTTATTGAGAAATCAACAGTAATTAATTAAGCATTAGATGTAAACAAAATCCATGGCTACAACATTCAAGTATACAATTTACAAAATACACATGATAACATCATTCAAGAATGGCAGTAGAAAAAATAATATTTTCTTTAATCAAAAAGCCGTAAGGCTATACAATGATATATATTGATAAAATAATATACAATATATCCAAAAAACCATACAGGCTTAGTACAAAAGAACCATATGGACATAAAATCTCACATATATATCGATAGTAAAAAACATATGTTCCAAAATGCCACACAGACATACAACAAATGACCCTAATACATAGTCATTTCCCTCTAGGGGAAGGAAAATGATCTTGTGCTGCCTTTGAAATTCAGCTGGATGGAGTGCTTATTGGTTCTCTTATCTTTCAAACATGCTCACTTGTCATCCTCTCTTCACTCTGGACCTTCAATTGATACAATAAAAAGTAAAGATGTTAATACAGAGAAATTGAATTGTGGAATGACATATAACAAAATATAATCACTTACCACATACATATAGTCATCATGCACTTTTACAGTATTACCATGTCCACAATCTGGAGTGACAACCACCTGTAGCAACCATCAAGATAGAAATTAAACTACATAAAAGTATCATAAAAATCTTTTATAATAGACCATAAAAGAGCAAATATAATGTCAAATCAACTAATCTATTGCATACCTCTCTCAATGGATCAAAATTGTCTATTGTTGCAGAAACTCCATGTTCCATCATGCCACGAGCATCACCAGGGCTGTCTGATGTCAACAAATACAAATGAAACAACATATCTAATAGTAATATAAAGAAGTTTAGGTAGTCCCTTTATAACTGCCATAAATGAAAGAGCAAATGGTTGTCCTTAGTTGAGACTACAATATAGTGCTTATAGATCACGAAAAGGTGAAAGTACTAAGTCCACTAGGATAGTCCAAGCTCTTGCAAATGCCAAAGTTTAGTGCTCATTGAGATTCATATTGCATATGCTAATGAACTAATGTTAATGAGGGCATGTTGTCAACATAGTGATAGTGCCACAATGAAGTTCACATGAATGATTTGAGCATTACTATGTTACTAGAAGCTTTCAAAGGGATAATGGAACATATGATGAATTAGGACATATCTAGGGTTTTACTATAGCAAATGAAGTTGGTTGTTGAGTTGTTCAGAAGTAATGGAGAAGACAACTTTGGTCAATAATGAGTGGAAGAAAATATTTCTTCTAATGGTGTATAGGATAAAATTTGGATGGACATGCTATAGCATAGAAGGGATAAAGAGACACGACCAACAAGGGATAATGGAACATATGGTGAAATAATAAAGGGTGCAATGGGATGGGATTCGAATGTGATAATGGAACATAGGATGGGCTAGGATGGGATAACAAAATATAGTGTGAACTATTAGAGGTTAATGGGATGGGATTAGGAGGGAATAAAGGAACATAGGGTGAATTAGGGAAAGATAGTGGGACAGGAGCAAGAGGGGACAATGGAACATAAGGTAAAATAAGATAGGGTAATGGGATGGAAATAGAAGGGGCTTATGGAACATAGAATGGACTAGTATAGATTGATGGGATGGGCTAGGATGGGATTGAAAAAATATAGGGTTGAAAATTAGATGTTAATGGGATACAATTAGTAGGTAATAATGCAACATAGGGTGAATTAGGAGGTGTCTATGGTTTGGCTATACTACATAAAGTGTGAACTTGACCTGTGTGTAGTAATAATAGAGAAGAGTTATTTAGGATGAAACATGGATAAAGATGGTATAACATAGAATGGATAAGGAACATAGGGTGGAACATAGGGGATCATGGATCATCTAGGGTGAAATAAAAATGGGTATAATAAGATGTGATTAGGAGGGAATAATGACACATATGATGGACTAGAAGACATTAGTTGGATGGGCTAGGAAGGGATCATGGAAAATAAGGTGAACTATTAAATGTTAATGGGATGGGATTAGGAAGGAAAAAAGGAACAAAAAGTGAATTAGGAGAAGATAATGTGACACAATCAAGAGGGGATGATGGAACATAGAATGGACTAGTAGAGATTAATTGGATGAGCTAGGATGGAATAATAAAACATTTTTATAGTGAACTATACTAGAGGTTAATGGGAAGTAATTAGGAGGGAATATTGGATCATAAAATGAATTAGGTGGTGTCTAAGGTTTGAATATAGGACATGAAGTGGGAACTTGAGGTGTGTAGTAATAATGTATTAGAAATTTGGTCAATAATGAGTAGAAGGAAAGGTTTCTTGTAATGATATGTGTATAAGATGAAATATGAAGGAAGGTGGTATAATATATAAGGTATTAGAGATTAGGATATGTGATATAAAATGGGTAAAATATGCATGATGAAAGGAATGGAAGAATGAGATGGATGTTGAATGGTAAATATAATTAGGATCTCACAAGACCAACCAATGTTTGTGTTTCTCATAAATATTTTAGATTTGTATGCTCAAAATTATGAAAACTAGCTAGCATTGTTTTACAAAACAATTAATGAATAAAGGCTACCTAAGTGTAAGTTGTTTGAGGGAATGAATTATGAGGTGTAGAGGTCAAAGGTCCACCAGGAAATTGTTTGACATACAAAGCATGTTATGAGACAAACATTCAAATATAACATTTAATTGTTCAAATGCAATAATAATGTCTTTAATACTAGTTGCATACCTGGGGACTCAACATCAAGAATGAATAAGGGTCTGTAGGAATGGAGCACATCTCATGAACACTTTGACCCTGAAATTTCATCATATCAAAATTCTACTAATTTAGTTATTCTTAAATTTCAAAATATAATTTAATAAATAGCATTAAATGAACTTGCTAAATTTTACCTAAGTGCCAATGTCAAATGTATCATTCAACAAATCATCTGTGAAAGCCACCACCTTTGCAACTGATGTAGGTTGTGTAGCTGCATCTCAATAACTCTGATAATCGTACATGCAAAAAACACCACAAGTGCCACAATGGTGGGGTGGAGCTCAGGGCCTACACATCTCCTCCATATCAGGCTCTACTAGAGGCCTTGTACATTGTAAAATGGTCTAGGTGAGCGAGCTAATTGACTCCAGTGTGTCCACCTCTACACTGTCCTTAAAAATGGAAGGAACGATGACATCCTCCACCATGGGTTTTGCCAAGGGTCTCGGTGCCAACTATGGATTATATCATGCAGCAGGTCTATCAGGTGTGGAGCCCCCACCTCTACCCTAAAATTCCAAGATGTCAAAATAATTTGGCATCTTATTGAGGAAAAACTCACAATAGAGTTTCCTCAAAATGTATTGTGGTACCTCATGGTTATTGCATAGAGGTTGGTCAAATACCATCCACCACCACTCCCAAAATTTATTTCTAATTAACTCATGGTGGCACCAATGGATGGGGAACCTCCTGCATGCATGAGACAAAGGTGCACTGGTTTTCAGGTCTGTAAATAGGGCACACAAGTTGGCTTTGCTAATTTTTTGTTTTTTCACATCTACATATGACGAACCACTAGCATACAATTGTCTCATCTCATGCCTCTTATTTGACCAAAAAATTATTTTCTCGCTCATTTCTCCTACATGAGATACAATTGACTTCAATGATTTGACAATCCCTCTCCTATAAGGGTGGGTTTCGACATGCTCGGTTAATCTTCCAATTAATTGTTCAATGTCTCTTTTATTGTTTTCAATTTGATTTAGAATATTTTCTTGTGTTCCTTGAAGATGCCTATGAATTGATGGAGGGGTTTCAGGTTGTTCTTGTATAGGAGGCTCTTTGTGAGGGAGTGATTATGAATTCTCAATGTTTCGAGGTGAAGATTCATTCCCTCAGAATTAGAGCAAAGTTTGATTATAAAAACCTATTTCAATCTACATTCTAAATCAAATTCGAAATAAATAAAGTAAAAATACATACCTCTTCGGAATCTTCGACCTCTCTGATGTGTTGGTGGCATCCTCGTGAAGAATTGCAAGCTAAGAGTGAAAAATTGGATGAGATTTGGAGATCAGGTTTGAAATGCATTTTGGGATTTTAATTTACTTTTGCATTTGGAGCACACCAAATTTGGTGTGCGCCAAATGCTCAATTTGGACATTTTTTGTGAATTTTTCCAATTTGGCATCATAATTGTGTCATAGATTGGTGCACTTACCCTGAGATGAAATGCAATAGTGATAATGAAAGTGATTATAATAATAGAAAAATACAGTTTAGGATATGTGATATGTGTTAGGTCATTTTTACATGTCTACATTTTTCCCCTCTTTGAGAAAAAGTACTAGTTACATTATTTCAAAGAATTCAATGCTCAGATCAAGATTTGAAATTTTTTAATATGCCCCACTATGCCCCAATGGTCAATGGAAGGATGATAGGACTTTGAGCTGCCCCTCGAGAGGTTGACTATAAAAATTACTTTTTTGATCAAGCTCACGAGAAGGTTCCATTGTAGTTTAGATGCATAGAGGATGAAAAATTAGGCTATAGGGCTTGTGTTTATGGTTTTAGATGTTCCAAGGTGCTCAAAATTAAAACCTAGGAGGGTTCCCAAGGTGAAAATTAGGGTGGTTTTACCCCTAATTTGCACTCTTAGCCTTAGTTAATTCTTTCCTTCAGGTTGTTGTGATTGTTGATTTTTGATGGCAAGGATTCTAGGTGCCCTACATAAAGAAGATGTAGTTCGTTCATTTGGGAGGCACCTAGCATAGGGATTGCGGTACATACCCCTTCCTTTCTTGTTTTCGTCATTTCTAATTTGTATAATTAATTCTTAAAAATTGTTAGGATGATAGTTGTAATTTCATGTTTTTCACGCTATTGTCTCGATATGACCGCGAGTTTAGTATGTAGGTTTATCGCTATAGGAAAAGGCACATGCTATCATTCTAGGTGACCACTATAGTAGAAACCATTCACTATTTTTTAATCTCTTTTGTGATAAGTACACACATAGTAGATTAGTTTAGAAAAACAACTGTTATCATCAAAGATGTATGTTGTCATAAAAAGTAGATGCTATTGTAGAAACTAGCTGCTATCATAGAAACTATCTGCTATTGTAGTAAAGAGGGTCACTAATGTAAAAGCATGTTGTTATCATCCTAAAAAGGCTCGATTTTGTTAAAAATGAATGATGGGGATGGGTCGTTGGTTCTCCATACCTAGGCACTACTAGAGATTATAATCAATGGTGGGCCCACAAATGGCCATTACAGTTTACAAATCCGACTGGCATCGGGCTAGTGATAGGTCAAGTTTGGAGGGTGTTCAGTGTTACCAAGAGGAGGGGTGATAGGCATAGGCTACAAATTGTAGTAGAGAAGCTTGATGGAGCCCAGGGTGATGGTGATCAAGATCAACATGATGGTTAGGATCAACAACAACATTAGGCTCAATGGGCACCATAAGGACCTCCCCATAGGGGGATGTAGCAACTTAGATAGCACAATTGATAGTAGATAGGGATGTGAGGGTAAGAAAGAAAGATTTCGAGATTGCTCAGCAATAGGTCACAAAGGAACATGTTACCATAGTTACTATAGAGCAAGATGCTCTCCGTCAGGAGAGAGATTCATTGTGGCAATCGTTAGCTACCGAGAGGCAGTAGTGATTTCCTTGGATTCTACTATTCCTCTAGCTCATTATCAGACTGAGAAAGATTGGTTAATGAGAGAGAGCACTTATTAGTAGAATTTATATGAGGCATAGGTACCAAGAGGGCAAATACGTCCTCATTATGGCAATCTGAGCACTACCACTGGTGCAAAGTCTAGAGGAAAGTCCATCAGATAGCCATAGTCATCTACATAGATCATGCATCCTCAGTTGTCACCTACATAGAGTCAACATGTGTCCCATCATGATGGGGAGCAACCCCCTCCGAGACAGAATCAGTAGGGTTGATATTTTTCAAGATCTTATTTATTGTATCAAAGACTCTTTATAGACAAGTTATTTTATGCCCAAAGGTGCATTTGCTAATTGATTTGTTATTACTTGTCCCTTTATATGGATTTTTTGTCAATGTATTCTATGTCAAATTCACTACTTGTATCATGACCCACTTAGTGATTCTTCCTATAAGAGTTTCCTTTTCCAAGATATACTTTAAGGGATCCACTTTTGATATCAGCTTGATTTTTGTATTTAATATGTAGTGTCTAAGCTTTTGTGTTGTAAAGACAATAAAGAGACATGCTCTTTGTATGGGTGTATAGTTTAATTCATAGCCTACTAGGGTTTGGTTGATATAGTATTCTACTCTTTCCTTGTTTTGGTCATCTAGTTGCACTACTAGTAGTTTGTGAAGTTCTACTTTGACCAAGAGTGCTACTTGTGGGTGCTTTTTTCATAGCTATTTTTTAACGGGTTTAGTTCCAGGGAACATTGCTAGGTGATGTACTACTAATGTTGGATCTAGCCTTGGAATGTTTGCATATTTCCAAGAAAATTTTATTTTGTGTTCATTAATGAATGCCAATAAGTTTACCTTTTCCTCAATATCTAAGGAAGCTACATGATATGTTATTTTTGGTGTCTTCTTTGTGCTGACATTGATAGATTCTAAACCTTCAACCAAAGAGTGCTGATTTTTCTTGATATTTTATAATGGGGAGATTGTATCCTCCATATTTGAGTGCCTTAGAGAGGTTTTCAATCTCAGATACATCCTTTGTTTTTATCTTTCCTTGATCTGATAGAGCCACATTGTGGTTTTCCCTAGGAGATCTCTTTTTTATTTTTAAAATTTTTAGTTTATTTTTGCGACTAGAGGACACAATCTCCACTCCAAACTATGCTCCCTGTTCAAGCTCTATTATAAAACTAGCCTTATGATCTCCTCATGGTATGTTAGTTCAAAGTCCCATGAACTATGGAATAGCTTCATCATTTTGGAATGAGTCCAAAACAGGTGTGTGATGTTGTTCCCAGTCTATTAACTATGGGTAAAGAAAGTGTATTTTATCATTGGTATCAACAAACCTTATGGATGTCATGGATAGGCTATAGGTGTCTATTTTATCAAGGTTCCATAGGGTATCTAGGTTATACTCACTAGAGGCTCAAGAATCCCATTCATATTCATTATAATCCATTTTGGTGTGGTAATCTTCAAATGTAGGTTTAGTAGTGATGGTATTTATGTTAAGGTCTCCAAATAGGTTATGGATATATAAGTCATTGTCTATAGGGTCTTAATCATCCAATATCTCAACAACCGTAGAAGGAGCTAATTCCTCATAAGAGGTGATTTCATTGCTTGGGGTAACCATGTCTAATGAACCATAACCTAGTCCAAGATTCTTCTTGTGCTTTTCTATGATAATTGGCTCTTTTATACCCTATTCATGTAGACCAAGGCCATATTTTCCAATGAACCCTATGATTTTTTCTATCTGATATCCTTTATTGTTTTGATTAATAGTAAGGGGAGGTAGTTTTTTCTCCCATCCTTCTTTGTAAATCCATGAAGATAGGTATTCTTCAAATACTTATTTATCTTGCATGTCTCCGTACTTGGTGAGAATGGTGGGTTTGACTTCCATTGTAACAGCTTGAACATGATTTCAATCTATCTTAGTCCTCCATAACTCTTTGGTGTTGGGGGAAGCATTCCAATGCAAAAGAATTGGTTGAAATGGTATTCTCCATAGCCCTTGTCAAGCACTTGGATCTTGAGATCAAATTTTGATGGCTCAATTAATGGAGATGCAATGGAGGATGAAGCTAGTGATGATGGGTCAACATATGAAAAAGAGTGGAAAGATATGCCGTTGTTAGGTATTTGAAGAATATTTTTGTACTTCTCCAAGTTTGCACAGTAATGAAAAGGTTTAGGGTTAGTATATATTGTAACTTCCTTATGATTGTGAGGGAATTTTAAACACTTATGAAATGCTGAAGGGATTGCTTTTAAGGCATGGATTCATGGTCATCCCAAGAGAAGGTTGTAGGGTAGCTCAAGATCCAGTACTTGACATGTTGTCTCTATTATCTTTGGTCCTATTTGAATATGAATTTTGATTGTTCCTTCTAAGTTTCTCTCCATACCATCATAAGCACTTATGGTGATACTTTTTCTTTTGTCTATTATGTCATCAAAATATCCCAGTAATTTTACTAGTTTTAGGGTACAAATGTTTAAGCCTACACTGTTATCTATCAGTACTCTCTTAGCCTTGTGTTTATGGAAACAAACCTATTGATAAAGAGCTTGATTATGGAAATATATTTGCGGAAGGTATTTCTCAAAAAATACCAAGTGATGGGTGGAGGTGATGTTACCAACCATGGCTTGAAATTGATTAGTATTAAGGTTGTTAGGGACTAATTTTTCAACAAGATCTTTCTCCAAGATTTCTTTATGTCTTGGTGACAACTTCAAAATCTCAAGGATGGAGATTAATGCAAGAGTTTTCTTTAATTGTTCCACAATGTTGTAGTCATTTGATGTCTTTATTGTGGATTTTTCTTAGGGTGGGGCTCCTTGAATTGCAACTCTTCCTCTTCATGTAGTTACGTTAAAGTTGGAATCTTTTCCTAGTATGGTTATAGTATTGATGGTATGATCATCTTGAGAAATGGTTTCTACAAATTCATTGTAGGTGAAGTTATCTTTACGATAATCTTTCCCTTTACACTTGTCATGGTTTTGAACTTGTAGATTTTTAAGTCTTTATTTCTAGGATGATGTTCTATGTCGACCTATCCTTTTTCTATTAAGTCTTGCATGATGTTTTTGAGCCTCATGCAATTATTGGTGGCATGACCCTTGATCTTGTGAAATTCATATTTTTCATTCTAATTATACCAAGGGGGTTTGAATTTTGGCTCATCATAGCTTGTTTTGTCATTAATCTTAATAAGGTTTGTTTGGACTAGCTTACACACAATTACCTCAAGGGGTTCTCCCAATGGAGTGAATTTTCTTCTAGGTTGGCCATATTGCCTTGGCGACCTCCTTTGATTATCCTATACTTGATTTAGTTGTTGGTTATTTGGTTAGTTGTTTGGCACATTGTTTAGAGTATAGCTTTGTTTTGTTGTTTGAACATTATTTTGTGGGCCATTGGGAGGTTGTATGTTTTGTATAACTTTAGCATTGACCACTTTGTCATTTGTTACTTTTTGTTCCTTTCCCATATATTTGGTTTTTTTTTTGAACTAGAAGCTTCATCCTTAGGGTTGTAGAGTTTAATTACTCCCCTTGCAATGAGAGATTTTCTGATGAAAAAACCTTTATCAATAGTCTCCTCAAAGTTACTAGGACATAATACGGTGAATTGGTAGTTAATATATGTGTGTATGTTAGAGACAAACATGTCTATGAGTTGTTTCTCAGGAACGAACCATTTACATTTGTTGGATTTATGTCTCCATCTTTGTAGATATGAAGAAAATGATTCCCCTTCACTTTGTTTAATTTTGTAGAGATCAAGGATCGTTATATCCTACTCTATGTTGTATGAGAAATGATTGATTTTTTTTTCTAACTCATTGAATGTTTTGATACCAAGTAGTAGATGACAAAACCACTCGATAGTGGCCCCATCGAGACTTTGTGGGAAAAGAATCACTAAGTAGGTATCATTGCGTTGTAGATCCATGCAAGCTACTAAAAATTCTTGCATGTGCTCTATTGGATCCCATCTCCCCCTATAGTTGTCAAATTTTGGTATTTCAAAGCTCTTGGGGAAGGGTATCATAGATAAGTTTTGATCAAAGGGATATGAACATATATATTATAGAGAATAGCTCTTATTTGGGTTTCCAATTTGGATGTTCAATATTCTTTGGTTGAGGGTTTGTATTTACATTCTTATGTCATTAGTTGGTGCACTTGATTGAGGATTTTGTGTGTTGTAACCTTGTTTTCCTATGAAATTTATTTGGTCATAAATGGGATGTTGTGTAGGTATGGAACCTTGATGACCATGTTGTGTGTAAGGAAGATTAAGTCCTTGTGTGTTGTAGGTATATTGAGTTTGTGGTACACCCTAATATTGATTTTGAGGTAATCTTTGGTATTGATTGTGTGGAAATCCTTGATATTGATTTTGAGGGATATGATCATATTGCATTTGAGGTATACCTTGCTATCGTGGAATAGGAGTTTGAGTTTAGGTTTGTGGAATAACATGATGTTGTGTTTGGGGTATACCTTGATGTTGTGCATTTTGAGGAGTACCTTGGTGTTGTGGATTATCAGGAGTACCTTGATGATATGTTTGGGGTATACCTTGATGATATGTTTGGGGTATACCCTGATGCTGATATTGAGGAATACCTTGATGATGTGTTTGGGATATGCCTTCATGTTGTTGATTTTGAGGGGTAACTTGGTGGTGCATTTGGGGTACACCTTGATGTTGTGGAGTACCTTGGTAGTGCATTTTGGAAACACCTTGTTGTTGTGGAATTTGACGAGTACCTTGGTAGTGCATTTGGGGTATACCTTGTTATTATGGAATTTTAGGAGTACTTTGGTAGTGCATTTGGGGTACACCTTGTTGTGTAATTTGAGTACCTTGGTAGTGCATTTTGGGTACACCTTGTTGTTGTATAATTTGAGGGACTTACCTTGGTAGCATGTTTGGGGTACACCTTATTGTTGTGGATGTTGAGTACCTTGGTAGTGTGTTTTGGGTACACATTATTGTTGTGGAATTTGAGGAGTACCTTAGTAGTGTGTTTGGGGTACACCTTGTTGTTGAGGAATTTGAGGTGTACCTTAGTAGTGTGTTTGGGTACCCCTTGTTGTGGATTTTTTTTTGAGTGCCCTTGTTGATATTGTGCATTCTTTGAAGGGTCATAATATGATATTTGTTACGGCATGCATTATCATTGTGATGGGATGTTACCTCGTTGGTCCACTACATGTTATGGTGCTCTTGTTGGAGAATTCCCATGTTTTTCATAGTGTTGTGGTATGGAATGATTTGAGTTACATTTCCTTGATATTTTTGAGCAACCATCACTTGCTCAATTTGTGATGGTTTCCTATACAACGGGTTATCCATAGGTTGTGGTTTAGATTGATCGTTGTTTTCTGAGAACAAATGTATCTTTGGATCTAGCATTGGTTCTGGTATATTTCTTACCACTATTTGATCTCCTAATGAAATGAGATTAGGATCCTTAAGAATATCCACATTAAATTATATGGGTGGTTTGGCACCACTTTGTGCTAGTGTAAGGAAATACAAGTTTGCGTTCTTCTTAAGAATTTTTTCCCTAAGTTTCTACATCTTAGGATCTTGGGAGTACTCTAAGAGTTTTTTTGGGTAAGTTCCTCATCACTATCATATTCTTCTCTAATGACATTTTGAGAACTCGGAGGTTGGGTTTTTCTAGAAATCATGTTTTGATGTTCAAGAAAAGCTTCCTCGTCACTAGGTGTTGATTTTGTTTAACTTTAAATGTAGGCTTCACTTGAGGATTTGAAAGTTCATTTGGATCATAACCCCATGATTGAGGTCCCTCAATAGTGGTATTTGTATTGGGCTCACTATAACTACTCTTGTTGGCTTTCATTCTCTTTTTTTGTTGAGATCTTGTTGTAGTCATAAACATGTTCAAGACCTTGGTAAGCTTTGTGAAAACTAATTATGAAATGGGATGGTGTTTTGTTTTTGAGATTTTTTTATTGAAATGAAGTATGAATATTATGTGTGAAAACCTTTTGGTCAAATTTTGTTGATGGGTTTCCATGAATTTTATGTTTGATGCTCAAGACCCTAAGATAAGAGTATGAGTGATTTGTTGGATGTTTTGATATGATGCTAATCTTAGGAGACAAGGTGTACAAGACTTGGATTAATATTTTGCTCTACTTTAGAGGATATTTTGATACTCTACTTGAGATAGCTTTGACATTGTAAGAAAATTTTGATGTTAATATCCTAGAAAATGATTGCAAGAGGATAATCCAAGTTGTTTTGTCTGATTTGTCTCTTAAAACTAGGTTGATGTTTTGATTTACTAATGGATATGAAAATATGTTGATATGATTTGTTGCAAATATGATTGATTGTATTTCAAAGAATGATGGATTAAATAGTTAAATTAGACCAATTCTGATATGCACCAAAATGCAAGACAAAAGCAATTTTTTTCTTAGGATAGTAGTGGCAATTTTTTGGACAATAGCAATTTCTTTTATAGAATGACTACAACAATTTTGAGCCAAAGAAATCTCTATTTAAATTTGTGAATGGTAAATAGATAGGACAATAGCGGTCCTTTTCATGAGAGTGGTAAAAATTTAGGATGACAAAATAAATATTTTTCAAACAAAAGTAGCATAAATGATAGTAGCGGCTCTATTTCCAAAATTTCCAATCTATTGATAGCAGTTTATTGGATAAGTTTGCAAGTTTGAGATGCTTGTTCGATCTGATGTTTTGATGGAAAATGATGCATACAACAAAAAATTTGAGATCCAATGATATAGCTCATAGATTATCAATCAACACATTCTAAGGAATTAAAGTTACACTCTTCTTTGTAGGCTTACCTCTCCCCTAAGGGAGTGATTAAATTGAATCTATAGAGGGAAAAATAGGATATACCAAGGAAATGTACCATATTGATACTCCAAGTGAAAATATTCCCTTCCCTTAATTATTAATTCCTTAACTATAGATCAGACGTGGTAAGTAACTTCTGGGAATGGTGCTATTCACGTACACTACTTGGAAGGATGCTTTAGGAAATTGGATAGGCTTCTAAAATAAGGTTTTTAATGACAACTATGAAAACTATGATGTATAGATCAAACATAAGTTAGTTAAAGCTTTAGCCATTCCTTCCCAACTCATTATGTTTAGACAAGGATGAGGCACAATATGCTATTACTACCTAGATATAAGCTACTTTCTTTCAATTTCACAAACTTTATATAGCCTACCAATAAACGTGCTTTTAGAGTTGATTATATGAGTTCTCCATTATGGGATGTATCTCATTAGCAAGCCCTTATCCTAAAAATTGGGTGACCAAAGAAAAGTGTAAAAAGACCAAGGTGTTTTTCACTAGGTCTAGGATCGTCAAAAGGCACAAGGGGAGATGATACACACTTGGCTTTCCAATCACAGTGAACATGGTAGAAAATTCATACCAATTTTATTTTAAGCCTAACAATGAAGTGTGTAAAGATAAAAATTCATTTTTAGATGCACCAAGTTCAAAACATTTGAGAATTCAAGCAAGAAATACCATTTGCAATCAGAAAAGATGATTTGTTCAATTTTATGCAATAAATTGAAAATTGAAGATTGTAACAAAGTTTTAATGCACACCAAAGTAAACATTTCAAGTTGTTTTGTTCATTTTTATTGCACCAATAGAAAATGGGTTCATTTTAATAGCACCAACTAAAAATTTGTTCATTTTAATAACACCAAAATGAAAACATTTAATTTGTCTTGTTCATTTTTATTGCACAAAAAAAATATGTGAGATTTGTAGGTTTTCTTTAGGTACACCAAAATGAAGTGTGAAAGTTGATTGTTCAATTTTAAATGCACATAAATGAAATGTGAGATTTTTAGGTTCTTTTTAGGTACACCAAATGTAAATGTTTTAACTAAAATTTCTTTGAAAATTGAAAGGCCTTGGACCATTGGTCATCTTTGCAAGAAAATTATTAGTTGTTCACATGAAAAAATATCATAATCCTACAAGAGTTGCACCAACAATGTTAGAAAACCTCACAAGAACAACAAACAATCTATGGTTAGGGTTAAGTATACCAAAAATCAAAAAAAACTTTGCAAATTGAAGTTGAAACATAAATTAGAACAATAGAAATGTTACATTCAATAGCAAATTTTTCATTGGAACGACTATAGTGGCAAGGAAAAAGTATAGTAGCAATTTTTTTTATTATGAAAGTGGCTCTGTAAATGTTAGTTCCCTTAGAAACCTACAACATAGAACAAACAATAACGACCTTTCTGACAATAGCGGTCAGGTTTAGTACCATAGTGGTTGGATTTAGTATAACCACGGTAAAAATAAAATGATAGCCGTATTCATATTCTGGGACTTTTGTGACCAAAATAGTAATATCGTTTCTTGCAAAATATATCAACATTCTGGAACTTATAACTACCCACAAAACCTTACAAAAATATTAGTGTTAAGGACCTATGTCACACCAAGCATGCCAATTAATGTAAGGGGGAAAATACGCATAAGGAAACATCAATGAAATCAAATGAAAGAGATCAAAGCAAAGAAAAATCCTAACCTACTCATGAAATACAATTATAAAGCAATAAATCAAGTAATGCAACCATAAAAGAGAACATAAACTGAATTCACGAAATACAATATTTCCATCCCATGTGGAAGTGTAAATCATATTGATGTCAGATTGCTTGGATCAATACAAAGCCTCCATTGTTGTGCAAAAGCTTCAAAAGGTATGTTAATGGTGGTTAAAGATGTAAGTGTTTTCTATTAAGAATTAGATAGTAAATTAAGTATGAATTCTTCATACAAATTCTCTAGATTCTATGATCCTTTCTGAGAAGGAACAAGGTTGTTTTATAGATTTTTAGATTTTAGATGAAAGATCAAGATTCAATAGTGAGATATCATGATCAACATTTGAGAACCATTGAGAGGAAATAGATTGGTCAATTAACTCCTTTGATTGATCCAATTAAGGATTTTAATTGGATAATCAATGGGATTACATTGGAATGATTGGTGGGATTGAATAAGTTAGATTGAGTGTTTAGTGGGATTGAGAAAGTTAGGTTAAGTTAGGAAATAGATGGGTTAGTTAACTAATTAGAGTGAGAAATCAGTGGTCATGATTTACTCAATCAAAAAGGGGTGAGGATGATTAATTAATTGAATAATTAATTAATGTTGGGGATAAACGTGTAATTTGCATTTGAATTTAACAAATAAAGTTATATTTATTTGTTGACCATGTTGAGTGATTTTTAATAATTGATTTAATTATTCAAATTTAGAGAAGGGAAAGTGGTTAAATTAAATTATTAATGATAAAATTTAATTGATTTAGACGAATAAGGTATATTAGTGACATAATTAAATAACTTGTGTTTATTTAATTAATCAAGGGGAATAAAGTTATATTAAATGAAGACAGTGTGAATTAATTAAATAATTAAAGATTATTCAATTAATAGAGGAAAATAGGGTTAATGATGTAAATGATGTTAATGAGATGAATTACAATAGTGATAATGAAAGTGATGTTGATAATGGAAAAATGTAGTTTATGATATGTGATATGTGTTAGGTCATTTTTACATGTCTACATGTTTAAACAAGTCTAAGTTGTTTGTGTTTTTTGTTAAATATTTTGTGTCTATAGAGCTTCTTATGAAACCTTGTATGCCCTTACAATGTAATTTTCCAAAGAATAGTTATGGCTTCATAAATACTAGGTTTTTTGTTAAATATTTTGTGTCTATAGAGCTTCTTATGAAACCTTGTATGCCCTTACAATGTAATTTTCCAAAGAATAGTTATGGCTTCATAAATACTAGGTTTTTTGTTTCCCTCTAAATAAAATTTATCTTAAAAAATTCTCTCAAATATGATTTTAAATCCTTAACATAGAATGAAGTTGTAAATTTTGAGAAAAGAAATGGAAGAACCTAAGTGCTCAAATTTGGAAGTCTAAAGTAGAGGCTAATGCACATATTTTGGCCTAAAAAATCCTATATTACAAGCTTCTATTTGGAGATATATTTAAATGTTTTAATATTTAACCAACCAAGTGTCCTTACTATTAACATACTGGAAGCTTAAAACATAGTTTTTAGGACTATTTTTGGACAAAAGAATGTAATGTCATATTTGGTCATTTCCTTACTATATTTTATCATGTGTTGAACTGGGAAAAAAATATTTAGGTATTGTGATTCACAATAATGTGGTTGCAACTACTATGAGGTAGACAATATTTCTTCATATATGGAAAAGTAGATGTTTATTCATGTTTTCTATTCATATTATGCAACAAGAAGTATAAATTGTTAAGTTTTACTCTAACATCATGGTAGAATTTGTCTCTCTATGTTCTCAACTAAAAGAAGATGATAGACACTACAATATTTTGGAAGAAATTAAATACCAATTTTTGTAGCTCCATGAAAGAGATATTTAATATGAGAAAAATCCAAAGCTTATATTCAAATTATGAATTTAATTTGTACTTCATCTATATTCTTTCAAGAGTCTAATCTTGGATTAGTTAGATAGTTACTTGCAAGTTCTATGCTTGGGTTTTTGTATAGGTTGTAGAGTGTAATGACCCCTTTATAATGGATGCACTTAAACTTGAATCTTGAATTCAAAGTGTTTCTCAAAGAGACATTAGAAACGTTAGAGCTCAATAAATTTCAATAATGACAACCTTTAAGACTAGAGATGATATAAATATTTCATTCTTTTCAAAGGACTATTTATTTCCTCCTTGTCACTCACTATGAATAATTCCTTTATAATATATTTCATAAGTACCTTAGATATTAAACATCTTTCAAGATCCCACAAATGGTATTCTGTTATACCATTTAACATTATTGTGAATGAATAAAGCCATTATTACTTATAACTCTCAATAATTGTTGTACCCATCATTATCAAATAATTTTATATATATACATAATCATATATAAATATATATAATCATATATATATATATATATAATTATTTATCATTATCCTAATTGAGTCCAATTTACAATAATTATTTTGCATTTATACATCTCTTAAATAATATATGTGTGTGTGTGTGTGTGTTTGTATGTATGTATTATTATGTATACATTGTATTTGGCAATCATCCATGATATATTTATGAATCACAATATATATGTTTAAAGTATATTTATCAATTATTAGTTATCGTTTAAATTCTTAATATATTTATCCATCATCTAAATTTATTATATATTTAACAAATATCATTTTATAAATATGTTAGGGTATTTATCATCACTATTTTAAGATTATGAAATTACTTACCTATTATTCCAAATTTATACAATGTTGGTCTACATATATATTTCTCCTCTTCAGCAGCCACAATCCTTAATAGATGCTTGCCATTATCTTTCTTTTCCTTATTCACATTCTATTTTTTTCCACCATATTATTCTAGTTGTAGATAGTATACTTTTTTTTTCCTCCCATCAATAGATAGAAGACTTCTAGTGCCAACGATTGAATATGTTCTTCCAGTGGTTGATGACCCTTTGGTTTCTTCCATTCTATGTCTTCTTCTAGCCATGGGTGAGTATCTTTGGTTCTCTACCATTCCATATCTATTTTCCTCTCCTATGTTCATTTAATAAGAGAACCATTGGGGGGCAATCCCAAAAGGAGGGTTGTGTCCCTTCATGCAGCTATTATGTAATGCCCGTCGTGTGAACCCAAAAGGACAACTACAACTATCAAATTACCACACATTTTTTTTTGAAAGAGAAACATTGCATAAGAAGAGTATGTACATACATTACATGAAAAGCAATTATACATTTACAAAATCATCTACGTCCTCTGGGGTACATGGGATGACATTACGAAACCTAGACTCTTACCAAAATGATAGCGAATGAAAACCAAGATTACAAGAAAATAATATACAACCATCCATGATCATAAGAGATGTAATAGATACAAAATTTTATTACAATTAAATTCATAGTTCAATATTATAATTGTGGAGCATATTTCTACAGATACAACACATCATGGATACAATAGTACATTACATAATGCTTCCCTTATATCAATAGGAAGAGTACATTAAGTACAAGAATAGTACATCAAGGAAGAATAATGTACAAAGCATGGAACCATCTTCAACCAAGTGAAGCTTTGAAACTCTGCATCCATTTCTACATCATGAACACAACCTGGGAACCTAATGGGGTACATAGCACATTCCACCCAACCACGTGGGTCCAAAGACCCACTCCCCATGCTAGGAGTTGACAAGAAAGACCCTCAACCAAAATATTTAGGTGAACGATAATAAACAAGACTCCATGACAAGAGCAACAATAACATAAAACAAAATTCACTTCTAGAGGAACAAAGGAAACAAGGGGAAACAACAAGTAAACACAGTTGCTAAAGGGGTAGTGTGTCATCACATGGCTCAACATGGGTTACCCAATGTAGATCTTCATAGATTACCGGCCCCCATACTGGGTTACCCTGGAAACCTCAACCAATCCCCGACCCCCATTCTTACACATGTGAAATCAACTCACCTTTCATGAAGACAAGGTGGTTGATTTTCCATTCCAGGCCTTCTCGTCTCATCCTAAGCCTAAATAAGTGCTTGGGCCATGAGAGAGGCATCCATTATCTTTTCTTAGTGTGAATTACTACCCATCCCCCCAACTATTTATTAGGTTATCACTTGATCACTTAACTTCTACATGAGTTACCTAGGATACCACTTAGGGTTCCGGCCCCCATGGGAAGCCACTCTCCCTTGGAACAACAAAATCTCATAAACATAAACGAGGTAAGCCAACTTGCACCAAAAAAAAATCAAGGCTAAAGTAGTAAATACAACAAGTGAGGCATGCACCATCTCATGCTAAAAAATTCATAGAAAATCCACTTCCCAGTGCAAGGCTAAACCCACAAAAAAATAAAATTGAACATAAGA
Organism: Sequoia sempervirens; assembly: GCA_007258455.2. Classification (NCBI taxonomy): domain Eukaryota; kingdom Viridiplantae; phylum Streptophyta; class Pinopsida; order Cupressales; family Cupressaceae; genus Sequoia; species Sequoia sempervirens. Next base: position 238,289,563 of record VDFB02373365.1, read on the forward strand.
ACCATAGTTCACAAGAGTCAGCATGAAAACCAATCATGAAGCCACATTTTTTCCCCTCCTCTAGAAGCCCAAAAGACTGACTACCCAAGATTAGCAAATGAGGGTAAGTCAAAGCGAATCATAGGTTTCAACAAAACTTCAACATAAATATTCTCCTCAAATCAAAATAACTCAAAAGGGAGACAAAATGAAATGGAACCATCAAAACCAAGCTTTAATTCCTCTAATACAATTAAAGTGATAAGTCTCGTAGGACACTTAGTTCATCCCTTCCACACGTGAATCTCCCATGTCATCTAAAATAAAATTTATTTAAGTTAAACAAGCTACCAATCTCTTTAACAACTTACTCAAATAGAAGGACTACAATATCAAGTAATGATAACCAAAGGTAAACCCTAACAACAATATATTTTCATTTACTAATTTTCTTTAAATTATATCTTCATAATAAATAAATTTAATTGGGGATCATCAATTTAACTTTAACAATATACAAATTGATTTCTTCAATTTATAAACCTAATTTAAACATATATATTTATATAGACGTCTAGAAATAACACCTAATTTAATCTTTTCATCTTTTTAGGAAAACAATTCACAACAACATAACTATATATATTTATAAATTTAAATTAAATGATCTACAAAACACATTCAAGTATCTATTTCAAGGTACTTTCAAAAATAATCAATTTATATTTAATTTTTATGCTCATTATGAAATTAAATAAAATAATTAAGGAATATATTTACCATTCAATCCATTTACAATATATTTAATATTATTATAAAATCATTTAATGCCATTTAAGAAACTATATATCATAAAATTAAATCTACTTTTAGGAATCCAAACAAGATAATATCCATCAACCTACATTTAAACTTTCTTTACATCTTAACTTTTCACTTAAGGGAAAATTATTTAAAACAATTAAAGAAAAAACAGAGACAAATATTCTCGCTACGTTGGTCCTTATTTCATCAATAAATCCCACTATCACATTCAAAGTGATAAACTTAAGGAACTTTTAAGTCATCACAAAACTTGATTTACACAAACATAATGTAGTTATTTAAATATCTAAGAACTATACAAATAACTTATAGGCAATCAAAGTAATAATTTCAAAGAACATTCAACTTAGTCAATTACATTCCATTTAAACATTCATCATGAAATAATCAAATTTATTAAACAAAACCATGTAAACATATTTTACTAATATCACAGTATGCTCATAGTAAAATCGTTTAGAAAATAAAAGGAGTTATTTAAGCATATTAACCATAAGGGAAAATACTCTTTTATTGCAACACTATTTTCACATATTTCCCATATTACCAAAAACAATAATTTTATTCTTTTCAAGAATATTTCCCTTTACCCTATTTATTTATTTATTTATTGCAAATAACTACCCATTTTCAAGCAACTTATCTAACCATAGAATGGATGCTCTAATTAATTCCTAAAGATTCAATTATTAACTACTAATTGAAATCCCTATTTTTATTTCTTGACATTTTAAAATTACTATAATTACCTTTCGGGTATGTGCAGGATCATGATGGGCCAAAAAGTGGCGAAATGATGGGTATGTGGCTGACGACTTTTTTTTTACCCAAAATTGATGAAATGAAAAGGGTTTATAAATGAGATTCCCAACTTTCCACCAATATAAATTATGCTTTACTTTGAATTTAATAAGTAATTATTATTCATTTTCTATTTGAATTACAACTATAGTCTTGATTGATAGGCTGATTGAAAAACATCTATAGCTTTCAAACAGTATCACATTTTTTGAATCTAAAATATGCGTCACATTCTATGCTTTGTATACTATAGGATTAAAAAAAAAATGATTTCATGAAGTTTTGACCAAGTTAAGGTGGTAAAACATATGAGTTTTTTATATTTTTTAAAAGTTGTAACAAAAAAATCATAATTAATTATTTACTTAGAAAAAAATTATAAAAAAATATGCATCACATACGTACATGAGTCCTCTACTTATATCTAAAATATTATAAAAAAAATATTATCATTTTATTGTGGTTAGGGTGGTCAGACAAACACCTACTTCTTATTTTTTCCTTGAAATTTAAGTACTACTGTATTGAAATTTCAAATTTTCACCAAATAAATTTAAATAAATAAATAAATCTAGTAGTTTAGAAACTACATTCAATTTGCTAAAGATTCTATTTTTACATATTTTTGAAATAATATAGATAAATTATTCAATTTCTTACATCAAGTTTCCTAACTCTGAGTTTTCTGAATTTTTTGCCATTTAAGGGCCTATTTTTTCCATGATGATCTTGCACATACCCTCCCCCACACTTAAATCTATAACCATATAGCCCTATTTTAAGCCTTTAATTCACTTTTGTTAATTTAGTTGAATGCATGAGTACTTTTTAATTATTTATTTGGGTAATGACTTTATGGATTTCCTATTTTCATGGCACAAAGTTTGGTAGCTATGTTCCCATTCTTCCATGACTTGGACAACAGATGAGGTCAAGCAGTTGCATTCTAAATTTTATTATTAATATTATTATTTTATAGCCTAAGCCAATCCAAAAACAATTAAGAACAGGATTTACCATAACTCCCTAAATTTTCTGTCAAATGTAACAACTTCTGTAATAGTATTTAAGATTATTGTTTTTTATTAACTAACAAAATCTTTTTTTTTTTTGGATATTATAAGGGAATTTTCTTAAGTATCTACTATTCATAACATTGGTAGCATCCAAAAGTTCATGATTATAATAAAATAATCATCCGTTAAAATAGTCAACCCTAGCCATATGTTTTAAAAACGTTGAATTCCTATGTTATAAATAAAATAGAAATTTTTGAAGTAATTATGGCTCTAAATATTAAAGGAAAATGGCTAAAAATTTATTACAATTTTTTTTTTTTTTTTCACATAAACCCAAAGCGTTTAACCCAGCTTGTATATATAAATGTGTATATATATATATATATACTCTAAATCCTATATGGAAGGAAAACTTGTTAGCATTTACAACTCAAAATGTTGACAACATCCAATGAATCGTTGTAGAGACTTTAGAAAAAACAAGCAAATGCAATTAATAGATGTAAACCAAACTTAATAACCTTGCCAACATACACTCTATCTGTGCCAAAAATGAGAGCTGGGAATTAGGGTATGGACATCAATCGAGACATAAAGGCTGGAAGAAGGTTGCCAGGGGGTGAAGTTTCCTTCGTTGATATGTAAGTATATAAAAGAAATGCAGAAGCAAGACCAAGCATGTGAGCTGTTTGAACAAAAAATAAAAATGTGCACCCATAGACATGGCTTGTGAATTGATGATAGAAATTTTCATTTTAATAAACATACTCTAACAACCATTGTGCAAACCCAAATAATAGAAAATTTGAGATGGTTACAATACTAAAGAAAAAAAATTATTTCAAAATAAAAAATTACAGATTCACGGAACCAACTTGGAATTAAATTGAAGATAAAATATTACTACTATCTTTTCCTCCGCAATTTCCCAATTTCCAGTTTCTTCTAGAGTTCTTCTGGCTGCAATATTTCTAACTTTTACCCCCAACAAAAAAAACACAGTAAATTTTTTTGTTTTAAATTCCCTGTATGATGTTTTGTAAACATTCTTGAATGATCCATTTTACCCAATTCACCCTAAATAAATCAAGGAAGAGCCTCCATTGATTTTCAAGAAACTAAGGGACAGATGGGCAATGCACCAAATTTCATTTTCCACCCGTCCATCCCCCATTCTCCCATTTAACCACTTATTGGGTAATTTCTTTACTTTAGAAACATTGAAAACCTACTATACCTAATTTAAATTTATTAACTTTTTCTTTTCCATAATAACTTTCATCCATGTTTTAATATTTTATCGAGTAGAATAATGTCACTTTATTTAAATTAAATCAACTATTCACGAGAAGTCTTTTAAATATATATATATAAATTTACCCCTTTTCAATTTTAAATAAAATATTTATTTATTTTTTGAATAAATCCATAATTAAATAAGCAATATTATATAATTGCTAATTTAAAATTTAACAATATTGTAATTAAGATATTATTCTATTAAAATATTTAATATCGACAATTAAAATAATATTTATTTAAATCTACAAACATTTAAAACTTGCAAACTAATTTAATATTTAATTAAATCTTGACGTTTTTTTTTCACAACTCTCATTAATAATTAAATTTAATGCTTAATTAAAGTAATTTCAACAATAATACTAACCATCAATAAATTAAATTAACTAATTAACAATAACAATAACGCATCAAAATCGCACAATTAATACATTAAAATCAACACTTAAAATGAACGACATAAACAAAATGATACAATCATAAAGCGGGATACTGATGGACAACATTGTCAAACAACGACGGGATGGCAGACATAGATGGGGATGCTTTCTTGTCAACTCCCTAAACCACATCATAACCATTGGGTATGTTGGGCATGCTCAGACCTGATGGTGTGGGTGGAGTCGATGCCTGGTACCTGCAGTCCTGCATAAAACCAAGTGTCGAAGCAACATATATATACTCAATGTCAAACACATCGTGTGAGAGAATTGTAGTGTAGTAGGGCACTCACGGATGAGCGATGCAACACTATCTCTCTCACCCGATCCTCAAAAATAATTTGTTCTAAACAACATCATCATCAAATAATAAGTAAACAACTGCATAAGCATAACATCAAACACATATGTCCACATATCATAAACAGTAGTAACAGTGTCAAAGACAAACAAGGCCAATAAGTAGAACTATTAACCAACCAAACAACGTGGTGAAACAATCACCAACATAGTCTCAAGTATGCATCAATAAAAACATTATCCAAATAGTATCAACCACACACATAAAAGTATCATAAGAGTAATAGTAACATGAGAGCCACTACATGCTAAAATATTTTATTTGAGTGCGGGGTTTGTAATATACTTTATTGTTTTATATAGATTTTTATATTTGTAATTTGTGTATTATATTGAATATTATATTTTGTATATTTTTTTAACTGATATTTGTAGTAATGTAGCAATATATATATCAATATTATTATTTATTTATATATATGTTATATATATATTTGAATATAATATGTAATATACAATATATATATTCAAATATCAAATATAAGATATATGTTTTATATAATAAATGTAAAATGTATTTATTTATATGTATATTTGACCCAGAGGAAAATGATGATGAAGTTGCAGGGAGAGAATAATACATAATGATGGCTAGGGCTCGAATGCACCAATTTAGTGGCTCCATCGAGCGAAGGTATGATTCCAGTGGAGATTGTGGTTGGCTATTCAGTTGGTGATTGCTTTGTTGATGTGAACAGGGACAATGTTCATTATGGGTCTCCTGCGGGTCCTGAATTTTTTTCGCTTAGGTGAATTGTTTGGTGGAGATAGTTGAAGGGCAAGATGAGAATTTTGTGCATGAAGATGTTATGGAAGAATAGTTAGTTCGGTCTTGCAATAATCATTTTTGAGCTTTTAGGATGGATTGCGGTGGTGCAGAATGTCATAGTCTTTTGTTTTTTCTACATACATTTACTCTAGTTTATAGAAGGTTTCCTTGATAATTCTATATGTAATTTTGTAATGGAGAAGTCATGAAGATATCTCAGGATATATGTCATGAAGACAATAGCATAAGTCTAGTTTTGTTACATATTTAGATAGTGCTATTCTGAGGAGCTATTAGTTCGATATCATATGATAGGTAGATGCTACAGATTTACTCTAGCATTGTTTTAAACTTTTTTCTGCAATTTTTCTTCTATTTTTATACTTGTAATTACAATCTTATATATAATATATATAGGCCCTGGCACCTTTTACAATAAAAATAAAAATATCATCTTTAATAATAATCTCATTTATTAGTAAGGATGAACAAGCTTTTGATCATGTATTATTTATAATTTAAAATATCTAGAATTGCAAAAATTAGGGAACATGATAGTCCGCCCTGCCCAAGATTGCTTGTCCTCAAGCAATCTCAAACTTGAGTTACAACTAATCTACTACGAAATTCTATTTTCATTGTTAAGAACAAGTGATTATAAACACACGTGTTGTAACTATGTTGAAAACACACAAAGGTTATATGCAAGTCATACACATAGACACTCAAGCTAAAAATGCTTTGATCATGCATGTTGAATACACATCAGACATAGAACAAATATTTCAGACATGTAGCAATCAATGACATACAATAGAGACACATATAATCACTCATGTTGAATACATACCATACATGGAGCAATTTATCATACATGAAATAGTCACAAGGTATGCACATAAGATATTGTAAGCTACAATCACATTAGTAATGAAGCCAGTAACATACAATGCATGAGAAAACATTGAAAGACACATAAATCACATTATGAAGCATATTCAAGGCATTAAGAGGGCACTCACATATGAAGAATCTTGATAAACATGAATTAATCACCTATAAAGCTTTCATGAAATAATCATACTGAGGCACATCAAATATATAGCAAACACATAATTACTCACAAGATACACACTTAGGATATACAAGTTAGACACGTTAATGCACTCCAGGTATGTAAATACACTTGAAGAAGTATACATGTTCAATCAGAAGTATACACTCAATAAATAGAACATACATGACAAAAATATACACATGCAGTAAACATGTTAAAGCACATTAGGCATAAAGCAAGCATGTAGACATGAGGTACACTCATAAGACAAAAATAATACATTTGAGTACACGTAAGTAGTAAAGCATGAAGCACAGGCATGAATAAATGCATGGGGCATACACCAACATGAAACATAGAATCAAATACATAAGGCATGAAGTATTCATGAAGTAAACACTTGAATGTATAAAGCATGAGGTATGCTTGTCAATCACAAGTATGCATGAGAATGGAGTAGACACACAAAAAACACACCAGGAAGTTATCCACAAAGCAGTTATGTTGAATATATATTAGTCATACAAGATACAAAGCATGGAACAAACATGAATACATGTATAGAGCATAATCACAAATTACACATGAAACATACACTTATAAATAAATGAGTAAGACACACAATGTAAGATAAATACACATAGAAGCATCAAACAATAAATTACACACAAGGCATGTACATCATGTAATAATACTTAGGAAAAGAAATACACTTGAAGTACATATGTAGAGCACATGAACCCAATAAAGGTATGCAATACATAAATACTCATAAGGTAGGAAGCAATATAAATACACTCAAACATGGAGCATACATGTAAGGTACACAACAATATGCAAAGTAATTTCAAATCATAGGAAGCAAGTATACTTCAAGAATACAGAATCAAGAACATTATTTCTTAAACCATATTGCCTTTTGCAAATCCAAGTACAAGCCATAGAGTATGTACTCCAATATAAATACAATACACTCAAATACAAACACACTTGAATGAAATATATCGTCAGACAATTGGGAAGGGGGATTCAGTGCATCCCATACTACACCATGGATCCATCAATCATTCCAAGGTCATCAAGTATGTACATTAATGAAACACAAACAAACTTCATGAAATTGAAAGACATTAACTCAAACACAATTAAAATCAAGGTAGCCTTTCTTATTAATCTATTGCTTCTTGCACATTACATGTACCAGTGCATTCAATTTGTAATTTTTAAGCAAATCAAATAGATACTAAAACAATCCCAAGTTATTATCCTTTTATCATCAAATTCATAGGCAAGGCAAGAGAGGCTGACACACTAGGATGCCCTTAGAGCACTCCCTTCTTAGCTCAAGAGTGGCTAAACATTCCCCTTGGCCCCCAATGGCAGACTACAGTCATCCAATGAGGGTGGTCTACCTTGAAGGGACCCTAGTTTCTGCTATCCTCCATGCACTTCCAACTTTCCCCCCTAATGAATTGATTAAGAAAGAATGATAATTTGGTAGTGGTTGAAATATTCTAATCATGCAATGCTATAATGTTACTTAATAGATTCTATGGATTCAATCATAAACTATTTCTCATCAAATCTTCCATTACTTATCTATATGTACCTGAGTATGAAGCAAACACTCGAATATACATAATACACAAATATTTCACATGAACATAAGTAACAAAGCATACATATAAGTCACAAAGTGAACCTTTGAATACACACAAATTATCTCAAAGTGTATACTTGAATATATGTAAGGAACAACATAGCATTGACTCAAACAACACCTTGTTGAAGTTATAAGTCTCCTCAATCATAGGTATGGTTGAATAGGATGGCTGCATTGGGACACCCATAGAGTGCTCCCTCCAAGCCCAAGGGTGGATACGCCAGACCCACAATGGTAGACCGACAATCATCACTGTGGGTGGAGTACTTGGGTGAGTCTCTAGCACCTGCTATCCCTTCTACACCTCCTATTTCCCCATCTCCTACTATGATGGAGAGTTTCTCAAGTTGATCCAACCATGCAATCGTTTGGAGGAAGGATTTCCATAAGAGGCCTACATATACTCTCTCTAAGCTCAAGAGTGGATATGACAAGCCCCCTTAGCCCAACAATGTCAGAACGCCATCATCATTATGGGTGGAGTACTTAGAGGAGAAATCTAGCACTTGCTCAACCTATTGGTTCCATCCCTCAACCAACTACATGATTGTTTGATTATACAAACAATTGCATCTAATGATCATCATATTGAAAATTTACCCATAATTATACCATGCTATGGGGATTCATATATTTATCTAGATATTAAGAGTTCAATGTAAACAATCTTTTTACCTTAGGAATGTTTATGCAGAAGTCCCTTATGATATTCAATGTTTATACTTTAACATTTATCAATTATCAAATATTAATAACAACATTAATATCAATTACCAATTCCTTATATATTTATCAATCGTTAATATTCACATTCCCAACATATTTAACAAATATTATTTTCTAATTATATTAAAGTATTTATGATTGCTGATGAGAGCACTTACCTGATACTTACCACTTTGCTCTTGTAGAAACCTCTTATTTTTCTAGTTTCGATGTCATCTTCTTATTTTATGTTTCAATAGGATGATAAAACATAGTTGTCTTCAATATTGTTGGGCATGCAGAGATGTAATTAAATTTTCTTTTCTATCCTTCCATGGTCGTTTTATATGGTTACGCACACATTAATTATGATGGAGTATATAATCATAGCATCATTAGTTGTCTCATCCAAATAACATATTAGCAATACTATAATAGTTACATGCATCCCTCAAAATGATGATAATAAATAATATCAATTAGACAAATATTGTTATGCATAAATTATATTCATCAACCACCTATAATATATTTATCAGTCATCATATATATTTATCAATCATATTTAGATATTTTTATTAACCACCAATTGGTATTTAAATTCCCTATATTTATTTTCCAAAATAATATCACTATTCTTAAATTCAAAATCTCTCAATTTACATATATCTTAATAACTATGATGAACGCCAACAACAAAGTAATTGTATTCAATGGTTACCAGTCATACCTGATCTACATAAATCAAAATGTGTTTCTATATGTTATAGATTATACCTTCTTCTTTGGTTAGTTTGCATACACCATTTTCATAGGATGGCAAGAAAGATGCTCTGATACCACTTCTAATGACCCCTTTCTAATGGATACACTTAAACCTGAATCTTGCATTCAAAGTATTTCTCAAAGAGACATTAGAAACGTTAGAGCTCAATAAATTTAAGTAATAACAACCTTTAAGACTAGAGATGATATAAATATTTCATTCTTGTCAAAGGAGTATTTATTTCCTCCTTGTCACTCACTATGAATAATTCCTTTATAATATATTTCATAAGTACCTTAGATATTAAACATCTTTCAAGATCCCACAGATGGTATTCTGTTATATAATTTAACATTATTATGAATGAATAGAACCATTGTTACTTATAAGGCTCAATAATTGTTGTACCCATCATTACTCCTAATTGAGTCCAATTTACAATAATTATTTTGCATGTATATATCTCTTAAATAATATGTGTGTGTATATTATTATATTATTATGTATACATTGTATTTGGCAATCATCCATAATATATTTATGAATCACAATATATATGTTTAAGTATATTTATCAATTATTAGTTATCATTTAAATTCTTAATAAATTTATCCATCATCTAAATTTATTATATATTTAACAAATATCATTTTCTAAATATATTAGGGTATTTATCATTGTTGTTTTAAGATTATGAAATTACTTACCTATTATTCCAAATTTATACAATGCTGGTCTACAGATATTTCTCCTCTTCACCAGCCACGATCCTTAATAGATTCTTTCCATTATCTTTCTTTTCCTTATTCACATTCTATTTTTTGTCATCATATTATTCTAGCTGTAGATAGTATACTTCTTTTTCCTCCCATTGATAGATAGAAGACTTCCAGTGCCAACGATTGAATATGTTCTTCCAGTGGTTGATGACCCTTTGGTTTCTTCCATTCGATGTCTTCTTCCAGCCACGGGTGAGGATCTTTGGTTCTCTTCCATTCCATATCTATTTTCCTCTCCTATGTTCATTTAATAAGAGGACCATTGGGGGGCGATCCCAAAAGGAGGGTTGCGTCCCTTCATACAACTGCTAAAATATTTTATTTGAGTGTGGGGTTTGTAATAAACTTTATTGTTTTATATAGGTTTTTATATATGTAATTTGTGTATTATATATATATATATATATATATATATATATATATATATATATATATATTTGAATATAATTTGTAATATACAATATATATATTCAAATATCAAATATAAGATATATGTTTTATATAATAAATGTAACATGTATTTATTTATATGTATTTAAATCAAATATAATAATAATAATATCATTTTTAATAATAATCCCATTTATCAGGTAAGGACAAACGAGCTTTTGATCAAGTATTATTTATAATTTATAATTTATAATATCTAGAATTGCAAAAATTAGGGAACATGACATAGAGCTATTGTTTGTTCTTGTATGGATGTAGATTCTATTGGGTTTTGTAATCTACTACTTTATTATTCTATTCCCTTGGGGATGATAATTCTATTTAGTTTTTTTTTTTTGCAGCTCCCTTTTTGGACTACTATTATTTTTCTTAATATATATTCTAGCTTTGATCAATACAAAAATAAGCACCAAAGGGATTTAAAGTTGGTAGAGGGAAGGGTAAATCAAATTTCTTGATAATGACTCAAATTTATTTACTAATGAAACAATCTCTAGGTGTATGTCTCAGTCAAAGGGGCTTGTGGTTTTGCAAAGGCAAGGGCCTCTCATCTATAGTATGGGCACTCAGGAAACCCTGACCCATGAGGGTTAGGGCATGGATCGATGAAAGCATCTCGTGTTGATGATGTCCATTCAAAATCACAACATGTTGTCATCGATGCAAATGTTGCCTCTACCAAACTTTTTCTATTTTTTCCTATCCATCTCTCACCAAAAACTCCAAAAGTTTGTTTAGATAATTTGGTTTTAGATAGGGAGGGTTTTTTGTCCAATCATGCTCTGGTCTACCGGTTCATGAAGACTTGGTTGAAACTTTGTGATTTGCATGCTTGGGTCTCAGATAAATTAAAGGATTTCATGGAAGAAGAAGTTATCATTTACCCCTGTGCAAAGGGGTTTTTCATTTTAGAGTTTGATTCAAAGGAATACAAGGATTTAGTAATTGAAAATGGCCCTTGGTTCTACCAAGAAGACTTTCTGTGCATGACACCATGGCTTCTTGACTTCGATCCGTGAACATAAATCTTCACCACTACATTTTTGTGGGTAAGACTTATATTTCTTCCTATTCAGTTTTGGGAACTAGATTACTTGAGAGATATTGGTAATAGCCTTGGAAGGTATCACTTCTCTTCTGAGGAAACCATCAATTATCAAAATTCTACATGTGCTTGAATCTGTGTTGAAATGGTATTTGTTAATGGTCTTCCAACTGAGATTGTGCTAAGGGTGGGGAATAGGTGCAGGAGGCAACTGATTGAGTATGAAAAAATCACTTTCAGTTGTAGAAAATGTTTCTCAATGGAACATGTTTCCTCCCAATGTTAGAAGCATCGAGAAATGGGGAACCTCAAACTATCATGGTGGATTGGGATTGAATTTCAACACTATACCATTTCCCCTAATCCACCCAAGGGCTTTGTACACTCTTCAATTACTCCAAATAAAAGTTATCCTTCCTCCTCTACCCCTCCTGGGGATTGTACTTTGGGATCACCTACAAAGGATGAAACCTCTACAGTGTTCTCTAAAGCATGTGATTGTGTCATGTTAGTTGTTGCATCATTGACAGGCATAGGTGGTGACGTTCTATCTAGCCAACCTATGGAGATTCCCCCTGAAATTGAACAAGAATGGAAAGAGGTGAAAAGGAAGAAAACACCTTCAAAACAAAAGCATGCTATGACATTAAGATCTTCTAAGAAAGAAGAAATTTTATAATTTGAGTTTGAAATAACTAAAAAATGTATTTAAGAGCTTTAAATTAATAGAAAGAGTGCTATCCTCTCTAATAGCAATTTTCCTAAAAAAAAAAGATGGGCCAAGAAAAAAATTCATTCCTATGATGTTGATGCTAGGATGTTTGTTAATGTAATGATATGCTATTGATATAGATGTTTATCGATGTTTTTTCACTAAACTATCTAAACATGAGTTCTAATGATTTAATGTTTCCCATAAATACAAGATACTAGATTCTTAGCTTAATTTCTTGGCATGCATGTTAACAATAATGGTCAACATTTTGAAGTGTTGGAACATTGGATATCAAAATTGGAGTACATGGTCACTATAGAATCCAATGCAATTAATAGACCATAATTTTATTCTATTTATAGGAAAGGAAAGGTTGATAGGGAGATGTAGATCTACACCATTGGATACTATCGTGGTGGCTAGTTGATAGATTTTAGGGTAGGCATAGTTGCTTTTCCCAAAGAAAATAAAAAAAGCACTACAACATTTTATGCATGCCAATATTATAAGTAGTTTAAGACAAAAGAGTAAGAGTGAATGATTCTCTTTTATCCCTTACAATAACCGAAATTTCTATTCTCCTACCTTTACTTTTAGATAGATGTAAAATTCATTAAGAAACAGATTAACACACAAACCATTTTTATCATTTAAATCAATTATCTTTTATTTACTTGTATAAAGTCTTTTACATTTGAGATGATCATTATTTATGAGAAAAAATATTTTATGTATTATTTTTATATGATTAAAACCATTCTAGAAATATGGTTTTAAGAACATCCTAATATATAAATTAAGGGATAAACTATATTCCCTACACTTTTACTTGTTAGTTTTACACCACTTTAAGTACATGGTGTAAATTATATATCTCCAAATTGGTCAATTCAACCTATTGGCATATTAACTAAATCCTAACAAAGAATCTACTATCAAATTGCCACAATAAACTCCCCTAGTGTAGATTAGTACCAAGCTATGTATCTCTTTCTCTACTTAGGACTACGTTGCACAACATGACCTAGTCAATAGATTAAGGATCTTGGTGTGTCCTATTCTACCTCATACAAAATTAAAATTTCTTGTTCCTATGTTTGAATTTTGAAAACTAATCATTATCCTATCATCTCATTTTCCAAAAAATTAAATTGCATGATTAAGGACATGCACATATAGGAATATCTAGATTGTTGACCACTGAGAAATAGAGTTGAAAAATAAGTAACAAGATCATTCAAAGATATTTATTTCATAATAAATATAATTTTGTCTCTACATTTTTGAATAGTTCAATAAGGCTTGTTACATCTTCCATTGTGCCTAGAGTATGACTATGAATTATCTATTTAGGCATTTTGTGGCTTGACTTGTGACCAAGCTCCACATAACCTTTTGTATTGAATGCAAGCCCCTATTGTGCTTTTTGGAACAATACATTTTCAAAAAAAAGAAAATATGAATGTAATTACACACAAATGTGGGTCAAAAGGAGGTCCAATGTAGCCACATTTTTCTTAAAATCAACACAATCTAGATTTTGACAAGTAAATTGTGATACCAACCCTTAAAATTTTAACATGTGATATAATTTAGTACTCTATATCTAATTTCTAAAGTACTAGATCTTTTACAAAATGGTTAACATTTAGATAATTTAATTTTGAACACACATATTTATGTTCATACTTTTATCATTGAAATATATCATTGTGAAAATTGTTAAGTCTCCCATTTCTTGCTTCATTGAGCTATTTTAAAACAAATTAATGGAAAGATCGGTAGGAGAGAGAACTACACGATGTAGATTTTGGTGAGTCCTAAAAAAATCTAATCATTGAGCATGTGTCACCTAATATCCACATAAATAATCTTTTTTTGGGTTTATTGTGTACAAAATGAAATGGGGAATACTCATTGACACTTTTTTTCAAAATTGGATGAATGGATTGAAAAATATGAAAAATTAATACATATGTATTTGTGGCATATGAGGAAAACATAAAAATAAAATTAAAATAAATGCCTAGATTTATTTAAAACATTAATAAATTATGACTTGAAGGTTACAAAATAGCTTGAGATTTTAGTTGTGTTTTCATGATTTTTTTTGTAGAATGTAAATATGATCAAGATTAAATTTTAACATGATCTAATGTTGAAAATATGGATTTAGGAGACATAATGGCCTAGCCCATCCTCAAGCTTAAAAACATGAGCCTAATAGGTTGGATTTTAGTAATTTTAAACTATAGCTTGTATAGACACCTAAAATCCATGTTTACATTTTAACTCATCTCTATCACTAATCTTATAGTGCCTCAAATACTAATTAATTAGGTTACCTTTCTATTACTAGAAAAATAAATAAATATATTTATTCAATTAGTTAGAATGTGTGAGGGGGAAGGAATCCATCAGGAGAATGTGAAGGGAAACAATCAAATGCAAGATTGAAATAAAAAAACTATCTAATTCAAAACACTTAATCTATCATATTCCATCACTCATGAAATGTAAAAATCTAAGCTATTTGAATGAAATGAGATCCTAAGATATTCAAAATGAATTCAAAAAAACAAAAGAATAGTTTACCATCCCATGTTGGAGTGTATTTGCATGATGTTGGGTTGTTTGTATCACTGCAAAGCCTTTATTGCTTATGTGCAAAAGCTTGATGAACGATGCTTATGTTTGAAGAAATGAGGAAGCTCTATCAATGGTGATCTTGACAACACTTCATTGCATAAGGTAAGTTGAAATTCTCATCCATATTTGTGAGGAGAGAGGTTTTTTTATAGGAAAAGATATTTTGAATCGACGATCAGGATCGCGTTGGAGAATGTCCAGATCAAAGGTCAAAATGAGTTGAGAGGATTTAGACATGAGAAGATTGTGCAAAGTTGATTGCAAAATTAGGGTGATTGAAGAATAGATTGGCTAGTCAAGGTTTTGATTGCTTAGTTAGCAATTGATTGATCAGTTAGGGTTTAGTTAGGAATTAGATGGTTGAGTTAGCAAAATTAGATTGCTTTGTTACCAAAATAGATTGCTTAGTTAGCAATCCATGATTTTCTCAATCAGAAAGTGGGTGAGGAATATTAATTAATTAATTTCTTTTTTATTTTGATTTTGATTTTTGATAATTTGAATAGTTTGATTTAATTTATTCAAATTTTGGAGGAAAGCAAGATAATTAAATTATTATGATTTAATAATTTAATTAAGTTTTGAGGAACAAGGTGAATTAGTGACATAATCAAATAGTTGGCGTTGTTTGACTAATCAAGATGAACTAAGATTAGGTTAGGACTTTATTAAAAAAATGTAATTTATTTAATTGGTCAAAATGATGAAACATGAATTAATCAAACAACATTGTTTTATTCGATCAATAGTAGAATTAGGGTTTCTTGACTTTATTAAATAAACAGTATTCATTTATTTTGTCAAGAAATGATGAAAAAGTGAATTAATTAAATAATGTTGTATTATTCAATTAATAGAGGAAATATGGTTTCAAATGTCATTCAATGCCTTTTGATGCGTTGTGAGATGTCATGGGATGATTTCGAGATGATTTGAGATGTTTTAGAGATGTTCTGAATTGATTTAGAGTCAGTCTAAGTTGATTTAGAGTCATTCTGAGATGATTTAGAGTCGTTCCAAGTTGATTCAGAGTCATTTCAAGTGGATTTTGAGTTGTTTTGAGATATTCTAAATTTGAGATAAGTGTTAAGTCAATTTTACATGTCTACATTTTTCCCCTCTTTGATACAAAGTACTGGTTGCTTTGTTTCAAAGATTTTGTTTTTAAGATCAGGTTTTCAAAAAAAAATTATGCCCCATTGTGCCACAGTGTTTCATGGAATGATGGTAGGAATTTGTGTTTCCCCCTTGAGAGGTTGACCAAAACTTTCAAGTTTTGAGTTCAAGCTCACAACTTTGTTCTATTTCCATTCCAATGTGTTTAGGTCATAGAATATAGTTTATAGGTCCTTCATTTCTCATTTTGATGTTTCTTTGAGCTTCTATTTTGAAAGTAGGAAGTTTCCCTAAGTAGAAATTAGGGTTTTCTTGAGGCTTATATGGGTAATTTGTCTTCTAGATAGCTCATTTGTGTTTTGACTCTATAGCTAATTTTTGTCTCTAGTAGTCTTGTTCTATTAGTTTTTTAGGAGCAATGCCACATTTTGATGGAGCCTCACATTGTTCTAAGCTCATTTGGGAGGTTGGACAACCTTTAGGTATTGGTGGCCTAGTATGTACCTTCTCACTTTTTCATTTGCGTGTTGTTTCATTCTCGTTTTACATGTGTAAATTTTTATAGGTCAAAAGCAAAGTTTCTTGTTTTCTGAGCTTTTGCCTCAGTTTTCACGCTTTTTCTTGCTAAAAATCCATTCCTTTGATATATTTCCATGCCTTTGACTAAGACCTTTACCTTTGTTTTTGTGCATTTGCTTGAAAAGCTCATCTTTGTTTTGAAAGCTCGCCTTTGACTGTTTGAGGTCTTGAAAGCTCACCTTTGACATATTTCCACACCTTTGTTTCCTTGCCTTTGCTTGAAAATCTCACCTTTTCCTAAAAAGCTCACTTTTGTTTGGCGCTTTCTGAGCATTTTCTCAAAACCCTTGTTTTTGACTCTTTTTGTTGCGTTTGACTTTAGCTTTTGCTTGGGACCCTAGCATGTGTTCGTTTTTCATCCTAAATATTTTTTTCATCATGTTTTTTTTTATATTGTGTCTTCCACCTATTTAGAGTGAAACCCTAACATTACAGTTTCAAAACGATTGGAGGTTGGCCTCAAAGTACTACAACCAAGAGAGAGACATCCACAACATTTGTTCGATCCTATTGCTCATTTTGGTGTGTTGGAGTGATATTTTCTCAATGTTGTGGGACTACTTCACATTTATTACATGCCTCCTATCAGGACTCATACTACTATGATGACTACACTCATGGAATGGTGGCATTCAAAGACATCCTCGTTTCACTTACCTACAGGAGAGGCGACCGTCACTCTTGAGGATGTATGGAGGATACTTCATCTTCCTATTCATGGGGAGTTGGTTATTTATCATACTTAACATGGTATCCCTTCCATACAACATGTGTTAGGTGCTCAACACTTGGCGGTACATAAGTCAAAGATTGATCTATCTGATTTTTTTGATAGTACAGATCCTATCTCGCTTGTCCAATGTGGTTTGATTTTAGGACTCATTGTTCCCATTAGCCAAGGTTGACAGTTTCCCATAGGTTGGGGTGTGTGTATTGAGAATATGATTGAGCATGGTATGAGGTATGTTTGGGGTCCATGTCTTCTTGCCCACTTGTATAGAGATATGCATGAGGTTGTGTATTAAGGTAGGAAATCTATTTTCACAATTGTTTCACTTTTGCATGTCTAGGTGTGGGAGCATATTGCAGTTACTCGGTCGGATGAGATATAGGTCATCACCTCGATGATCCATACTTGTATTGTTATGGGGATTTTGTGCACTATACCTTTCTGGGAGATCTTCCTTATTGGTGTCGAGCTTTTGATGATATTCCTAGCTTTGTGTGGAGACCATATCTGGGGTGTGATACTTGGATAGAGGATGAAAATCACCTTTTCTATTGTTAGAAAACCTATTGGTTGCTTGGTCATTCTAATCTTGTGCTAGAGCATTATTTACCAAACCAAGTATATCGTCAGTTTGGGGAGAGATAGGTCTAAGTTCCTGATACTTATGAGGCTCGTTTCGATCAGATGACTCAGGAGGTTCATGTATGGGGTCTTTAGCCACATATAGATATTGCTATTTCCAAGTTCAGAGCACTTGCCCTAGTTTTTTAGGGTTGGTCAGTTAGTCCTACAGATCTAGGTACCTCTAATGACTATGATGAGTGGTGGTCCCACTGCAAGCCTTTGAGACTCATTGTTCCTGGGGGTACTCTCGCTTTAGGTAGATCAAGTATTATAGTTCATCATGGGGAGCGACAACGTGTTGAGGTCCTCACAAAGTAGTTGGATAGAACTTAGGATAAAGCTCCTTGTGATAGATCCCAGGGTGATCAAGATGAGCAGCCACCTTAGGTGTAGGGTCGTAGGCAGGTTTCAGGTCCTCCTCCACTAGATAGGGATGGAGACATACTGTTAGCTCAGATGACTGCTGCTAGAGATGTAGAGATAGTGAGACAATAGGCTGCAGAGGCTTAGATAGATATTTTGAGGGCCGAGCAGGATAGTGAGAGTGGTCAATGACATGCTACAAAGGCTTTTGTACAGTTGCTAACCACAAAGAGAGATACTCTCAGGACCAAACGTGATCATTATACATAGGTCTATCTACTATCAAAATTTATATGAGGTTGTCGTTCCTAGTTGCTTGGCATCGACAGTTTGGAGAGCCTAGTTGTGTGGGTGGTGATGGAGCAATTGGGGGTGTAGGTGGTGGTGCTGATGACCAGTTTGTGAGATAGACATATCGGTTTGGTGATCCATAGGATTCTATCCTTCCTGTCGAGGTCTTACTTTTGTACTTGATCTTTATGTTGTTCATTGCTCAAAGGCGTTTTGTAGACATGTATTTTGTATGCCTATACTCATCAGCCTAGTCAATTCCTCATATAGATATTGTATATCCTATCACATTGATGATGCACTCTCCTTTTTTATGATGATATATATAATATATACCTTCTTCAATTCACTCTCATTTTATGCTCATCCAATGATGATATATGATGCTGTATGTTTATATGAATGGTGTTGATATGAATCAATTCCCCATACATGATGTTTTTATTGGTTTATTATCATAATGATGTATGTTGTTGATATTGTGGATGTAGAATAGTACTAATGATATTTCTATGCAACTTTTCACTCAAAAGAAATGTTGATGATTTGATAGAAAATTTATGTTAATTAGAGGAAATATTGATGATGGATAGAAATGGGATATTAATTTTAGAAGAAATATTGATGATATATAGAAATGTGATGTTAATTTAGAAGAAATAATGATGATAGATAGAAATGTGATGTTTGATAGTACTTGATGAGTTTCTTTTTCTTTGCTTTAGAGACTTTGTAGTTTGAACAATCTTTTTTGATATAGCAAATAGATACGATGCACTAGGGTAGTAATCACCAAGGTGACTTTGTATCTATTGCATGGAATTTGACTCTACAAACAAGGAGTACTCTTGCTCATACCAGACATACGAAAACCCTGTTAGAGTGTATGGGTGAGAAGCTTTAAAACATGTCGGACCAGTAACACAAAAGGTATTAAGAACCTAACATGTCACTATTACACAAAATGTTCAAAAGATGACTTCCACACACAGAACAAGGCAAGTATTCACCATAGTAGTATAACAAGACTATCCACAAACAAAAAATTGAAATGACGCTCAATTTCCCCCATTCCTTCTCTAAATCATTATGGACATCCTCAAGAAATCCTGGGAAGGAGTCAATAATGTAAATCACAAAAATAAGATAACAAAAAGATAAAACAATGATGTTATATCATTTTCCATATCCGTTTGGGATGGGTCTATTATGCAATGTTGATCCTATCTATCATAGGAACAGATCCGTTAAGACATATCTTAGGATGTTGTTGGGTCTTGTCAAAAAGATATGTATTTGATACTTGGCTTTTTTTTAGTTCAATTTGTGATCAAATTCTTTTGTGATTGTTTGCTTGAAAGTTCTCATTGTTGATGCTTTCTTTGTTTGTTTTTTCAAAGGGTGAGTGTGATAGTCTATTTATTATGGATGATGTCTTATTGCGAATTGTGATGGCAGACATGGGTCTTTTTGATTTTTCTAAGTTTTATGATGTTGTTTTTGACATTTTCTGGGGACTAACGTAGGGCCTCAAGGACTCATCAAAGATAAGCCTTGCCTATGTTCTACACACATAGGATCATAGTTCGCTTGGTTTGTTTTGAATTTTTTTGACATTTTCCATTTTTTGAATTTTTTTGGCTTTTGTATCTTTTGATTGTTTTTTTTTTGTGTTTTTACTATTTTTGGATTTTGTACTATTTTTAGATTTTTGTTTTGTGACTAAGTTGAAATAAAGCATGTTGGAAACCTAAGGGGACTGACCTAGGGTCTCGAGGGTTTTCAAGCCTTGCCTACATTGTACATGCAGAGACCACGTAGTTCAACTGTTTGAATCAAAGCATAAATTGTTTTTCGCTAAACAACATTGATAGATTGGATTGATATTCCACTTATGTGTCTTGATAATCAATGGTCAAGATCGTGTTGGAGAATATCCAGATCAATGGTCAACATGTGTTGAGAGGATTTAGACATGAGAGGATTGTGCAATGTTGATTGCACAATTAGGGTGACTGAAGAATAGATTCGCTAGTTAGGGTTTTAGATTGATTAGTTAGCAATTGATTGCTCAGTTAGCAATTGATTGATCAGTTAGGGTTTATTTAGGAATTAGATGGTTGAGTTATCAAAATAGATTGCTTAGTTAGCAAAATTAGATTGCTTAGTTAGCAATCCATGCTTTTCTCAATCAAAAAGTGGGTGAGGAATATTAATTAATTAATTCCTTTTTGTGTTGAACATACAAATCAACATTGAATTTTGTAAATAGAGTTGCATAGTTTGATTTGATTTTTGATAATTTGAATAGTTTGATTTAACTATTCAAATTTTGAAGGGAAAGCGTGATAATTAAATTATTATGATTTACTAATTTAATTAATTTTGAGGAATAAGGTGAATTAGTGATGTAATCAAATAATTAGCATTTTTTGACTAATTAGGATGAAATAAGATTAAATTAGGACTTTATGAAATAAATGTAATTTATTCAATTGGTTGAAATGATGAAACGTGAATTAATCAAATAACATTGTAAAACCCTAATTCTACTATTAATCGAATAATACAATGTTATTTGATTAATTCACATTTCATCATTTTGACCAATTAAATAAATTACATTTATTTAATAAAGTCCTAATTTAATCTTATTTCATCCTGATTAGTCAAACAACACTAATTATTTGATTATGTCACTAATTCACCTTATTCCTCAAAATTAATTAAATTATAATAATTTAATTATCACACTTTCCCTCCAAGATTTGAATAATTAAATTAAACTATTCAAATTATCAAAAATCAAATCAAACTAATGCAGCTCTATTTACAAAAGTCAAAGTTGATTTTCATGTTCAACACAAAAAGGAATTAATTAAGTAAATAAATATTCCTCACCCACTTTTTGATTGAGAAAATCATGGATTGCTAACTAAGAAATCTAATTTTGCTAACTCAACCATCTAATTCCTAACTAAACCCTAATTGATCAATCAATTGCTAACTAAGCAATCAATTGCTAATTGATCAATCTAAAACCCTAACTAGCCAATCTATTCTTCAATCACCCTAATTGTGCAATCAACATTGCACAATCTTCTCATGTCTAAATCCTCTCAACACATGTTCACCGTTGATTTGGATATTTTCCAACGTGATCTTGACCATTGATTCAAAATCTCATTTCCTATATAAAAAACCTCTCCCCTCACAAATAAAGATCGAAGAATCAACATACTTTTGCAACGAAGTGCTGTCAAGATCACCATTGATAGAGCTTCCGCATTCCTTTGATCAACCCAAGCATCGTTCATCAAGCTTTTGCACATGAACAATGGAGGCTTTGCAGTGATACGAACAACCCAACATCATGCAAATACACTCTAACATGGGATGGTAAGCTCTCCTTTGTGTTTGAATTCATTGTGTTAATCTTAGGATTTCATTTCATAATTTAAAATAGCTTAGACTTGTACATTTCATGAGTGATGGAATAAGATAGATTAAGTGTTTTGGATTAGATAGTTTCTAATTTCAATCTTACATTTCATCATTTCCTTTGCATTCTCCTTATTGATTCCTTCCCCCTCACACATTCTAGTATGCCTGATGGGACCTAGGTCCTCCTTACTAATGCTTTTATGAGAAAATTTGAAGTCACAGAATTTCAGGAGCCTTCTGGAGATGTTTCACAGACTACCCAACAAAAGCTTGCTCTTGACTGTCAAGAATTTTGAGCATTTTCCACAAAAACTATGCTTTTTCCATCAAAACTATGCCTTTGCACTAAGATCAGTGCTTTTGCTCCAAAAAGTGCATTTTTGCTCCAAAAAGCATGCTTTTGCATCTTTTTGGGTTTGCACCTAAATGGAAAATCTGAGCTTTTTCCTGATTTTTGAGCTTTTGTAAAAAAAATTCTTAGCTTTTGATTTTTCTTCTGAGCATTTGCTCTGGAAGACAAGTGCACAAATCCTACACTATTGTAATGACCTTCCTTGCTAACATTTTGTTTTTTTGCAAGAATTAATTGATTTCTATACAGGATTTTGAAAATACTAACTTGTTTTGTGC
The DNA here is from genome assembly GCA_007258455.2 of Sequoia sempervirens. NCBI lineage: Eukaryota > Viridiplantae > Streptophyta > Pinopsida > Cupressales > Cupressaceae > Sequoia > Sequoia sempervirens. The sequence goes on from VDFB02373365.1 coordinate 238,312,664, forward strand.
AGAGAAGTGTTGGCAAAAAAAGGACAAACAACTAAGAGGGGGCATGAATCAGTTGTCACATAAATTTAAAATTTTCTAACTTAACTTAACCTTAATATTAGATCTGATGAATAAGTAATTGACCACTAGCAATTAACACATCAGAGAGGCAAATAACACCAATATTTTTTTTGTGGAAACCCTGTTAGGGGAAAAGCCATGGTGGATGTTAGTCCACAAGATTATACTTTGTTAGAAGTATAAAAAGAAATAATAAGGGGAATGCACATGCATTCAGGCATAATGCCTAGAGTTCACTGCTCAATTACAAAAGAGGACTCACTATCCAACAATAGGGTTTGGATTAAAACCATCCAAGATGTGAACTGAGAGAATAGCTTCTTCACAAGCCTAATTACAGTTCCAATTAAGCTCAACACTTCTTCACACTTTGCTCTACAATCGAATGATATTTGCATATACACACATAGGGGCACACAAAGTATCATCTACATCAATGAACTAATCACCCTTATATATCTGCTACATGAGATTCCATCACTACTTTGTCGGCCAAGAAAATAAAATATATTTGCAATGTCGACCTAAATTTATAGATAAACTTTTAATGCAAATCCACCAAGGTTAGCCACAAAATAGTGGAGACCCAAAATAACATCTCCAATGCAAAAATACTTTAATTAATTTCACCTCAAAGATCCACAACACGCTACTAACAACATGTCGGCCATAAACATGAAAAACTAAACATGTGCAAGAAAACATCTTCATCCACAAGCTTACCGATTAATGTGGACATACCACAAATATAGAGAATGATCTAGAGACATCTGAGAGCACCAAGAAACAACAAAGAAGCATCTGAAACAACTGAGATAAACAAAATCAAACAATCTTCATTTAGGAATACTAACAGAGACCATCAAAACACTGTCAAACCACAACATACTCAAAACTTCACGCGAACCTCTAAAACTTTTGGTAGATGATCTAGATAAACTCAAAAATAAACTCTTAAATCCACATAAGCTAATCTTCAACGTATAGAATAAGACACCATCATGATCTGTACAGTTCCACTAGGAGCACAAAACATTTTCTCTTACAATTTTCTCAATATCCTCGACATATACAACAATTGATACACCAAATTCTAATAGTGTTGACATCAATGACAACCACATATAAGCAACCATATCCACAACATCCAACAAGAAGAAAATCAGTCCAAGATATTTGGAGCCACCAAATATTTTTGTTTATTAACTTTGGAATTTCCTTTTGGTGCTTTAAAATGAACAACAACTCTCACATTTCATATTTGGTGTTGTTAAAATGAACAAATTTGAAGCTTTCTAAAGTAGGAATCTCCTTTTGGTGCATTAAAATGAACAAAAACTCTCACATTTGATTTGGTGTTGCTAAAATGGACCATTTTAAAGTTTTCTAAGTTATGAATTTCCTTTTGGTGCTCTAAAATGAACAACAAAAAATCTCACATTTTGATTTTGGTGCTATTTAAAATGAACAAAGTTGAAGTTTTCCTAAAGCAGGAACTTCCTTTTGGTGCTCTAAAATGAACAACTCTCACACTTGATTTGGTGTTGTTAAAATAAACCATTTTGAAGCTTTCTAAAGTAGGAACTCTCTTTTGGTGCTCATAAAAAGAACATAAACACTTCAATTTTGGGCTCTAAAAATGAACACATTTCATTTTTTCATGATTCAGAACCTTTGAATTTGGTGCATAAAAAGAGCACAAATGTTTTTCATTTTGTTGATGCATGCATGACTTACATTTGTTGACCAGTTAAGACCAAGCCTTATTTTCTTAGAAAAACTTCAATTTTGTGGCTTAAAATAAACAAAATGTTTTTGTTGTTTTCACACCATTGCTATCTTAATTGCTTGATGTCCTGAACACTTCAATTGGTGCAAAAATAAAAAGAAATTTGTTTTTCTTTACTAACATTTTTTTTTTTTGGGATAACACCACTCAAGGTGTTTAAAATGAATCAATTTGCAAATGAATTTTTTACTATGCATGCATTGATTGGAAAAGTTGAAGTGTTTTTTCTTCTCCCCTCACACCGTTTTGGCAATCTTGGGTGAGCGAAGAACATTTTTTAGCTTTGCATTTATTTTAAATTTTACCTTAGAGAGGGGGCTTTCTTTGAGACACATCCCATGCTAGAGAACTCATTGCAAGGTCTCAAAGCACGTTTATTGGCAGGCTATATCAAAGGTTGAAAAATTGTAAGAAAGTAGCTTCAAGCCATGCTGACAACAGATTGCACCTAATCCCATGCCTTAAGTGGAACAAGAATAGTTAAAGAGCCTTAAGTGGCCAAGTAGGTGAGTGTCAGATTTTTGCATTCATAGTTACACTAAGAGCCAATTGTTTTAGAAGCCACCCTATTATCCAAAACATTCTTTGAAAGTGGTGCATCAGAATTTACTTCTAAGAAATTACTTTCCAAGTCCAACTACAGGACTGTGCCATAAGTCGCATGTAAATTCATCTCTTCAAAGCATGAGGTAGTCCCACCTAAGAGGATGGTTTCTCTCCACTAGGGTTGTAATTGTTTGTTAATGTTAAACTTGCCCAATTACATTCAAAAACAATTGTGACATGAAATTTTGTGTTTGATTTAAAGAAAAAGAACACATAAAAACAAACATTGAACAAGATGGTCAAACCACAAACCCTTTGAGTTAGTGTATACTTGTGAAAGAAGCCTTATGTTTGCACTCCTTGAAAGGATTTATCCTTAAAGGTTTCTTAACATTTCAGTTTTTATTTCTAGGTTGCATTGATCAAAATAAACACTTTGGTAACTATGGATTGGGTGTCATGATTTCACAACTTGAGCTATAGACATTTAGGTCACATTAATTCCATGCTTTCGAGTCAGTCTAGTGCTATTATATCATTTTCCATACTCAAAAAAATAGAAAAAACAAACACACAGAGGTTACAAACTGCCATTCCAACTCACAATATTTTTGTTAAACACTTAGGGGAAAACAAACCGAAGTTGTTTATAGGGTCATTACTTGAACAAAACACTTGGAAAAATAGATTGGTCACAAAGCCTCTCACCCATTATTCACATACTACTTATTTGAAATAAAAATCCAAAAAAACATTAGGATCATTCCTCCACTCAAAAAGTCTATGATATCAATAGTTACTTGGAACTCACAGATAGTTCAAGTATCTTTCCCACAACATATCCACTAGACTAGGAAGTGGAATATCGAGCCTAGTTCCTCAATATTTTTATTTACAAAAAGTAGCCACATTCCAAAACAACACTCAAGCCTTAGGGTTTTTGAGTTTCATAGCAAACCACCCCATACTACCACAACTTATGACGATCTGGCGACCCACAACTCTCGTTCAACAACTAGGCCTTGTAGCACCTATTATTCAACCTAGTATCACACACATTGATGGTGACCAAACCGACATCATAATAATTTTGAGAACCTTTATATTTGAGAAAAATGAAACACCCCACCAATTTCTCACCGCATCAATCATCTTAAACGAAAAGGAAGGAAAATCAAACATAGCAGTCCGAAGACCCATATTATTACCTTTTGCATGGTAATAGGTATTGAGTGACCCTATGATAGGGTATTGAACACCATAAACCACCTCACAACACCATCATACCTTATGACCATCTGGAGACCCACAACTCTCGTTCAACAACCAGGCCTTGCAACACAAATCTTTCAACCAGGTAACACACATATTGAAGATACCAAAACTGACATCATAAGCAGTTTGAGAAATTTCATATTTGAGAAAAACAAAAAACCCTTCCAACTTCTCACCGCATCCATCATCTTAGACGAAGAGGAAGAAGAGGTAGACTTAGCAGCTGAAAGACCTATATTACCACCACCTGCATGGAAATGAAAATATATTTGTCATGCTTTTTGGAAAGAAAAAGATCCTTAGGTCTTGAAAGAGAAAGATACTTAAATGATAAACTATACTTAGGCTCTCAAAGAATCAGCCTACAAAATTTTTTTCCAAAGGTTTCTTCTCAAGGAGATATCACAACCGTTAAAATCGGCTAGATCACTTCTATTATCACTTTGAACCAATAGGCCATGTCTTTTCCAAAGAATAGGAGTCAAGAAAAACAATCACAAAGGCTTGGTAATTTTTTATAACAAAAACAAGGTCACAACATAGAAAGAACATGGAAACCAACAAAAGAAGTGATAGGATCCCACTAGCAAACACCACAAACAATGGAAGAGACTAATGAGGATATAAACCGAGTGAGCTTATCATAGGGTATTGAGTATCAAAACATCCCCAAAACATGTCTATCTATTACCCAAATTACTCTTATGAAGGGTCACAACATTAAATAGGCAACAACATTAGGGATTTCAAAATCAACATCAAGGAATAAATCCAAAGCATCAAATTTCCCTAGATAAAATTCAGAGAGATCTTAAGGAAATTAAATGAAAATGAAATACAACATGTCATCAAAGCATTATTCAAGATTGGAACATTACATATCCACAAAAAACAAACATTATTCCATAAACACCTCAATATCCACATCAACAACACTTCCAATATCCGCAATATCAAGAAATTTCACAATACCAAGGTGTACCTCAAGTGTAATATCAAAATATACCTCAAACACAGTATCAAGGAGTTCCAAAAAATCAAGAGAAAAACAATCAAGAAAAGCCACCAAGGAAATATTACCAACCAAGAAGGAAATTCCCCCCTTTGGGAGAAAATTTAGAGGTAATCATGCACAAACTAGTACAACATGAACTTATCAAGATCAACGACAGTCCAATTTATGGTGAACCAAACTTTAAAATCCCTTGGTATAACAAGTACAAACAATGTGAGTTCCAAAAAATCAAGGGTCACCCAACGAACATATGTGCTACACTCAAAAATATCATCGAAGACCTCATTGATCAAGGAGAAATAACTATTAAAGGGGCATCTACCAATGACAACAATGACAATGTCTCAACCTCAAAAGTTGAAAGCAATGTTCAAGAACCATCTACCAATGACAACAATGACAAGGTCTCAACCTAAAAATTTGAAAAAAATGATCAAGAGCTGTCTATTACCGATCACATCGATAATGTGTCTACATTATCTAGTGAGAAAGAGGACATACATCAAGAATTTAGTCCCAAGCATGATCAAAATAATTCACCGAAGTCTAGCAATGATCCTGTCCAACATATATTGACATCATCCAACTTCATGGTAGTACATATTGATGATCAAGAGACTCTTAAGCCAACACTTATACCCAATGCAGAAAATCTAAGCCAAGAGCTATCACCCATATGCCCACATTTTGAGAAAATCCAAGGATCCTTTACCAAAAATCTCTTCTTTAAAATTGATCCATGTAAAAAATGTGATCCAAAGCATGTCAAATATGACACCACACAAAGTCAAGATCAAGAATACCTCTCATCGAAATATTACAATGACTTGGTAGATATCTCCCAAGACATCCAAGGAATTCCAAAAGATGAAAAAATCCATATTCCAAGCACACATACATCTACCCATGAGATGCTTACTCCTAATAGACATGAAGATGATCTTCATCCAGTACAAGAGTCTCATACTCTTAATATCATAAACAAGGAACAAGAGTCACCTACACTTAATATCATTACACATCATCAAGATATAGCAAAATCTATAGAACTATTAGAAAGTGATCAAGAAGAAGAATTGAAATTAAAAACATCCTTTAGGTAGGTTGAAGAAATCGAGCATGAAAATATGGAGCACAATATCCTAAAGTTAGCAAAGATAATGGACAATCCTGAGCAACAAAGTAGTGGGTATAAACCAGTCAAAGGAGCATTGATATATTTTGAAGGGCCATCAAATTATGATATTTCACAAGATCAAGTTGAAAATATCAATCAGGAAGTTATCCTAGATATGGAGGATCCTATCAGTGAAGAAGCTAGCACATTTGTAGATCAACAACAAAGCAAGAAGGAGTAGCATCTTATTTCCAAGGTAAAACATGTCCTATAGAAAATAAAATTTCCCAATGGATTCATTATCAAGACAAAGGATTAGGCCTACATGAACATGATATCCTAGCACTAGTGCAGATTATTAGCAATCCTAAGCATCAAGGTCTTGGTTTTTCAACAATTAAGGGATCTCAACATATCAGTGATACCTCTGTAATATTGGGGAAAACTTTATCTAATGCAAGCATCAACATATAGAGCATGGAGATTCCTTATGATGAAATTGCTACCAATGCTACAAATAGCCATGTCATGAATCATCATCCACATATTCCACCCTCTCATTGGGACCAACAACTAGAGAAAAAGATATACCCAAGAACGAAATAAGTCATTGAAGAAAAATAATCAACAAAGAAAAATGGACAAGAAAGATTCAAATGGATACAAAAGAAAAATAAAGAAAATCATCCCTATCAAACTCCATTAGTCAAAGAAACTATGGGGAAAAATCAAAAAGGGAATTTTATTCATAAAAAATTTCTAGCAATACAAAAGAAAGCTTCAAGAGAGACCTACAAGGTATATCAAGATGTCGGTTCCAATCGAATCTCCATATCCACCCATCATTGATCATCATCCCAAGTTTGGAGAGTCAAAGGTTCCAAATTGTCAAACAATCCATTTGAATATCATATCCCTCAACACACTTTGCCATCCATGATATCCAAATCTCACATTGACCATGTGTTGGCAACAAATCTTTATCATAAGGACTCTAAGGGAACTCTATTGCAATACACACATCAAGGTAAGGTTAAATTTGGTATCAACAAGGAAGATAATAATTCTTAGGGGTTACATTCAAGTGCTAGTATCCTAGAAAAACAAATCCTCCAAGTAGGATATCATTGGCATGTCATGACAGTAACAAAAACCATATCAGCACTAGTAACACCTACATCAACACCAATAGGTGGTTCAAACATGAGAAAAAAATTGTCATCATGATGAAAAATTGGTAAATAGGCATCTTGTGTGACACCAAAAATCAATAAAAAAATAAAAAAATCAAGAAAAATAGTGAAGAGAAAAATTGTTCTCTAGTGAAAACCACTATGGTGGCACTTTGGCCAAGTACCATAATGAAAACTTGGAAAACAAGCGTCATGTGTAGAATCAAGCATCTACATGCACCATTTCAGGAGGAAGCATCTTAGCCTATCTATAATAAACCCAATCCATTTTTATCCAAAATCCAACGACCTTGATCTTGACAAATGTTTGGTGAACACTTTACACTTTGCTTATGGAAAACATCTTGGCATGGGTCAGTATCATTGATCCTATCCTATCCAACATTATTTAATCCATGAGTAATTTTTCAAAGGGGCATACTCTATCCAAACATGTTATCCTATCACAACATAATCTATCATTGCTAGACACTGGGGGAAAGTACTTACATCTTGCTTTAGAATAAATCTTGATCTATGTCTTCTAGCTCACATTGTGATGTAGGAATTATCCAAACAACAAGGTGTACCACATGGTACCCTTCCAATTTTTTCCCATCAACAAGGTATCCCACCAACACACTAGATCAGGGTAGTCTTCAAAACTATCCGTCCCAACAACAAGGTGTACCACCAATGTACTAGCCAAGGTAACCTTCAAAGATAACAACATGGATTTTTTCTTCACTCAAAAATTCTAAGATATAAATAGTTGCTTGAAACCTGTAACTAGTTCAAGTAAGCTTTTCCACAACATATCCTCTAGAAAGACAGTGAAATATCAATCCAAGTTTTTAGTATCTTACACCCTAGGCAAGAGGGTAAAAATCCACCAAAAACAAGGTATACCACCAACACATTATTAGGGTAACCCTTGAAACAATTCATCCCAACAACAAGGTGTATCGCCAATGCACTACCAAGGTAACCTTCAAAGATACTGACAACATGGATTATTCCTTCACTCAAAATTTCTAAGATAGCAACAGTTACTTGAACCCTATAGCTAGTTCAAGTAAGCTTTTACCCAACATATCCTATAGAAAGACAAAGTGAAATATCAATCCAAGTTGTCAATATATTACACCCCAAGCAAAAGGGTAAAAATCCAAAAAAAAATACAAAAAAGAATAAAAAAATACAAAAAAATCAAAAAGAAAGAAAAACAATAAAGAGAAATAAGACATTCTCTAAGTGAAAACCACTTTGTGGCACTCTTAGAACAGGTACTGTAGTGAAAACTTGGAAAACATGCATTATGTTTGAATAAAACTTGCATCATTACCTATCGGTACTATCCACAACAACCACCCATTCATTTCATAATAAAACAAGATATCCAACCATGGCTTGTAACTGATTAAGGAAAGTTGTCTTGTCTACAACTGGGGGCAGTTTCAAAATGTTGTTCATGGATTAGATCTTTGGGTGTCCTATCATGGTCATGAAAAAACATCAAAAAGTAAAAAACATCACAAAAAAATAGAGTCAAAAACATCTAAAAAACCACAAAAGACAAAAATATTTGAAAAACATCAAAAATAAAACATCATGGGGTTATTCCTTCACTCAAACAATCTAATATATCAACAATTGCTTGAACCCTACAACTAGTTCAAGTAAGCTTTTCCGCAACATATCCTCTAGACGCATAAGTGGAATACCAATCTACATTATCAATGTTGTTTACCCAAAAATAGTTTATACTTTGAGTCAAATGGTCAAACTACATGGTCTCCACATGTAAAACGTAGGCAAGGTTCATTAGCCGTCGAGACCCTAGCTCACTTCCCTTAGGTTTCCAACATGCTTTATTTCAACTTAGTCAAAAACAAAATATCCAAAAACAGTCAAAAAATACAAAATCCAAAAACATTCACAAAAAAAAAAAGGTCAAAAACACTCAAACCAAGCAAACTATGAGCCTCTACGTGTACAATGTAGGCAAGGCTTATCTTTGATGAGCCATCGAGGCCCTAGGTTAGTTCCCAAAAAATGTCAAAAAAATCATCATAAAACTTAAAAAAATCAAAAAGACCCATGTCCACCATCACAATTCGCAATAAGACATCATCCATAATAAATAGACTGTCACACTCACCCTTTGACAAAACAAACAAACAAAGAAAGAAAACATCAAAACCTAGAACCTTCAGGCAAACAATCACAAAGTTTTGACTATAAACAAACAGAAAAAAATAAAAAGTATCAACTACCTATCTTTTTGACAAGTCCCAACAACATCTTGAGATATGCCTTAACGGATCCATTCCTACGATAGCCATGATCAACGCCGGATAATAGCCCTACCCCCAAAATAGATATGGCAAGTGATATTGCAACTTTGTCTTTTATATTTTTTATAGTCTTATTTTTGTGATTTACATTATTGACTCATTCCTAGGATCTCTCGAGGATGTCCATAAGGATATAGAGAAGAAGGAATGGAGAAAATTGAGCATCATTTCAAATTTTTTTTTGTAAGATATTTTGTAATACTATCATGGTGAATACTTGCTTTATTGAGTGTATGGAAGTTGTGTTGAAAAAATTCATGTAGCAGTTACATGTTAAGTATTTCATATCTCTTTGTGTAAATGGTCTGAAATTCATGTAGCAGTTACATGTTAAGTATTTCATACCTCTCTATGTAAATGGTCTGAAATTCATGTAGCATAATTTTCATGTTAGGTGTCTTATAGATCTCTATGTGATTGGTCTGAAAAGTTCTAACACAACCCAACTATATACTTTAAACAAAGTTTTTGTATGTCTGGTATGAACAAGAATACTCTTTGTTTGTAGATTCAAAGTCCACACAATGGATACAAAGTCACCTTGGTCATTAATACCCTAGTGCATCATATATGTTTGCTACATCAAACAAGATTGTTCAAAAACTATGAAGCCTCCAAGTAAATCAAAAGCAACTCATCACTACTAACAACATCACCTTTATGTCCATCATCATAATATTTCTTCTAACTAACATCCATCATATATCAACATCATACAAACATCATTTATCACAATGGTATATTGATCATCCATAATAAAACATCATATGATACAAAGTATGATCCATCCATCCATATCATATGCATACATCCATCATACATCATCACCCATGAAGCATAAAATGAGGATGAATCCAATAAGGTATATCTCATATATATCATCATCAAAAAAGGGAGTACATCATCATCAATGAGATAAGTGTGATAGGAAAATATAAAATCATAATATCTATATGGGGCCTTGACTGGGTTGATGAGTATATATACAAAATTCATGTCTGCAATATGTATCTGAACAACAACATAATAAAGATCAAGTACACTTCCCAAAAAAAGGGAAAAATTCTATAGACTAGGCTATGGGCCACCATTTGGATCTAGCTGTCTAACAAAATGACCACCTACAATCATTATAACTCACGACGTTTGGATTCCAATTTGAACATGCAAAATGACACAAAACATGATGACAAACAAACACATGCTAAGGTTCCAAGCAAATGCTAAAGTCAAATGCTAGGGTTTTGATCAAATGCTTAGAAATCACCAAGAAAAAGTGAGATTTTCATACAAAAGCATGGATTTCCGTTAAAGGTGAGGAAACAAGGGCGTGGATTTTAGTCAAAGGCATGGATTTCAATCAAAAGCGAGCTTTCTGATCAAATGCGAGCTTTTAGGTCAAAAGCTTAAGTCAAAAGCGTGGAAATAAGTCAAAAGCATGGAAATAAGTCAAAGGTGTGGATTCTCAACATGCGAAAGTGAGGAAACTGAGGAAAATGCTCAGAAATCATGAAAACTTTGCTATTGACTAGTAATCAGGACTTTTTTTACCCTATCTTCAAATGACCATATCTTGGTCATACAAAAGTATTTTTTAGTGCTTTTTTAAAAAAAATGGGGTAGAATTTCATGATTTTTTGAATGGTGTAGGTGGTTTTTAGTTTTTATACAGTTAAATTTTCCATTGGTGTCATGAGCTTGACCTTAAACTTGAAATTTTTGGTCAACCTCTTGAGGGGGCAACACAGAGTCCTGCCATCATTCCAAGAAACACAGGGGCACAATGGGGAATAATTTTTTTTTCAAAAATATTGATCTTAAAAATAGAATCTTTGAAACAAATAAATCAATACTTTGTATCAAAGAGGGGAAAAATGTAGACATGTAAAATTGACTTAACACCTATCACGTCTTGGAACGACCCTGAATCAATTCAGAACAACTCTGAATCAACTCAGAACATCTTAGAACGACTTTGAATCAACTTAGAATGTCTCAAAATGACCCCAAATCAATTTAGAGCAACTCTAAATCAAATTGAAAGGTCTCAAAATGACTTTGAATCAACTCGAAACTTCTCGAAACATCTCAAAATCATCCCACGACATCTCACAATGCATTGAAGGGAATCAAATGACATTTGAAAGCCTGCTTCCTCTATTAATTGAATAATACAACATTATTTAATTAGTTCACTTTTTCATCATTTCTCGACAAAATAAATGAATATTGTTTATTTAATAAATTCAAGAAAGCTTAATTCTACTATTGATCGAATAAAACAACATTATTCAAGATTAATTCATTTTTCATCATTTTGACCAATTAAATAAATTACATTTATTTAATAAAGTCCTAGCCTCATATTACTTCGTCCTGATTAGTCAAACAACACCAATTATTTGATTATATCACTAATTCACCCTGTTCCTCAAAAATTAATTGAATTATTAAATCATAATAATTTAATTATCACACTTTCCTCCAAAATTTGAATAAATTAAATTAAACTATTCAAATTATCAAAAATAAAAATCAAAATAAAAAGGAAGTTAATCAATTAAATAAATTAATTAATATTCCTCACCCACTTTTTGATTGAGAAAATCATGGATTGCTAACTAAGCAATCTATTTTGCTAACAAAGCAATCTAATTTTGCTAACTCAACCATCTAATTCCTAACTAAACCCTAGCTTATCAATCGATTGCTAACTAAGCAATCAAAACCTTGACTAGCCAATCTATTCTTCAATCACCCTAATTGTGCAATCAAATTTGCACAATCTTCTCATGTCTAAATCCTCTCAACTCATTTGACCGTTGATCTAGGTATTCTCCAATGCGATCCTGATCATCAATTCAAAATCTCTTTTCCTATCAAAAAAACCTCTCTCCTCACAAATATGGATGAGAATTTCAACATACCTTATGCAACAAAGTGCTATCAAGATCACCATTGATAGAGCTTCCTCATTTCTTCAAACATAAGCATCATTCATCAAGCTTTTGCACATAAGCAATGGAGGCTTTGCAGTGATACGAACAAACCAACATCATGCAAATACACTCCAACATGGGATGATAAAAACTTCTTTTGTTTGTTTGAATTCATTTTGAATATCTTAGGATCTCATTTCATTCAAATAGCGTAGATTTGTACATTTCATGAATGATGGAATAGGATATATTAAGTGTTTTGGATTAGATAGTTTTCTGATTTCAATCTTGCATTTGATCATTTCTCTTCATGTTCTCCTGATGGATTCCTTCCACTCAGGGGGAAGGAATCCATCATGATAACATGAAGGCAACAATCAAATGTAAGATTGAAACCAGAAAATATCTAATCCAAAACACTTAATCTATCCTATTCAATCACTCATTAAATGTACAAATCTAAGCTATTTGAAATTACAAAATGAAATCCTAAGATTAACACAATGAATTCAAACACAAAGGAGAGGTTAGCATCCCATGTTGGAGTGTATTTGCATGATATTGAGTTGTTCGTATCACTGCAAAGCCTCCATTGTTCATGTGCAAAAACTTGATGAATGATGCTTGGGTTGATCGAAGGAATGAGGAAGCTCTATCAATGGTGATCTTGATAGCACTTTATTGCAAAAGTATGTTGATTCTTTAATTTTTATTTGTGAGGAGAGAGGTTTGTTATAAAGGAAAATTTTGAATCAATGATCAAGATTGCATTGGAGTTCATATCCAGATCAACGGTCAACATGTGTTGAGAGGATTTATACATGATAAGATTGTGCAAAGTTGATTGCACAATTAGGGTGATTGAAGAATAGATTGGCTAGTTAGGGTTTTAGATTGCTTAGTTAGCAATTGATTGATTAGTTAGGGTTTAGTTAGGAATTAGATGGTTGAGTTAGAAAAATTAGATTGCTTAGTTAGCAATCCATGATTTTCTCAATCAAAAAGTGGGTGAGAAATATTAATTAATTAATTTCTTTTTGTGATAAACATGCAAATCAACTTTGACTTTTGCACATAGAGTTGCATTAGTTTGATTTGAATTTTGATAATTTGAATAGTTTGATTTAATTATTCAAAATTTGGAGGGAAAGTATGATAATTAAATTATTATGATTTAATAATTCAATTAATTTTGAGGAATAAGGTGAATTAGTGATGTAATCAAATAATTAGCGTTGTTTGACTAATCAGGACGAAATAAGATTAAATTAGGACTTTAGTAAATAAATGTAATTTATTTAATTGGTCGAAATGATGAAACATGCATTAATCAAATAACATTGTATTATTCAATTAATAGTAGAATTATGGTTTTGGATGTTAATTGATGTCATTTGATGCCATTTGATGCATTGTGAGATGTTGTGGGATGATTCTAAGGTGTCTCGAGATGTTTCATAGATGTTCTAAGTTGATTATGAGATGTTCTGAGTTGATTCAAAGTCATTTTGAGATGTTCTAAGTTGATTTAGAGTCATTCTGAGTTGATTCAAAATCATTTCAAGATGTTTTGAGTTGATTCAGAGTCATTCTGAGTTGATTCAAAGTCATTCCGAGTTGATTTGAAGTCATTCCAAGATGTTCTAAGTTGATTCAGAGTCATTCTGAGTTGATTTAGAGTTGTTCTGAATTGTGATAGGTGTTAATTCAATTTTACATGTCTACATTTTACCCCTCTTTGATACAAAGTGTTGGTTGCTTTGTTTTAATGATTCTATTTTTAAGATCAGGTTTTTGAAAAAATTTATGCCACACTGTTCCCTAGTATTTCGTGGAATGATGGTAGGACTCTATGTTGCCCCCTCAAGAGGTTGACTAAAAATTTCAAGTTTAAGGTCAAGCTCACGACAACAATGGAAAATTTAACTATACAAAAAAATGAAAATCGCCTACACCATTGAAAATATTATGAAATTCTACCCCATTTAAAAAAAAAAGCATTGAAAAATACTTTCATATGACCAAAATATGGTCGTTTGAAGATAGGGTAAAAAATGTCTTGATTACCAGTCAATAGCAAAGTTTTCATGATTTATGAGCATTTTCCTCAGTTTCCTCGCTTTTGCATGTTGAGAATCCATACCTTTGACTTATTATGCTTTGACTTAAGCATTTGACCTAAAAGCTTGCCTTTGATCAGAAAGCTCGCTTTTGATTGCTCTAGGTTCTTAATCCTTTCTTTTTCTTGAAATGCATGCCTTTGACTGAAATCCATGCCTTTGAATGAAAATCACACTTTTGCTTGGTGATTTATGAGCATTTGATCAAAACCATAGCATTTGACTTTTCCTGATGCATTTGACTTTAGCATTTGCTTGGAACCCTAGCATGTGTTTGTTTGTCATTGTGTTTGTGTCATTTTTTGTTACTTTACATATTCAAAGTGAAACCCTAATATCATGAGTTAAAATGATTGTAGGTGGTCATCTTGTTAGACAGCTAGATCTAGATGGTGGTCTATAGCCTAGTCTATAGAGCGTTTCCCTTTTTGTTGGGTAGTGTACTTGATTGTTATTATGTTGTTATTCAGAGACATATTACAAACATGATTTTTTTTATATATATTCACCGGCCTAGTCGAGGCCTTGTATATATGTTATGATATTGCATTTTCCTATGACACTTATCTCATTGATGATGTACTCCTTTTTATCGTTGATGATATATATGAGATATACCTTCTTCAATTCATTCTCGTTTTATGCTCATATTATGATGATATATGATGATGTATGTTTATACGATATGCTGTTGATATGAATGAATGCCCCATACATGATTTTTTTATTGGTTTATGATCATTATGATGTATGTTGCTGATATTGTGGATGTAGAATGATACTAATGATATTGCTATGCAAATTTTCACTCAGAAGAAATTTTGATGATTTGATAGAAAAATGATGTTAATTAGAGGAAATATTGATGATAGATAGAAATGTGATGTTAATTTTAGAAGAAATATTGATGATAGATAGAAATGTGATGTTAATTTAGAAGAAATATTGATGATAGATAGAAATGTGATGTTTTTTAGTAGTTGATTAGTTGCTTTTTCTTTGCTTTAGAGACTTTATAGTTTGAACAATTCATTTTGATATAGCAAATGAATAGGATGCAGCATGATATTAATGACCAAGGTGAATTTGTATTTATTGCATGGAATTTGACTCTACAAACACAGAGTATTCTTGCTCATACCAGACATACGAAAACCCTGTTAGAGTGTAGGGGTGAGAAGTTTTAAAACATGTCAGACCAGTAACACAAGAGGTATTAAGAACCTAACATGTCACTGTTACACGAAATGTTCCAAAGACACCTTCCACACCCAGAACAAAGAAAATATTTTCCATGGTAGTATAACAAGACTATCCACAAACAACAAATAAAAATGACACTCAATTTCCCCCATTCCTTCTTCTCTAAATCCTTATGGACATCCTCGAGAGATCTTGGGAATGAGTCAATAATGTAAATCACAAAAATAAGATAACAAAAAGATAAAAGAATGCTATTATATCATTTTCCATATCTATCTAGGGTGGGTCTATTTATCCAATGTTGATCATGTCTATCATAGGAATGGATCCGTTAAGACATATCTCAAGATGTTGTTAGGTCTTGTCAAAAAGATATGTATTTGATACTTGGAATTTTTTTAGTTCAATTTGTGATCAAATTCTCATGTGATTGTCTACTTGAAGGTTCCAACTATTGATGCTTTCTTTGCTTATTTTTTTGTTTTTTCAAAGGGCGAGTGTGATGATCTGTTTATTATGGATGATGTCTTATTGCGAATTATGGTGGTGGATATGGGTCTTTTTTATTTTTCTAAGTTTTATGATGTTATTTTTGAAATTTTAAGGGGACTAACCTAGGGCCTTGGGGGCTCATCAAAGATAAGCCTCGTCTATGTTGTACACACAGAGGCTTTTAGTTTTCTTGGTTTGAGTGTTTTTAAAATTTTCCATTTTGTGAATGTTTTTGGCTTTTGTATCTTTTGACTGTTTTTGGATTTTTGTTTTTGACTAAGTTGAAATAAAGTATGTTGGAAACCTAAGGGGACTGACCTAGGGTCTCAGGGGCTTTCAAGCCTTGCCTATGTTGTACATGCAGAGACCACATAGTTCAACCATTTGACTCAAAGCATAAAC
Organism: Sequoia sempervirens; assembly: GCA_007258455.2. Classification (NCBI taxonomy): domain Eukaryota; kingdom Viridiplantae; phylum Streptophyta; class Pinopsida; order Cupressales; family Cupressaceae; genus Sequoia; species Sequoia sempervirens. Next base: position 238,329,151 of record VDFB02373365.1, read on the forward strand.
TATTTTTGGCTAAACAACATTGATAAACTGGATTGATATTCCACTTCTGTGTCTAGAGGATATGTTGTGAGAAATCTACTTGAACTAGCTATGAGGTTCAAGAAAATTTTGATATCATATACTATTTTAGTGAAGGAATAACCCAATGATGTTCTTTTGTTTTTGATGTATTCCAAATGTTTATTGAATTTCTACCCTCTTTCCCAGGGTTTAAGATGTTGACAACTTGGATTGATATTTCACTATGTCTTTTCTAGAGGATATGTTGTGGGAAAGCTTGCTTGAACTAGCTGTGGGGTTCAAGCAACTATTGATATCTTAGAATGTTTGAGTGAAGGAATAATCCATGTTATTGGTATCTTTGAAGGTTACCTTGGTAGTGCATTGGTGGTATACCTTGTTGTTGGGATGAATTGTTTTCTTTCTTTTTTATTTTTTTGGATTTCTACCTTCTTGCCTTGGGTGTAAGATACTGAAAACTAGGATTTATTTTTCACTATATTTTTCTAGAGGATATGTTGCAGAAAAGATTACTTGAACTAGTTGTAGGGTTCAAGTAACTGTTGATATCTTAGAATTTTCAAGTGAAGGAATAATCCATGTTGTTGGTATCTTTGAAGGTTACCTTGGTAATGCATTGGTGGTACACCTTGTTGATGGTATGAATTATTTTGAAGGCTACCCTGATAGTGCGTTGGTGGGATACCTTGTTGATGGGACAAGCTATTTTGAAGGATGCCCTAATAGTGTGTTGGTAGGATACCTTGTTGATGGGACAAACTATTTTGAAGGCTACCCTGTTGGTGGGATACCTTGTTGATGGTGGAATTTTACCCTCTTGCCTAGGGTATAAGATGTTGAAAACTTGGATTGATATTTCACTTTGTTTTTCTAGAGGATATGTTGTGGGAAATTCACTTGAACTAGTTGCAAGGTCCAAGCAAATGTTGATATCATAGAATTTTTGAGTGAAGGAATAATCCAAATTGTTAGTATCTTTGAAGGTTACCTTGGTAGTTCATTGGTGGTACACCTTATTGTTGGGACAAATTGGGAAGGGTACAATGTGGTACACCTTTTTGTTTGGACAATGCCTAGATCACAATGTGGGCTAGAAGACATAGAACAAAATTTATTCTAAAGCAAGATGTAATTATTTTCCCCCAGTGTCTAGCGATGTAGGTGATGGATTATCTTGTGATAGAATAACATGTTTGGATAGATTATGCCCCTTTGGACAATGCCTCATGGCTCAGATAACATTGTATATGATAGGATCAATGATATTGACCCATGTCAAGATGTTTTCCATAAGCAAGTGTAAAGTATTCACCAAACATTTGTCAAGATCAATACATGTTGGATTGGGATAAAAATGGATTGGATTTATTTTGGATAGGCTAAGATGCTTCCACTTGAATTGGCACATGTAGATGCTCGATTCTACACATGATGCTTGTTTGCTAGGTTTTCATCATGGTACTTGTCCAAAGTGCCACCATAATGGTTTTCACTGGAGGATGATTTTACTCTTGACTATTTCCTTGATTTTTTTTTTTTTTTTATTGATTTTTGATGCCACACAAAATGCTTGTTTTCTAGGTTTTCATCATGGTGACGATTTTCTTCTCATGTTTTAACCACCTAGTGGTGCTGATGTAGATGTTGTTGGTGCTAATATGGTTGTTGTTGTCATGATGTGCCAATGATATCCTCCTTGGAGGAGTTATTTTGCTAGAATACGAGCTCTTGAATGTAACCACTGATAATTCTTATCTTACTTGTTGATACCAGAGTTAACCTCACCTTGATGCAGACATCGTGATAAAGTGCCCTTAGAGTCCTTATGATAAATAGTTGTTGTCAATGCATGGTCAATGTGAGATTTGGATATCTTGGATGGAGAAATGTGTTGAGGGATATGATATTCAAATGGATTGGTCAAAATTTTGGAACCATTGACTCTCCAAAATTGGGATGATGAGCAATGATGGGTGGACATAGAGATTCGATTGGGACCAACATCTTGATATACCTTATAGGTTGCTCTTAAAGATTGCTTTTTCATTTTTGGAAATTTTTGATGGATGGAGTTCCCTTTTTTATTTTTCACCATAGTTTCTTTAACTAATGGAGTTTGATAGGGATGATTTTCTTGCTTCCTTTTGTATCCATTTGAATCTTTCTTGTCCATTTTGTTTTTTTGATTCATTTGCTTCAATAACTTTTTTTTGTCTTTAGGTATAGATTTTTCTCTTATTGTTGGTCCCAATGAGAGGGTGGAAAAGTGTGTGGATGAGGATTTATGAAATGGCTAGTCATAGCATTGGTAGCAATTTCATCATAAGGACTCTTTGTGCTCTCTATGTTGATGCTTGCATTAGATAAAGTTTCCTCCAGTATTATAGAGGTATCACTGATATGTTTAGATCCCTTACTTCCTAAATAACCAAGATCTTGATGCGTAGGATTGCCAATAATCTGCACTGGTGCTAGGATTCCCTATTCATGTAGGCCTAATCCTCTGTCTTGATAATGAATATGTTGAGAAATTTCATTTGCAATAGGATATGTCTTGTCTTGGAAAGAAGGTGCTAATCCTTCTCTTCTCTGTTGTGGATCTTCAAATGTGATAGATTCTCTACTGATAGGATCCCTCATATGAGGGATAACTTCTTGATTGATATTTTCAACTTGATCTTGTGAAATATCAAAATTTGATGGCCCTTCAAAATATATCAATTCTCCTTTGACTAGTGTATACCCACTGCTTTGTTGCTTAGGATTGTCCATTATCTTTGCTAATTTTAGGATATTGTGCTCCATATTTTCATGCTCGATGTCTTCAACCTACCTGGAAGATGTCTCTGATTTCAATTCTTCTTCTTGATCACTTTCTGATAGGTCTATAGATTCTGCTATATCTTGATCATGTGTACAAATGTGAAGAGTAGGTGACTCTTGTTCCATGGTAATGATATCAAGAGTATGAGACTCTTGTTTTGGAGGAAGATCATCTACATGTCCATTAGGAGTAAGCATCTCATGGGTAGATGTATGTGTGCTTGACATATGGATGTGTTCTTTTGGAAAGCCTTGGATGTCTTGGAAGATATCTACCAAGTCATTGTAGTATTTCAAATATAAAGGTTCTCAAACTGCTTATGATGTAAGTTTGTGCACCCTCACTATGTCTGTTACCTTCACTATGTGTGTTACCTTGTTGAAAGATTGGTGCTACAAGGTCTAGTTGTTGAACAAAAGTTGTGGGTCACCAGATGGTCATAAGGTGTGGTAATATGGGTTGGTTTGCTATGAAACTCAAAAAACCTAAGGCTTGAGTGTTTTTTTGGAATGTTGCTACTTTTCAGAAATCAAAATGTTGAAGAACTAGGGTCGATATTGCACTTCTTGATCTAGAGGATATGTTGTGGGAAAGATACTTGAACTAACTATGAGTTCTAAGTAATTGTTGATATCATAGATTTTTTGAGTGGAGGAATGATCCTAATGTTTTTTTGGATTTTGATTTCAAATAAGTAGTATGGGAATAATGGGTGAGAGACTTTGTGACCAATCTGATTTTATAAGTGTCTTGTTCAAGCAATGACCTTATAAACAACTTCAATTTGTTTTCCCCTAAGTGTTTAGAAAAAATATTGTGAGTTGGAATGGCAGTTTGTAACCTTTGTGTGTTTGTTTTCTTTGTGTTCTTAAGTATGGAAAATGATATAATAGCACTGGACTGACTCAAAAGTATGGAATTTATGTGACCTTAATGTTTATAGCTCAAGTTGTGAAATTACAACACCCAGGCCATAGTTACCAAATTAAACTCTGATTAATGCAACCTAACAAGTAAAAAAATGAAATGTTTGGAAACCTTTAAGGATAAATCATTTCAAGGAGTGCAAACATAAGGCTTCTTTCACAAGTATACACTAACTCAAAGGGTTTGTGGCTTGACCATCTTGTTCAATGTTTGTTTTGATGTGTTCATTTTCTTTAAATAAAACATAGAATTTGGTGTCATAATTGTTTTTGAATGTAATTGGGAAAGTTTAACATTAACAAGCACTTTACAATCCTAAGCTCAAGTGGGTAAATATTTCTTAGTAGGCCTACCAATCATCCTTAGGATGATTAATCCAAGAAGATGGAATGGAAAATAAGGCTATGTCAAGGAAATGTACCATCTTGACACACCGAGAAAAAGAGTCCCTTCCCTATTTGCTTTATTGCCTCAACCAAAAATTGAACATGGTAAGTAACTTCTTGGAATGATGCTATTCCAATGCACTACCTTAAAATTTACTCTTTTGGTATATGGATGGCTTTTAAAACAATTGGCTCTTAGTGTAACTGTAAACGCAAAAATCTAACACTCACCCGCTAACCACTTAAGGCTCTTTAACTGTTCTCATTCCACTTAAGGCATGGGATTAGGTGCAGTCTATTGTTAGCATGAGTTGAAGCTACTTTCTTACGATTTCACAACCTTTGATATAGCTCGCTAGTAAACGTACTTCAAGACCTTGCAATGAGTTCTCTAGCATGGGATGTGTCTCAAAGCAAGCCCCATCTCTAAGGTAAAATTTAAAATAAATGCAAAGCTCAAAAATGTTCTTCACTCACCCAAGATCGCCAAAACAATGCAAGGGGAGAAGACAAAACACTTCATTTTTTCCAATCAATGTATGCATAGTAAACAATTCATTACAAATTGATTCATTTTAAACACCTCGAGTGGTGTTATACACAAAAAAAATTGTAAGTAAAGCAAAAACAAAGTTCTTTTTATTTTTGCACCAATTGAAGTGTTCAAGAAATCAAGCAATTAAGATAGCAATGGTGTGAAAACAACAAAAACATTTTGTTTATTTTAAGCCCCAAAATTGAAGTATTTCTAAGAAAATTAGGCTTGGTCTTTAACTGGTCAACAAATATAAATTGTGCATGCATCAACAAAATAAAAACTATTTGCACTATTTTTATGCACCAAATTTAAAGGTTCTTAATTATGAAAACATGAAATATGTTCATTTTTAGAGCCTAAAATTGAAGTGTTTTATGTTCTTTTTATGAGCACCAAAATAGAATTCCTACTTTAGAAAGCTTCAAATGGTTTATTTTAACAACACCAAATCAAATGTGAGAGTTGTGTTATAGTTCATTTTAGAGCACTAAAAGGAGATTCCTACTTTAGAAAGCTTCAAATTTGTTAATTTTAACAACACCAAATTTGAGATGTGAGAGTTGTTGTTCATTATAGAGCACCAAAAGGAGATTCCTGCTTTAGAAAGCTTTAAATTGTTTATTTTAACAACACCAAATCAAATGTGAGAGTTGGTGTTTTTCATTTTAAAGCACCAAAAGGAAATTCCTACGTTAAAAAAAATAAATTTGGTGGCTCCAAAGATCTTGGACAATTCGTCTTCTCTGCACAAAAAAAGTTAGCTACATAGAAATCCATTAATTCTTGCAAAACAAACAAAATGTTAGCAAAGAAGGTCATTACAATAGTGCATGATCTGTGCTCTTGTCTTCCAAAGCAAATTCTTAGAAGAAAAATCAAAAGCTCAGAAATTAGGCAACAACTCAGATTTTCCATACAGGTGCAAACCCAGAAAGATGCAAAAGCACACTTTTTGGAGAAAAAGCATTGATCTTAGTGCAAAGGCATAGTTCCCATGGAAAATGCTTAGAATTCTTGACAATCAAAAGCAAGATTTTGCTGGGTAGTCTGTGAAACGTCTCCAAAAGGCTCCCAAAATCCAGTGACTTCAAATTTTCTCATAAAAACATTAGTAAGGAGGTCCTAGGTCCCACCGAGCATGCTAGAATGTGTGAGGGGGGAGGAATCCATCAGGATAATGCAAAGGAAATGATCAAATGTAAGATTGAAATCAGAAACTATCTAACCCAAAACACTTAATCTATCCTATTCCATCACTCATGAAATGCACAAATCTAAGCTATTTGAAATTACAAAATGAAATCCTAAGATTAACACAATGAATTCAAATGCAAAGGAGAGGTTACCTTCCCATGTTGGAGTGTATTTGCATAATGTTGGGTTGTTCATATCACTGCAAAGCCTCCATTGTTTGTGTGCAAAAGCTTGATGAACGATGCTTTGGTTGATCGAAGGAATGAGGAAGCTCTATCAATGGTGATCTCGACAACACTTCATTGTAAAAGTATGTTGATTCTCTAATTTTTATTTGTGAGGAGAGAGATTTGTTATATAGGAAATGAAATTTTGAATCAATAGTCAAGATCGCATTGGAGAATATCTAGATCAATGGTCAACATGTGTTGAAAGGATTTAGACATGAGAAGATTGTGCAAAGTTGATTGCACAATTAGGGTGATTGAAGAATAGATTGGCTAGTTAGGGTTTTAGATTGATTAGTTAGTGATTGATTGATTAGTTAGGGTTTACTTAGGAGTTAGATGGTTGAGTTAGTAAAATTAGATTGCCTAGTTAGCAATCCATGATTTTCTCAATCAAAAAGTGGGTGAGGAATATTAATTAATTAATTTAATTAATTAATTCTTTTTTGTGTTGAACATGCAAATCAATTTTGACTTTTACAAATAGAGTTGCATTAGTTTGATTTGATTTTTGATAATTTGAATAGTTTGATTTAATTATTCAAATTTTGGATGGAAAGTGTGATAATTAAATTATTATGATTTAATAATTCAATTAATTTTGAGGAATAAGGTGAATTAGTGACATAATAAAATAATTAGTGGTTTTTTACTAATCAAGAAAATAAGATTAAATTAGGAGTTTATTAAATAAATGTAATTTATTTAATTGGTCAAAATGATGAAGCGCGAATTAATCAAATAACATTGTATTATTCAATTAATAGTAGAATTAGCATTTTAGATGTCATTTTTTGTCGTTTGATGCCATTTGATGTGTTGTGAGATGATTTTGAGGTGTTTTGAGATGTTTCAGAGATGTTTCGAGTTGATTCTGAGATGTTCTAAGTTGATTTAGAGTCATTTTGAGACATTCTGAGTTGATTCAAAGTCTTTCCAAGTTTATTTAGAGTCATTTCGAGACATTCCAAGTTGATTCAAAGTTGTTCCAAGTTGATTCTGATTCATTTTGAGTTGATTTAGAGTTGTTTTGAGATGTTTTGAGTTGATTTAGAGTTGTTTCGAGTTGATTCGGAGTCGTTCCAAGATGTTCTAAGTTGATTCAGAGTCGTTCTAAGTTGATTCAGTTTTGTTTAGAATTGTGATAGGTGTTAAGTCAATTTTACATGTCTACAACTAGTTTATTATAACATTAGTTAATTGAATAAATTATCTGATATTTCATTAACTAAGCTAATGTCTATGATCCCTCTCTTCATTTAAAACATATTTAAAATATTTATTTTCCATCATATTTGCATCACCTATTTATTGTAATTTAAAATTCATAAAATCCTAATGAAATCAATCTTAAACCTTAGCCATCAAATCTATCAAATTAATCATTATTATTGATGTGCATATGTGATAATTCAACTTAGATGAAATTTCTCAACAAACTCATTTATCTTGAAAATAAATTAAATTTTGAAATAGAATTTGATAAATTAATTCTTTATTTTTCTAGAGCAATAAATTATTAATGTAAAACTCAAGTACATTCTCAAGAAAATACATGCAATATGAATTAATAAAAAATTATCATAAAACATATATGTAAATGTACAATTATCTCCTTGTGTATGTAGGATAAGGAGGAATTAGGAAGGTGAAAGTAAAATGCTAACTAACTTTTCATGATATATGTGACACATGCAAAAGTTTTGGGATAAGTGTGAGAGCATGTGTCATGTATCTATAAGGTGAGATAACTGAACCACTAAGTCAACTTAAACTAGTTGGAACATGTCTACTAGGTCTAAGAACTATATAACTGTAAAATAGATGTATAGTAGTTATTTCACACTAACACCACTTTTTAAGTGATACTTAGGGAGTAAGTCACTAAAAATAATGAGTCTCAACAACAAGGCCTAATGAGGTACTCATGTATAAACTAAAAGTATCTCATAAATGGAGTAAAGGAGAAAACCCTATGGGAAGAAACTCCTCTTTGAAAATGATAACTATATACAAAGGAATGAGGACTAAAGACCCACCAAGGATTATAACTTTCTTCACCCCAAGAAAATGTTGCAATGCAAGATAGTGAGGCGATACTAAAGGTTTATTAAAGATGCCTACAAACTACTTATAAGTAAGAAAATACTCTAAGTAGAGAACATTGTCCTAGATAATCTATCATATGAAATGCATGTGAATTTTGACATGGTTTTCCTATTGACACTCCACCAAGTTACTTGAAATATGGATGGAACTTTTGTTATCACTTCAAAGAATAGAAGGATGACCAAGTGGTAGACCAAACTCTATCATAAGATATCAAAACCATGGTACCTTCAAGCTAGCAAAAAATTCACCTCAATACTCATCCTCAACGGATGATAATACAATCTAGTAGTTTTTTTCTTGAAAGACCATGTGATTGGACTAGAACAAAGTAAAAAAAAAATCCACAAAAGTAAAATTCTGAGTCAACATCACTTGCCCAATCAAATTTGGTGCAACCTACTATCTATAAAGTTCTTGGTGTGTACTAAATGCCAAAATTAGTGGTGCCTTGAATATACCTCAAGATACTCTTCGTTTCCTTCTAATGAATTTCATGAGGGTCATGTGGAAAACATTGGACAAACCAAACAAGGAATTTTATACTAGGATGAGTGTGAGTCAAATATAAAAGGATATTAACTAATTGTTTGTATAAAGTAGCATTAACAATATGTGTTGTGTAAGTGGCAGTCAAAGTAAGACTAGATTGGAATGGTGTAACATAAAGCCTAAAATCAATCATAAGAAATAGATGAAATGAGTCAATGGGATATTTATAAGTATCTTATATGGAGATCCCCTCAATTGATTAAATAATATGAAGACCACGAAATAAATGTAGAAGCCTAAGATAAATCATGTCAAATAGCTCCATCAAACTTTTCTAAGAATCCTAAAGAATGAATGAGGAACTACTATTAAGAATTAAGTCATCAAATTATAAGAGTAATATTATAAGATCATATCCATGTTTTTGTGTGTATATCATGTGATTCAAGTGGTAGGAAGTGAAACCAAATGCTAGCAAGAAACCATCAATTTTATCATACCAAGCTTAAGGGGCTTGTTTGAGACTGTACAAAGAATGTTATATCCTACAAAGTGAAGAGTCCTAGACAAAGCTTGGAGGCTACTCCATATAGATTTCATGAGGATCGCCATGTGAAAAGATATTCTTCACATCCATTTGATACATTGGCTATCTTTCAGATGCAACAAGAAAAAGAAAAAAATGTATTAAATTCATCTTGGCTATATGGAAAACATCTTTGAGTAGTCAATATCCTCAAGTTGTACAAAAATCCTTAGCTACAAAATGTATACAAGTCTTATATCTCTCAATGGTACCATTAGCTACATACTTGGTTTGGTACACCCACTTGCATAGAACCATATTTCTTCACATAGGAAGAGGAACTAAATTTCATGCATTATTCTCCATCAATGAATAATACTCTTCCACCATAGCGCAATCCCACTTTGCAATATTAAAAGTCTCTATAAGACTTTGTATATATGGAGATATTGCATGACTCAAAAGACTAGTGTCAAAAGTTTGTGAGTGAGTGAGTATGGTGAGAAGTAAGATGATCACCAAATATATATCTGGCCTCTTGAAGAGTAAAGAGCCACTTAGGAAAAACATGACTGCTAGGAGGTGGCAAAGATGGTGTATGTGGTAGAGGTGGTGGATCAAGGCTATCATCTAAAGTATTTCTCTATGCAAATGTATGGACTCATGAGATGAGAAAGGAAGAGTAGGTAGTGAGGAAGAAGGAGTAGATGGAGGTTCCATTTGTGTGAAATAATCGCCAAATTGGACATCTCCATGAAAGTAGACATCTCTTATGATAAGATCAAACAACTTATAATATTTCACATCCTCATAGTAGCCAATAAAGATGTATGGTACACTCGTCTTCTCCATGGCCTTACATCAACCATCTTGTATGAATACCCCAACATCACTACCAAATACCTTGAAGGAGAAAACATCTGAATTGATATTAGATTGAGCCTCCCCAAGGCTAATATTCTAAACTACCTTGTGGGGAGTGTGGTTCTAAATATAGGTGGCCCAATTGATTTTTTTAGCCCAAAAAGATAGGGCCATAGACCTAGACTAAAGCATACAATTTTTCAATGACACCATTCTATTAAGGAGTAGGGAACCAAATGCTAATAATGTATACCATGCTTAGTGCAATAGTCTTGAAAGGCCTAGTTCACATATTCCCCCCATTATCTATATATATTCATTAAATTGAAGAACCTTATTGCTTCTCCACAAGCAACCTAAAAGTCCTCAAATTGGTGAAAACATCACTTTTGTACTTGAGAAAGTACACCCATGTGTGACAAGAGTAATCATCAATGAATGCAACTACATACTTCGCCTCTAAAAAATGATTTGGAAATAACATGAGTTCACTATAAACCATCTCAAGTAAGTTAGTATCACAACGAGCCTTACCCTTAGAAACAAGATCTTGATGATGTTTACCAAGAACACAACCTTGATAAATGTCCCTTGTGCATGAAACCTTAAGAAGATCAAGTACCATTTCTTGTGTACTTAACTATTGAAGATACCTATAAATGAACTATTCAAACCTCTCATGCCAAAGTCTACACAAAGAGTCAACATGAACAATGTGTGATGAAATATTGGACGACTAGAAACCATGAAACTTGTATAATCTAAACCCATGTTCAACTTTACTTGAAGCCACAATCCTCTCAACATGTAGTTCTCAGATAACTATACCATGTGGTGAAAACTCAATAATCTTCCCATTACTAATATGACAAATCTAATATAAAGATTAGTGAAAACCTTAAAAATATAGAGAACATCCTCAATGTAACCGTGTGTTTATATTGTAAATATCTGACCGAAAATGGGATTGTGATTGTGAAAAGACAAAAGCCCGAGTACTTTTCATTTGAAAAACCCAGCAAACCTACTCTGCGTGCTCAGCAATGCGAATTATCCTCTCAAAGACCAACATATATTATTGGCAAGCTGCGCGTACGATGCCATCAAAGTCAAGAAAATGATATAAATCCTGAGAGGGATGTCCTTAACCGACGAAAACAATTAAATGCACTCTTTTCAAAGATATATTGTTTTCTTTGGTTGGAAGATATGTTTCAGTACAACAGAAGTTTTCGCAAAGTTTTTTAATTACAAAAACTGTTCTAGAATTCAATGTCTACGAATAGTATTATAAGTAAACAATTTAGAATTCAAATTTACACTGGCATGTCTAGGAATAGCTTTCACAGAAAATAATTTATAGTTCACTCTTAGATGCATGGTTACGAATAGCATTTATGAGAAGCAGAATATCTATTTGCTTTTAACATTGCCCTTCAAAGTCCAAACATTAGAACCATTCACAGCCATAGAAATTTACAACAGTTTAGCATTTTATTGTACCGTGGTGTATATTTATCGTCTGCATTGATGGTGTGCAGTTTGAAACTGATGGTGAGAAGCAGTTAACCTTAGTTAGGTTGCACATTATAACCTATGCAGATTCCTCATTTCTGGTACACCCAAACTTATCATTGATTTTCTTTTCTAGAAATAAATATTTACATAAATTTATATAATTTAAAAATTAGAAGTGTTTTTTCAAAATCTCACATTGTACAATTAATTTGTAATATTTCATTCAATAATAAAGTCCCCACCTCTTGATGTTTTGTGGTTTTTGTTGAGTTTTCGAGTATGTTAATTTTACTATGTTTGTGTATATACGGGTTCTACCTCTCATAGAACCTTGTTTTACTGGTCTTCCGATGTTTTATGATGGGTGGGAACCCTTTTAATCCCTCTTTACTTTATAAAAAATAATATGACTTTAATTTTTTAAGAGTTGAGAGAGTAAATGTAAATGACAAAGAAAATAATATCGTACCTACCTATTTTAATACAACTATCAAATTTACTTTTTGATTGGTTATACTTTATATAGCAAAACTCATATCTAACGACAAAGAGATGTTTATAGCATAATGTGATCGATAGAGAGTTTCTTCACACCTAGGATGAATTTATATACTTAGTTTGATCATATTACATGGCCTTGTCTTTTTAATCAATGATCTATCATATCTTGTTATAAACCTACAGAATTTACTCACCTTTGCCCACACCTACAACCTACTTATAAATAAGAAAATACTCTAAGTAGAGAACACCATCCTAGATAATCTATCAAATTAAATGCATGTGAACTTTGACATGTGAACTTTGACGTGTGTTTCCTATTTCAACGCTCCACCAAGTTGCATGAAATATGGATGACACTTTTTTTTATCACATCAAAGAATAGTAGGATGACCAAGTGGTATACCAAACTCTATCATAAGCTTTCAAAACCATGGTACCTTCTAGATAGCAAAATATTCACCTCAATACTCATCCTCAATGGATGATAATACAATAGTAGTTTTTTTCTTGCAAGACCATGTGATTGGACTAGAACAAACTAAAAAAAACCAAAAAGTCAAATTCAACATCACTTGCCCAATCAAATTTAATGAAACCTACTATCTATGAAGATCTTGGTGTGTACTAAATGCCAAAATTAGTGGTGACCTAAATGTACCTCAAGATATTTATTTCCTTCTAATGAATTTCATTAGGGTCATGCAGAAAACATGAGACAAACTCAACACAAAATTTTATACTAGGATGAGTGTGAGTCAAATATAAATGGATACTAACTAATTGTTTGTATAAAGTAGCATTAACAATGTGTTGTATAAGTGGTAGTCAAAGTAAGACTAGATTGGAATGGTGTAAGAGCAAGCCTACAATTAATCATATGAAATAGACGAAATGAGTCAATGGGATATTTATACTCCTATATGGAGATCCCCTCAATAAACTAAAGAATATGAAGACCAAGAAATAAATATAGAAGCCTAAGGTAAATCATGTCAAAGAGCTCCATCAAATTTTTCTAAGAATCTTAAAGCATGAATGAGGCACTACTATTGATAATTAATTCATTGACTTATAAGACTAATATTATAAGATCATCTCCATATTTTTTGGTGTATATGATTTGAGTGGTAGCAAGTAAAACCAAATCATACCAAGAAACCATCAATTTTCTCATACCAAGCTCAAGGGACTTGTTTGAGACCATAAAAATAATGTTATAACTTGCCAAGTGAAGAGTCCTAGACAAAGCTCGGAGGTTATTCCATATAGATTTCATGAAGATCACCATGTAAAAAGATATTCTTCACATCCATTTGATACTTTGGCTATCTCTACGATGCAACAAGAGAGAAAAAATCATATTGAATCCATCTTGGCTATCTAGGGAAAAATGTCTTCAAGTAATCAATCTCCTCACTTAGTTGTACAAAAATCGTTAGCTACAAAATGTATCCTATATCTCTCAATGTTCATCCAAACCATTAGCTACATACTTGGTTTGGTACACCCACTTGCATAGAACCATCTTTCTTCACTTAGTAAGAGGAACTAAATTCCATGTATTATTCTTCATTAATGAATAATACTCTACCATAGTGCAATCCCACTTTGCAATATCAAAAGCTTCTATAAAACTTTGTGTATATGGAGATATAAAATGACTCAAAAGACTATTGTCAGAAGTTTGTGAGTGAGTGAGTGTGGTGAGAAGTAAGAGGGTCACCAAATATATATCTAGCCTCTTGAAGAGTATAGAGCTACTTAGGAAAAACATGAGTGGTAGGAGGTGGAAGAGATGGTGTATGTGGTAGAGGTAGTGGATCAATACTATCGTCTAAAGTATTCTCTAGTGCAAATGTATCCTCATGAGATGGAAAAGGAAGAGTAGGCAGTGAGGAAGGAGTAGATGGAGAATCCATTTGTGTGAAGTAATCATCAAATTGGACATCTCCACGAAACTAGACGTCTCTTATGATTGGATCAAACAACTTATAATATTTCACATCCTCATAGTAGCCAACAAAGATGTATGGTAGACTCTTCTTCTCCATGGCCTTACATCAACCATCCAGTATGAATGCCCCAACCTCACTACCAAATACCTTGAAGGAGGAAACATCAAAATTGATATTAGATTGAGACTCCTCAAGACTAATATTCTAAACTACCTTGTGGGGAGTGTGGTTCTAAATATAGCTAGCCCAATTGATTGTTTTATCCCAAAAAGATAGGGCCATAGACAGAGGCTAAATCATACAATTTTTCATATCCCTTAGTGATCTATTCTTTTTTCAATGACATTGTTCTATTAAGGAGTATAGGGAACCAAATACTAATAATGTATACCATACTTAGTGCAATACTCTTGAAAGGCCCAGTTCACATGTATTCCCCCCATTATCTATATATATTCATTAATTTGAAGAACCTTATTGCTTCTCCACAACCAACCTAAAATTCCTCAAAGTGGTGAAAACATCACTTTTGTATTCGGAAAAGTACACCCATGTGTGAGTAGAGTAATTATCAATAAACGTGACTACACACTTGGCTTCTAAGAAATTATTTGGAAATAACATGAGGTCATTATGAACCATCTCAAGTAAGATAGTATCACAATGAGCCTTACCCTTAGAAACAAATTCTTAATGATGTTTACCGAGAACACAACCTTGATAAATGTCCTTTGTGCATGAAACCTTAAGAAGATCAAGTACCCTCTCTTGTGTACTTAGCTATTGAACATACCTATAAATGAAGTGTTCAAACTTATCATGCCAAAGTCTACACAAAATGTCAACATGGGCAATGAGTGATGAAATATTAGATGATTCAAAACCATGAAACTTGTACAATCTAAACCTATGATCAGCTCTGCTTGAAGCCACAATCCTCTTAACATGTTGTTCTCAAATAACCACATCATGTGGTGAAAACTGTATAATCTTCCCATTACTAATATGACAAATCTAATATAGAGATAGAAGATTAGCCAAAGCCTTAAAAATATAGAGAACATCCTCAATGTAACCATGTGCCTATATTGTAAATATCTGACCAAAAATGGGATTGTGATTGCGAAAAGACAAAAGCCCAAGTACTTTTCATTTGAAAATCCCAGCAAACCTACTCTGCGCACTCAGCAATGCGAATTATCCTCTCAAAGACCAACATACATTATAGGCAAGCTATCCGTATGATGCCATTAAAGTCAAGAAAATGATATAAATCCTGAGAGGGATGTCTTTATGCACACTCTTTTCAAAGATATATTGTTTACTTTGGTTGGAAGAAATGTTTCAGTACAATAGAAGTTTTCGCAAGTTTTTTAATTACAGAAAATGTTCTAGAATTTGATGTCTATGAATACTATTATAAGTAAACAATTTAGAATTCAAATTTACACCGGCATGCTAAGGAATTGCTTCACAGAAAATAATTTATTGTTCACTCTTAGATGCATGGTTACGAATAGCATTTATGAGAAGCAGAATATCTATTTGCTTTTAACATTGCCCTCCAAAGTCCAAACATTAGAACCATTCACAGCCATAGAAATTTACAATAGTTTAGCATTTTGTTGTACCGTGGTGTTTATTTATCATCTGCATTGATGGTGTGCAGTTTGAAACTGATGGTGAGAAGCAGTTAACCTTAGTTAGGTTTACACATTATAACCTATGCAGATTCCTCATTTCTGGTACACCCAAACTTATCATTGATTTTCTTTTCTAAAAATGAATATTTATATAAATTTATATACTTTAAAAATTAGAAGTGTTTTTTTCAAGGTTACCCCAAGTTTCCGGGACAGGGACAGTAGGGGACGGCGGGACGAGTCCCAAAGTTTCTTATTTTTGAGGCCAAATTTAGGGACGGCAGGGGACAACTATATAAAAATATAGGGAAAATTTAAATATTCAATAGATAACATGGATAAGGCATGCATAATATATATTATAGAACATTAACATATAACATTTGTGTTCAAGTTGATATAGTTTATTGGGTATGCAGGGTATGCATTGATCTTAATGAATAAGTTAGAAGTTATTCAATGGAAAGCTTGATTTTGAACTAAGAAAATAGATACTCTGATGATATTTTTTTCGTTTATTGATAACTGGAACAAGGGAGTGCAACCTTTTGAGAATGATAGTGAGTTGCATTAGGCAAATAATTTGCACAGTTATCATGTTATTTTTTTGCATGATCAGATGTCCCAGGGCCCACTATGTATCATCTTCACAATAGAGTAAGACCTGTGAGACTTATTTATGAGGCACAGTAGCAATGAGAACAAGCACTGAGTGTTGGGTTATTCACTGGAATTCATCTAGGCATCTCAGTACATAAACCAAAATTGAATAATTGTATCAGTTACACTTATCCAAAGTTTCAAGACAACAAGCAATGGCACCAATTTATTTCATGGGTGGACATAATTAAGTTCACACTCCCTTGCTATGAAAATGTTTTTTTTTTTTTTGTTTTTGACCATGCTTTGATGCAAGGGACGGTTGACCATCTTGGGGACGGCCAGGGGACTTCTAGGATGGATAACTGTCCCGAGGACGACCATGGGACTCCTAGAAGTCCCCTGGCCATCCCTGGGACTAGTCAGCCATCCCCCATCCGGTCAACGATGTCTCCCCATTTCGGGGATGTTTCCTAAAAATTTTACAAAAAAGGGGATGGTTCCCTGCTGTCCCCTGGTACCCGGGACGTCCTGGGGACAAGGACGAGGCATTTTGGGGGAGGGGACACGTCCCCGGGTTTCCCTGGTTTTTTCAAAATTCCACATTCTACAATTAATTTGTAATAGTTCATCTAATAACAAAGTCTCCACCTCTTGGTGTTTTGTGGTTTTTGTTGAGTTTTCCAGTATGTTAATTTTACTATGTTTGTGTATATATGGGTTCTATCTATCATAAAACCATGTTTTAATCATCTTTTTTTATTTTATAATGGATAGGCACCCTTTTAATCCCTCTTTACTTTATAAAAAATAATATGACTTACATTTATTAAGAGTTGAGAGAGTAAATGTAAATGAAAAAGAAAATAATATCGTATCTAATTATTTCAATACAACTATCAAATTTACTTTTTGATTGGTTATATTGTATATAACAAAACTCATATCTAATGATGAAGATATGTTTATAGCATAACATGATTGATAGGGAGTCTCTTCACACCTAGAATGAAATTGCATACTTAATTTTATCCTATGGCATGACCTTGTCCTTTAATCAAGGATCTATCATATGTTATTATAAACCTACAAGATCTACTCACCTTTTCCCACACCTATGAATAAAAATGGGTGATACTAAAAAGAACCATAGGGATTTGAAGTGGGTAGAGGAAAGGTTTTCTCAAATATCTTTGCTAATGAAATGATACTAAAGATGGGTCAAGAAAACAATTGATTCCTATGATGTTGATGCTAGGGTGTTTTCATATGCAATAATATAGTATTGATTTAGATGTTTATTGACAATTATTTTTCTAATCTATCTAACCATGAGTACTAATTGCATAGGGTTTCCAATAAATACAATATACTAGATGCTTAGCTCAAATTTTTTTGGCATGCAATTAACAATAATGGTCAATATTTTTAGGATTGGAACATTGGATTTGAAAATTGAAGTACATGGTTGCTATATAATCCATTCCAATGAATTTAGGCTAAATTTATGTGTCTATGTCTAAGAAAGGGAAAGACAATAGGGAGAGTTCAATCTAGACCATTGGAGATTATAGTGATGGTTGGTTGATAAATTATAGGGTAGGATTAGTTGTTTTTTTGAAACAAAACAAACTAAACACTACAACATTGTATTTATAACAATTCTATTAGTGTAAAAAAAAAGAGTAAAAGAGTGCATGATGCAATTTTATCCATTACCATATGCCACTCATTTGGATAACCAATTGTTCTATGGCACTATCTTTATTTTAAGATAAATGCAGGGTTCATTAAGAAAGAGATAATGCACAAACCATTTCTTATCATTGAAAACCAATTATTATATTTTATTTATTTTTATAAAGTCTTTTACATATTAAGTGATCATTACTTATGTGTAAAATATCTTACACATTATTTTCCTATGATTAAAATCATTCTAGAAAAATGGATTTAAAGCACCCTAACATATTTTAAGGGATAAACTAGATATGCCTTGCAATTTTACATCTTAGTTTGATACCACTTAAGTATATGTTACAAATATATCACCAAAGTGGTCAATTCAACCTCTAGGAACATTAACTAACTCCTACCCTAGAAATTACTAAGAAATTGCCACTATAAACCCTTGAGTGTGGATTAGTACCTAGCTATGTATCCATTTCTCTACTTAGGTATAGGTCACATGACATGGACTAGTCCATAGATTAATGAGCTTGGTGTGCCCTAGTCTACCTCATGCAAAGTTTCAATTTCCCATTCCCAAGTTTTCCTTGTAAAAAATATTCATTACACTATCATCCCATTTGCCAAAAATATCAAATTACATGATTAAGGACATATATGCATATACATAAAGGTAATGACAAATGTCAATATCCTATGTGATGAGACATATTAGAACTCTTAGCTTAAGTGCATGAAATGAATTAGCCTAATAATCAATTAAATATTAATTAATTATTAGCTAATTCATGATTAACAAAGAAGAAGGTGAAAAATATGGTCAGGTTGGATAATGAATAGGGTTTGATGGGTATAGGTTATGAAAAAAATGGATTAGAGGAAGGCAGGTTAGAGGAATTAGGGTTTGTATTCCTATATATAGGTATGGGAGGGTCATTTTCAAACCATTTCGACCCTCCTAGTTCTTGAGTGTTAGATCCTCCAAAGTGATTAGAGAAAAAAGGACCTATAGAAATGGTAGGGATTCTATGGACCATCCACTATGTAGAGAGAGTCTGTTATTACCAATAGCTAGTCTGAGAACCTATGATGATATGTATCCAACTCTTATATCATTAGGTCTAGGTCTAAGTGTGATAAATGCTAGGTCAAATTAGGTAATAAATTTTACCAAAGTAAATAATAATACATTTAAAACTTTTATGGATCACCTAATGCCCAAAATGGTGCATTTAATAAGATAGTTGTGCATTTGATAATAGTTTGGTATATTTGAAAAATAGGTTCGCTTTTGATATTTTGGTTTGCAATTTATTTAGCACATCTAATTAGGAGATTAAAGTATTTGAAAAATTAGTTCAAAATTGATTGTTAGAATGGGGATTTTATGAAATGAGCCACATTTGATTATTTTGTTTAATGCTTTTGATTTCAAGGCTAGGTTACTTAGGTTTATTTGAATTTGAATATGGTTGACATTGTGTGCACTATTTTTGTAGGTTATATTAGATCCTACCATGTTTAGGGAGTGCCATATTTTTACTCGACATCTAAGTACATGGTTGGGTGAGATGGATTGTGCATTCTTAGAAGTCATATATCTATGGAATATCACCTATATGCCAAAGATTTATGCTCATAGGGCCATGATGTCGAACTTTGTTGAGAGGTGGCATAATGAGCAAACTGCTTTTGTTCTTCCTAAAGGGGAGATCATTATCACTCCAGTATATGTATGAAGGATCCTTAAGATCTCAATCCATGGTGAGACAATGGCTTAAGATACCGATTTTGGAGATGGTGGCTTGGAGAGAGTCCTCTTATATGATGATCTTAGCATTGAGGATGGTGAGATGGACCTTCGAAGAGTGATGGGGAGGTTCGATGCAATCCAATTAGTTTTGGATTGATTTCTAGGAGGGTTGTTATTCCCTAATCATAGATTAAGAGGATTTTATATTGGTTGGGGTTTGTGATTTTTTAGTGGTGAATATTCTCCAATTAGCTAATAGTTGAAATTTTTGAATCTAAACATGGCTAATATTTCAAGATCTAACATAATTTGAATCACCACATTTTCATAAAAAAAAAAATAGTTTTATTTAAATCACGAAAAAAATTATTTTATTAAACTTGTTAACTCAAAAATTCACCAAAGATTTGATACATGATTAGATTAGATTCACCTAAATTGCATAAGTTAAAGTAGAAATATAAATTAATTTTCTAGTAATATATCATAATTATTAGTTGCTTTAGGGACACATTTCCAATCTTTAGTTGTTGCCATTGATTTAGAATATAATCTACTAGACCTCATTGTATTCTATGAGGTAAAGTGTGTTGGAGTTAAAATGACACTGAGAAGGGGGGGTGAATCAGTGTCTTAATAGATTTGACCAATCTTCACAAATTCAAAAACCATAGCTCAGATATTATCTCAATATACTCTGATTAATGCATTCATGAGTTGAATGTAATCATTCAAAAACATAATTGAGAAAAGTAATAACTAAATAGTGAACTGAAATAATCAACAACACAGTAAAGCAAAGGGAACTCAGAAGAACAAGAAGACTCAAGATTTTACTGAGTGGAAAACCCTCTTGGGGTATAAAAACCACTCCCTAAATGCCTTCCAGGCTTAATCTTTTAAACAAAAGTTCACAATGCCTTATAGGAAGATTTTTGAGCACCCACTCAAGGAGCACCAACCCCTCATTTAGAGATATCTATCTCAAGGAGTACCAACCCCTCAAATTATACATCTGAACAAAAATTATCTCAGAGGATCTCTCTATTTTTAGTCAAGCTCATAACTCTCTTTTTTCCTCATCTACCTAATACATTTTTGACATAGCCAAAGAACAATATTCCCGGATTACAATTAGAGATATTTTACAGTTTTCAACACTGGTATTTATTTATATTTCAAGTATGCTAGTTGAAGAAATCTTCAAAAACATTTTTCACAAGATTCTTAGATTCTCTTGCTGATTTTTGAATATAAAGTTGAATACTGATAGACTGTCGATGATGATATAAATCAAGAGTAATGCTTATCCAGAGAGCTGCAAATCATCCATTAAATAAAAAATGCAATAGCTCAGAAAGAAACTCAATGAATATTCTGTTATGTAACCATTCTAAGATTTGATGTCAATCCATGATGACGACCACTGTGTTTTGAGTCTTCATTAACTATTTGCTGAGACATCAACAAATATATCACCGAGATCTCCTTTAGTTTCATTCACTATTGTTGTGACCAAATGATATCGAAGAGACCTCTTGTAGACTTCATAATGTTTTGCCGAGAGTCATTTGATACACATTGTCGCCATGATAATTCAATACCTATGCTGAAGGCCTTTGTCATTTCCAAGTCGTTGTGACAATACATAGTCGGGGAGACACTATATAGACTGCCCCTTGTTTTGCCGAAACATCTGGAGATCACAATAGATCACCAAGACATTAAAGTTCTCACACTGATAGAAACCACCGATGAGCCTTTGATAGAAACCCCTTGATGTCACTGTAACATAATGTTTCTCTCGCCGATCCACCCTTCTGTCTTATGAGGGTCGTTATAACATACCAATATCGGGGAGACCTCTCGATGAAAGCTTGAGTCATACCGAAAAACTTCATTCACTTAGAGTCGCTGAGATAGGATAGATCCTATGCCGACAAGGTTCTTTTGTGTTCCATTGGTGAGACTAGAGGTTCGTTATAACATACCAATATCGGGGAGACCTCTCGATGAAAGCTTGAGTCATACCAAAAAACTTCATTCACTTAGAGTCACTGAGATAGGATAGATCCTATGCCGACAAGGTTCTTTTGTGTTCCATTGGCGAGACTAGAGGTCACTTATCAAGACCTCTCACCGAAAGCCCTAGCTCTTATCGAAGAGACTACCTTTATGTTTTCAGTCGGTATAACAAATTGAATTCGCCAAGACCATATAACGACGCCACAACTCTCGCCGATAGACTTCCACATGCTCTAGTCGGGGTGACAATATGATTTTTCTGTGACCTCAGCCCGACAACCAAACTCATGCCGATATGCTTATTCTTAAGTGAGTCGGTGTGACATTGCATGTTCGATGAAATATTACACCGAACATGATTTCCTTTGCTGATATGCTCATTCTAAAGTGGTTCAGGGAGACATAATGAAATCGATAAGACCTTATCCTGACGGTATTATATATGCCGATAGAGAACACTTTTCTGTCACCAAAACCAAAGATAAGTCTTTCTGAAATAAACTTTCTTGTGTCAGTCACCAAGACAACGGGAATGTCACGCCGAAAGTAGCATGTATGATAAATTCAATCACCATGACATCAGAAATGTCTTGCCGATAGGCAACACAGACATTTCAAAGTGGATCAGGGAGACCCTGCCATACTCACTCCGATATGAGTAAGCCCGAAAGAGAAACATCCAAAACTTGTGATGTACAAGGAGAACCATCCTGAGACAGATTATCAATGAGAACAAATTGAAAGAGATTTTGTCATCAAAGACAAACTGTAAACACAACTGAGATTCAACAAAGTGTAGCTACAATCTGTAATGCTCATAGGCCTGAAATTGCTTTTGAAACATTGATCTCCATTTTGGGAAATCCAAAATAAATTTTGGGCCTCATGAGAATTACAATTCACAAGTACATTTTACCTCACAAAATACAAAGAGGGTTATTAAATTATATTTTAAATAGTGAAAATTAAATATTATAGAGTATACCCCTTAAAACCATTGATCATTTCCACCCTCTAGCCCCTACGTCTTTTCTATAAGAATCATAATTCTTAAATAGAAATATTTTCTATAATAATTAATACATTTTCCTATTATTTTCCAAGATTCACCAATTTTTTCTACAAAATTTTAGTGATGTAGAAAAAATCACTGATAAAATATTTTTCCAAAAAGTAGGAAATATTTGTCGATAGAAATTAAGTTTTTTTTCCAAAAAAAAAAATTATAGGATTTTGAATATTTTATTGAGGGGGCTTTCTTAATGTTATCACTAGTTGGGGTAGAGTGTTGGAGTAAATTATTATTTATGGTGTTGTTTTTGCTAGGGTCCCTATGTGTTGGCCCATTTATACCATGATATGCCCTAGGTAGTGTAGAAATGCAGTGCGAATTTGTCTTCTTGATGCACATTACTTTACATTTAGGAATGGGATAATAGAGTTATTACATATTCAATGGGGTGTAGAGAATGATGTAGTGGAATACCTTATGTATATGTATATGATTCTGCATTGAAACATCGATGGTTGGGTGATCTCACCCACTAGAGGAGGGTTTTTGATGAATTGGATAGTATTTCTTGGAGGCCATGGTTAATATGTGAGGCTTGGATTGATGATGCTACACATTTGGTTTACTATAAACAACCGAGATCATTGATTGGGCATACAACACATATCATTGAGAGGTATCTTCCAAAGTGGATCAGATGGAAATTTGGTGAGGTTCAAGGCCTACCCAATGAAAATGCCATTTTTGTGTGGACATATAAGTAGAATTTTGACTAGAGGCCCATGATATCCCTATATATTCAATTATAGTGGATTTTGATTATTTGGTCCTATTTTAGTGTGCATGGTGTGCGATAATTGTAGATGTAGGGACTATTGGAGACTTTTATAGATGGTGGGTGGCACATCAGCCTATTCAGTTGACTCATCTAAGTGGTGGAGGAGTGGGGAGGTATAGATGAGATAAAGAGCTTGCTAGGGCCTATAGGTATAGGCTGAGAGTGGAGGAGAGTGGTGTTGTAGATGGGGGAGATGGGGGTGGTGGGGATTGGGATGGAGCCCAAGGTGGATATGGGGATTGAGGGAAGGTATAGGGATAGGGAGGAGATGGAGATCATGGAGAATATGGAGGAGATGATGGTATGGGAGAGATGGGGATGATGGGATAGGGTTGGGGATGGAGGAGGATATAAAGTATGTGGTGATGGTGGGGATAGAAGAGGAGATGGAGGATATGGTCAAATGGAGACTTGCAAGTTAGAATGGTTGTAGCCCTATCTAATTTATATTATGATTTTATGGAGAGAGATGGGTATCCAAATAAGATGGACAACCTCTCTTCTTTACATGCATAGAGGAAACTAGAGAGGGATGTTGAGATGGCCTAACATTAACAGAAAAAAGTGGTAGGATAGGTACGTATGATGTAGATGATGAGGGAGGTGTAGATGTTGACATAGGAGGCTACATATTATAGGGCCCTCTATGAGAGGGATTTGTACTTGTAGATTAGAGAGCTCTTATTTTATCAACTCATTAAATTGGGGGCCTCTCAATCAATTATATGAGAGGGTAGGTTGGTTATTTGGGCATCCTTAGCACCACTATCATCAATTCCAAAATAAATAGGATAGGGTCCAACAAAATAGATAGTGATACAACTAGCAGCACAAGACATTGTTTAGCAAGGGGTGGGTCTTCCTCCTGGTTCATCCTCACCAAAGATTTTAGAGGGTGGTTTCTTAGTTTAGAAGAGCTTTTGTATATTATACTTGCACCATCATAAATTTTCACCCTTGAAAATTTCACCTTATGTCTTTTACACCCTTAAATTATTGGACCTAATTGAGTATTTAACATCCTAAATTATGCATTCTATGACCCATCTTTAACAATTACTGATGAATTGCAAGTGAGAAACAATTTCACTTATCTAATTCCTTGCCCCCAACACTAAATGTCCTAGAAAATAGGTGTACGAAACTCATGCCATGGGCATGAGTGTCCTCCCATTTTCCCTCCAATTTCAAATATGTCGGTGTCGATAATTTATTATTTGTAATTCAATTGTCTAAAGTTGTCTATCATGATTTAATTTTTGGGAAATTGAATAAATGCCTATAAATACCTAGTTATTGAAGGAATTTTGAAGACATGTCTTCCATTGTTGCAATTGAGATCCCACATCTTGTCAACTGATGAAAAATCACCTACAACATTATCTGACAGTGATCTAATAGATTTGCAAGTGAAAACAAAAGTATCTGATCTAACTCCAAAGGATTGCATGAAGACATCTAAAAAAAACTACAAGGGCCTGTAGTCATGCATTGGGCGCATGTGTCCTCCATTTTCAGCTCTAGATTTGAACCACATGTGGCAAAGTGTCCTACTCTACTCATTTCTATTTTTTTAATTTTCCTGTGACTTTCTAGGTCTCTTGTATTTATATTAGAACAATAATTTGTATTATTAGCTTAGTTATATCATTGCATCTCATTTTTAAATCCACCCTATATTTGGTCAAGGGTTGGTTGCCTCACCTTTCAAGCTGTAAGTCAATCAAATACCTTATCAAATCCATCAAACCTTCACTACCATAAAATATCTAATGAATACATTTTGTAAAAGTGCCCAAACTTTAGGGTCAAATATTAGGGTATACCTTTTTTAATGTTTCATTTTGGTGAACCCAACATGTTAACACTATATACCTTTTGAAATATGAAGAAAATGATCCTAGATCTAGGTTTTGTAATGCATTGTTCACTGAGGCATTCATTTTTGCATCATAAAAAAGCATAATTTTTTAAAAAAATTGCATTCATATTGTATCATAAGTTGTAATAGGGATTTTTTAGTCATTCTAGCTTAGATCTACATTCAAATTTCATTCATTACGTCATTAAAATCTGTAATTATTCATATTATTCATTTAGGAATCTTTCATTTAGTTCAAAAAAGTGGAAAATTGCATTATTTTGTTTCAAAATTGCATCAAATCATCATTCTCAAAATTTTGCATATTGAAATTAGTCAATTATTGCATCTTAGATCTGAAAATTGCATTCAAAATTTTCATTTACTATTCACGAATTTACATTTTTTAATTTTAGTCATAAAATCAACAAAATTTAGAAAAATATTAACTGTTAGACCTATTTTTATACAGATTTGGGAACCTTAAATAGTAACAAACACAATCAAACTTTAAATTTTCTGAAACCCTATCTAGGACACAGGCACCCTAGGTACCTCTATCCTACTTTTTATGGTTGAAATTTGGCTCAAATATCTATTTTTGTGTTCTCTGTTGGATTCTACTGTCTAAATTGCATTTTTGCATTTCAAAATTGTCATTCATTTCCAATATTGTTGCATATTAGAATTATTAAGTTCACAATCATAAATTCAAAAAAATGTGGAAAAATATTCACTATCAGACTTGTTTGCATCCAGATCTAAGAACCTTAAATAGTCAAACTTTGAAATTCCTAAAACCCTTCCTAGGACACAGACATTGTTGAGCATCCAAAATACTGAGAGGGGGGGATGAATCAGTATTCCATAAAACCATTCACATAATACCCATCTAAGCATTATCACAAATCTGAATGAATTTCCAAAAGAAGACATGAAATCAAGACAAAGCATCAACACACATGAACACCAAAGTTTTTTATGTGGAAAACCCAAATTGGGAATAACCACGGTGAGGATTATCTCACAATATAATATATTTGGATATAGAATATTATAGGGCTCACTGCTAGGAGTTGTTATGCCTTGCATAACCACCCCATTTTGTTTTTGGTCAAAATGGGCCCCCCTTGTGTTTGTTTGTCCTTGGTGTCCTTGTTTGGGTCTTAGGAGTTTTCCTTTTTCTCCTAAGTCCTTGTTTCTTTTGCTTTTCGGGTTCGGGTTTTGGGAAGGAACATGCACTTGTTACTTTTCACAAGGTTCAAGTCCATGTTCATCTCCCGGTCCCGACCCTATCTTTTTCCTTGTCTTTTCTTTCTTCGTTCAAGTATAGATCATGTACCAGCACTCACACTTGTTGTTTTGTGAAGTATAAGTTTTTGTGCATGTCCCAATTCTACCCCCTCTTTTTCTTTATGCATTTTTCTTGTATTAGAGTCAGGTTTCAGACTAAAATTGGAACCAAGAACTTTTCAAAGTTCTTGTTCCTATTTCTGGCCTGATCCTAATGTCCAAATCCTTTTCGTGTCTTTGTTTGCTTCAGGATCAGATTTTGGACCTCGACTCAAACTTTGCACCTTTTAGAAAGTTCTAGTTTCTTCATGTGTCCCAATCTCAGTCCCCACTTTCTTTTGCCTTTCGGGATTGGACTTTGGACTATGAATTGTTCTTTTGAACTTTTCAAAGTTCTAGGTTCATCTCATGACCTGATTCCCGATCCCCGTGTTGTTTTGTTTGTTTGTCGGGTTTCGGGTGGTGAGCCGTCAACTAAACTTTGTACCTTTTGAAAGTTTAGTCTTGGGCCATTCCTCGACCCTAACTTCCACTTGCCTTCATTCTAGCACCTCGTATTTATGACTCCACTTGAATCTTGAGACCTGACCAACTTGCAATTAATGCCAAAACCACTCTCACACACGAATAGGTTTTTATCTCGCTGCTCCTCGATTTCTATCCATTCCGCTTTGAAGAGTTTGGTGAACGGAACAAGAGTGATGTCGAGTTAGTGTTTGAGGAATTTATTGTGATTTTGTCAACGTGCTTCCAAAATTCTTTGGTGCATTCGAAGGTAGGTGTTCTTGCTTCCATTCTAGTTGCTTTTGTCTTGTGTGTTTGTTCTTTTCTTTTCATTTTTCTTTTTCTCATTCGGCTTTGTTTCATCTCTCTTTGTTTTCTTTCACACCGTTTGGTGTGTTTTCCTTCACTCTCAAACCCTTTTTGGGTTCATTATGTGTTGCTTGGTGCTCTTGTGTTTTTTTCTTATTTTTTGGTCACGGGATTGTCCATCTTGTTGTGCCCTAGTTTTCTATGGTTTTTCTCTATGTTCGGGTTGAACTTGTTTGAATCGCCAATTTTGTGGTGCCATTTGTTATAAATTAAAAAAAATTGATCCCACACGCAACCCAGTACCAAAGGCACGTTGTAGGATCTTGCCATATTTGTTACCACCTTCGTTATTCATTGCCTTTTTTATTTCTCGATCCCCACAAGTATATCGGGGTCGATAATCGAACCAACACTTAGGTTTTTCTATTGCTCAGTGTTGGTTTCTCCACTTGCTCAATCCCCACATTACTATCAGGATCGAGGGTTGGACTGATACCATGAGTTTGATTTAAATTATTTGCTAAGTGTTATTTGAAGTCTTGATTCTGACCCTTGATTACCATCAGGGTTAGAATTTGTTTTGATACGAAACTGTTAACCCATCGATTAATACATGGTTCATGACGACACTCCAATCCTAACTCCCGATATCTTATCAGGATTAGAACTTGAATTTAACCTATTCCTAGTGCACATTTTTAAGGCTTGGTTCATACAAAGTACCGAACGCGAATCCTAATATCTTATCAGGTTTGGAACTCAGGAAGCTACTAACATGTGTCCATTTTGAATGGATCTAATTTTGGATGACAACCTGATCCTGACATCCAATTCAAAGTTGGTATCAGAACTCTGCAAGATCCCATTCATTAATTTTGCTAGCTAACTACCACTTTCTAGCCTTGACCCAATCTCGACTCTCGATCACATTACGGGATCAGACCACACACTAATACCCAACTATCATGTGTCTAGGTTCCTAGTCATGACCTGATCTTGATCCTAAATCCTAAACATTGTGGGGTTAGACTTTGGAATTGCATTGAATTTCTTTGATTAACATAAGTATGGTACCTAATCATGACATAATCCTGACACTCGACAGAATTTAGTTTATGGTTTAAAATGGTTAAGTTCTTGGTTCTATTTTGAATGCAAGGCCCAAAAATGATGACTTAAATTATTGAATTGGTTTCTAACTTGAATTAATGTGGATGTCATACTAATGCTTGTATTTAAGCTACTCCTCATATATCTTTCCTCTTTGCCTAATAATAAAAAATTGTAGGATAACTAACAAATGTCTGACTCCAAAGAGGAAGTACATACTGAGGAAGTTCCTATTGAGGGAACATCTAAGGGAACAACAAAGAGAGAAATAGATAAGAGATTAAAACCAAAACAAGTTCCTTACATGATGAAGTATAAGTATTAGGGGAGCCCAGTTCCATCTAAATTTGACTATGAAGTCATGAACACAACTAACACATTGGTGGGACATATGGATCTAGAGCAGTTCCACAAAGATACATTTTTAGAGGATGTTGTCCCAAGAGCAAGGAGAATTGTAGAATCAGGGCTAGCTCATGTAGCTAGTTTTCCTATTGTTGTATAGTGTCCTTAGTTTATCCTAACTGCTGCATAGGCATATAATCCTACTCAAAGACAATGTATTAATGCTCAGGGTAATGTTATCATTGATTTAACCCTGACTATGATCAGACATGTCTTTGAACTTCCTCCTTAACTCGATCTTAAGATGATGATTGAGGCTTAGACACTTGAACTATGGGAAAAGGATGTGGAAGGAAACAAAAAACTTTTCAATAAATGGTGGTTGAAGAAAGAAAAGAATTCAATAAAGAAGGTGCCACCTAATCCTAAGAGGTCAGACTTTTATGAGGATATAGGAGATATTATCACACTACTAGCTAAACTGTTTGGCAAATAAAATTCTCGTATCTTTGAACATTGGATGTTTTCTTTCATACAATTTATTCTAGATGGAAGTCAACACTTAGATTGGGGGAAAATCATCTCAAGTAACATTCATGACCAGCTCCTCAAGGTAACACAGACTAATACAATTTATATGTCTTCTTATGTGATGTATTGTGCAGTGAGGATTGGACGGTTTCCTGTATTGAACACTCAAGGGTCAATGGATGATGGCCCAAATCAAAATAAGGTTTGGGAGTATTATGACCAACTTGAGCTAAAGGAGTCAAGGAATCACTTTAAATGAGTCAATGATGCTTTTGTTGTATGTGGTTATAAATCAGCTCATAGGTGACATTGGTTCCAGATTGTCATGAGAAGCTATAGAGTTCATTCCGGAATGGGGGTATTGGTTTAATCAATATCCCAAGACTAATTATTTCAAGTTATTTAGTTTTGATGGCCACCCTTTTAAGTTGACAAGATTTTGTGGTGATAGGTGGATTCTTATGGAATTTTCTAGGCAAGATGTGGAAGTAAATGTTGTATTCTCCTCACAACATAAGACTGTTGCTTATTATTTTCCCTTGAAATTGGGACTCTATTCTTGTTTTTCTTTGGTAATGGCTAAATCAGCAATGGAGGAATTCCAAGCTTTAAATTTGTAGCAACACACTTACAGGAAAAATCTTGACCCTAAGAAGAAAATGTATGCGATGTATCCCTCTCACTTTTCTCAACATATTCCACTTCTTGAGGAATTTTGTGCTAACCTTCAAGATCAGTTTGAAGTAAGGAAAAATGGATATGAGAGGTTAAAAATTCCCCAAATGAGGGATTTTGATGTTAAAACCAGTATTCCTAAAGGCACCATAGATGATGGGATCATTTTTGATCCCTGGAAAGATATGGACAAAGTTGCCACGAAAAGCTTGGAGCCCATCAATTGGGCAGAAAAGGAAGAAACTAAAATCTGAAAGGTGTCACGGGGAGTGGTAAATAGAAGCTTGAAGTGGATTGAACTTCATTTGAAATAGCCAAGAGTTGGGGTGTCAAAGAAAAGAGGTTCTAGCAGTGAACCCATTCCCTCTACAGAGACTAAATAATATAAAAGGTTGAAGAAAGGTGTTGCAACAATGGAAGCAGCCATAGAAGAGCCTCCTCAAACAAAGGAAGATGTTTCTTTACAATAGATTGATGATGCTTTGTGTAAAGCAAAGATTACTTTTGAGGCAGCTATTGTTGGGGTTACTTCAAGTTTTGTTGTCGTACCCTTAGCCATTGTTCACCCTGGTGAGGAGATTTCTACATAAGGACCTACTACTATTCCTCCACAAACTGAGCGAAGTGCTCCTATTGTGTCATCAACTTTGAAAACTGCAACTATTGAAAGGAAAGACCTCCTATAGTTGATATAGTAGATATTTCTTCAGATTCTAAAAGAATTCCATCTTAGGAAGGAGGACCTGAATGGGAGGAATATCTGAAGAAAGTTGAAGAGGAACCAAGAGAAGAGGAAACCGGGTTTGAAGTTGGTAGTTTGCATAGTGTGGAGATGGAGTTAAATGATGTATTAACTGAAAAGGAACAAGAAGAACTAGTGGAGAGTACCTGAAAGTTGGCTGCTAAATAGGCCACCCAAGAAGAAGAAGAACAGAGGAAGAAAACTAAAGAGCTAGTTCGAGAAAAGGAAGCGGTTGAAGCATTGAAGAAATCAAAAGAAGAAGCTCATGAGTGAGAATTGAATGTTGCTCAAGAATAGGAAGTTGAGGAAGAGCTCTAGGCTAAAGAGTGTGAGTAGCAGAGACTGAAGGATGAAGAAGAGGTTGCTAAACAAGAGGAAGAAATAAGAAAGATAGAAGAAATAAAAGTTGAGAATGAGAAGAAAGAACAGGAAAGGTTATAGGAGCAAGAGGAGCTGCAAAGGGTTGCTTCTCAGCAAACCATTGGAATAATTTCTTCTACATCTTTTTCCTCGACACCTCCTAATGTCCAAAAAATAGGCACTTAGCCAACTTCCCCCACTTGGTTGAAATTGAATTTGGAGAAGATGCACCAAGTGCAAGCCCAACCAGTAACATGGGATGAGATGAGAATAGAAATAAACAAGGTAAAGTCAAGGAAAAAGCCTCGTGTGATACACTCAACCAAGTTAACTATTGAAGGAGATCTGGTAGTAGAAATTGCTACCCCAATTGCTGAAAAAGATGATAGAGAGTTGTAGCCCAAAGATTATTAGATAAGTACTATTAATCTAGGAAAGCATACCAGAAGAAAACAAATAAATTTGATAGATATTGTTGCCACCACCACCAAGTCAAGATTGATTAAAGATAAGTAGGCCAAGGATGAGCTTAAGGAAAAAGTGGGAAAAATGAAGAATTTTCTAAAGGAGTTAATTTCATCTACTCCTGAATAGCCTACACCCTTAGAGGCCCTTGTTTTGATGAGCAAAAAAGAGGTGGA
The DNA here is from genome assembly GCA_007258455.2 of Sequoia sempervirens. NCBI lineage: Eukaryota > Viridiplantae > Streptophyta > Pinopsida > Cupressales > Cupressaceae > Sequoia > Sequoia sempervirens. The sequence goes on from VDFB02373365.1 coordinate 238,361,167, forward strand.
TGGCCTTAATGAAATGAAAAATAAGGCCACATGGTTTGATAACTATTTTAATGTGTTTAAGTCAGATATAAATGAGAATATGGATGAGGGTTTTAAGTGCTATTATGTAGGTCTTAAGTTGGTTAAGGAGATGAAAGAATCCATAAGGAAATTGTGGGAGGAGGAAGAAAAAATCAGGGGGTACTTGGGGAACCTAAAGGTGACTGCCAAAATTTCTGATGAGGAATTAGTCTAGTCATAGATTTTGGGGGATGAAGGCCCTGAGTTTATTTCAAAATATATTAATGTACTTGTCTTCAAAATGCAAAATCTCCTTGAATAGAGAATTTACATGCTTAAATGCATTCACGAAATATGGGAACAGGCAGGCATCTTTGAGGAGATTATTTCAAAAATAATTGGTAAAATTTTACCTTTTGAGCAGAGACTTGAATCATTAGAAGATATAAAAGATGCTCATGGATAGGCTGCTTGATATCAGAACTGACATGCCGTGGGAAGTCACGGACATTTGTCACCTGAAAGATATTGTTACTATAACAAGGAAGAAATTCAAAGAGCCAACATTTAAAGCTAACTGGGTTGATGGGATGGATGATGATACACTAAAACAAGTCTTCTCTAATTATGATGAGTATCGTGGGACCTCTCAAGAGGGTGAAAAGTGAAGAAAGTGTTTCAGTTATCTTTTTGACAACAAAACTTTTAGGGAAGTTTTTCAGCAAGTGGATGATTATGAGTTAGGGTTGGAAGATCAAGTATAAGACATGGTTATCAAACAGAGAACTGAGTTGAGACTTACAGTTCAGATTTTGGATTGAAGAAGTAGGTGGTGCACATATTTAGCTACAACAATTTCAGTAGAGACATATATTCGAAGTTAATTGGGCATCCCTACAATTGTGTATCTGGGCTCCAGATTATGGATCTTGAATTTTGATAGGAGGAATTGGTGCTAAATTTTTCTATACGTAAATTTTTTCTCCTGATTGTAAAGGTCGACTAATTGAATTCAGATTAGCTACCTAAATGAGAGATTAGATAGTTTACTATTTTATAGCTTTTTATGCAAAGATACTAAAAAATACCTTTTACAACTTTAATGCAATTTATGCTATTTTTAGAAGTTTGTTAGTTTAGTGATAATATTAATGAACAATGGTCATTCATATGCCAGTGAACTTTGTTGTGCATAAATGTCTCTTATTTGATGAAAATCAATAGAAGATTCTAAATCTAAAACCATTTCATTGAATTATCTATGGATGATATTTCTTTATATTTGTTGATTTGTTAATTTCAGTAATGAGTTGGTGATATTTTGTTATTTGGAAAGAATGTTTTTTTTTTTTTTAAAATGATGATGAATGGTTGTATGCTTTAAAATTTTCACTATGAATGAATGCAATGTTATGGATTATTATATAGGTTGTGTTATTATGTGGTTTTAGTTAGTTTTAAAATGCTCATTATGAAGTTTACATGTTTGAATTTAAAGAAATATGTGTTCATGTATTGTTGTCCTAAGCCTTGTCTTACCTTTTGTCATTTATTTACACCCCCCCAAATGTTAGATTAGTTTGTACTACTTAGTTTGTATTCTTTACCAACAGGCCCCTTGAACATTACAACTACATAAGCCACTGAATGACGACAATATTGTTGAGAACCAACAACAAAGACCTTGGAAGATAGATGGTTTTAGATTATTTATCTTTTTCAGGAGAAATAGAGTAGCAATATATTATTTTTTAATGTTGTTATGTTAGATTGACCATCAATAGAACTGGTGCTAGAAGGAGGGCCCAAAAGAACAAACTGGAGTGAATCAGGTCATTTTCACTTGATAGATTTGAAAGATTTCTTAGATCTGCTACAAATCTAGAACCATTAGTTGAACTCCAAACCCCTATCAGACCCAGAGCTCGTACAATCTTGATTCCCCAACCATTAACACCAACATGCACTCCACTTGGATTTCTAGTAATCCCATAGTTGGCACAACCAAACCCACTGCCATCCATGGAATTATTTTCCAATAATCCTTCACCACTAGGAATCATTCCTGGTGGCATGGATGAAATGCCTAAAAATTGAAAGAAATTTTACCCCAGGTATGCTCATGGAGAGTCACGAAGTGCTGAGGAGCACATATAGGAATTCAAAGATTCATGTACTTGGGATCAAATTGAACACCATAACGTTGCATGTAGACTATTCCCTTACCCATTTGGGGATATGCCCTACAATTGGTATCCGAACCTCCCTATCAGATCCATCTTGAGTTGGAAAAATTTTGAAGACACTTTTATTAACCAATTTCAGGTCTATGTCAACTCTGTTATCTTATACCACCAATTTGCTACAATCATGAAAGAACCACATGAACCATTTCCTCCATTCAATACACAATTCTAGAGGATGTACATGCGCTTATAGGATCCATACTTGGTGGCTGAGAATATCGCCATCCAAGCTTACTTAAAGGCCATAGACCCACTGATCGGCTTATTTCTCCAAAGAACCTACCTTCCGCCAGTTATTGATTCCTTGTCCAAAGTGTAGCACCTGGCCATTAAATTGCAAGAGTAGATAAGTTTACAAGTAGGGAGCTTAGGTGGGATTTTCCCTTCTTTAGTATATCAGATACCTAATCCAACCCATCTATTTAATACAGTCCTAGGGATGTCTCATTCTAAATTTGGACCTTTGCCTGAGTTACAAACTCCACCCCCACTACTATTCTTTAATAGTGGGACTCTAGATTCTCCCCAGCAGAATCAAAATTCTCATAATCATGTTGGAGGATCCAACCCCATTGCACATTCGTCTATTGTAGCTACTGCAGAAAGTGAGCATATGACTCATTTTACAATAGAGTTAGAAACTATGATCTTAGGTGACTAATGAGATGGCACAACTCAAGTATAACCCCCCTCAAAATCAAAATAAGAACCAAAATTACCAGAATCAAGGAGGGTATTCCATCCAAGGTAATTATTCCAACCAGAATGCCAATCAAAATCAAATGAATTTTCAAAGTCAGAACTTCCCCAACCAAAACTATCAGAACCAAATTAGGGAATATAATCAGAGGTCTAATAATAATAGGTAGTGGAACACTAGGCCAAACAATGTGGGAGTTCCCCACAATTATCAAGCCAGTGATGATAAACCACACACTACAAATGTCACAGACCTGAATTTCATGACTAATTGGTGTAGGTTGTATGAAACTACAACACATTCTGAAGTTAATTTCCCAAAGATGGAAAATATGGTTAAGATTGCACAAGTTGACGCTCCACTATTGGGTGCTTCCAACAAAAGTGGTGGACCCACGAATACAACCATGGCTTATGAGGTCTATGACGAAGGATCTCCTTTACCTAGGCAAGAGGAAAATGAACTAGAGGAAGATTTGTATGACACTCAAGCCTTCCAAGCCAAAGGGGGTCATTTTCTAACAAATCAAATTAAGGGGACATTCACCACATCTGGCCCTCCTAACTCTATGGTTCCCCCTAACCAAAATGCTGACAATAACTTGCCTCCATCGAAAGTCCCACCTGAATTTCAAAACAAAGGTAACTCATCTTTTGTTCTTAAATATCAGATGAAAAATGACATGGAATTCTATTTCATTTCAAAAATGCAGAAATAAAAGACCTCACAGTCATTCTTTGACATTCTGAAGTGGTGCTTCACCTAACACAAAATCATGTTGAGAGCTTTGGACGAGGTAGATCAGTCAAAATGGAGGAATAAGGAAACTCCAACTACTAACACAAATGTGGTCTTGTACAAGGGTAAGACAAGGACCCCCCCATTCCTTTTAAGCCTGAGAATCTTCAGAAAGAATCCACATAACTACATCTTGGATTCTAGAGCCTCAAGGAATGTTATTCCTTTCTCTATTTGCAAAAAATTGGGATTAAATCCAATTCAAACTCATAAGAAAGTAATACAATTAGAAAAAACTGAGGTTAATGTGGTAGGGGAACTAAAAAACATACATGCATAAATTGGATCAAACCTACGGATCTAGACCTATATGGATATTCAGATAGCTAATATCCCTAAGACATACAACATGATTTTAAGTCGAGACTTGATGAAAAGAATTGGAGGTTATCTCTCCTTGGACTTCTCACACATGTGGCTGCCATGGAAAGGGGTAGCAACTCAGTTTAGGATTGAAAGTGAGCCTCATCTGAAACATATGATCATGGAGTATGACTGCCCTAACGAAGTAGCCTACTTTGAAACCGAGATAGGAGTGTATAGGAGAGAGGAAATCATGACCTTTTCAATGTTTAATTTTGATATCCTATAACCCTTAGAGCACAGTGACCCAATGACCACTATCAACCAACAGGTTTTAATCAAGAAATTACAACAAGATAGGTTGGTTTTGGGAGAAAAGGTTGATTTATGGATTTTTCTACTCCCTAACTGGTGTAGGATCCATTACCAGATTCATTTTAAGCTGGCATGTCAACCTTTTATAGACATTTTGAACCATGTTTGTCAATTAGGAGAAACCTACGAACACCACCCCAAAACATCTCTGAATTAGTTTTCATTTGAGGCTAGATATGCCACTATTTTGACACGGATCAGTAGTACATAGGAAGAATTATTTCCCCGAACTAGATAGACTTAGGTTTTATTTTTTGATTTGGGAGATAAGGTTGAGGAATCTCATAAATTGTCTGACACACCTACCCCTGCTAACCTTCCAATCCCCAAAGGGTTTTTCAAAACAATAGCCAATTGTAAAACCATTGATCAAGATCAGATGCAAGAAGTACTGTTTGCACATGTTCTAAATCTGAGTGAAATTTCTGATGATTGTCATTCACAACAGCCCTAGGATCTTGACACTTTGAACCAGTCTGGGATGCCACCTATTTTTTGTAAGCAATCACCTGTAGCTCACCCTGGGAAAGAAATCCTAGCCCAAGACCAATTGTGGATTCTCAAATTTGATGGATCCAAGTCAAAAATAGGGAGTGGAGCTGAAGTTGAACTAAAAAACCCAAAAAGGAAAACATACTTTGCTTCTTACAAGTTGCAATTCGGTTGTACTAATAATATTGTGGAGTGCAAAGGGCTTGCTAGGGGATTGATGTTTGCACATTAGAAGAAGGTTACAACTCTAACAGTCATGGGAGATTCTGAGGTAATTGTCAAGTAGGTTTGCAGTCAATACACATGCCATAACAAGAGGTTGGCTACATACAGGTATAGTATATGGAATTTGATAGAAGACTTTGATGCTTTTGGACTAAAATTGATTCCCAAAGAAGATAACCAGATTGTAGATGCACTTGTTATTGCTGCTAGTACCTTGGAACCCATGCAAGATTCTAAGTTGAAAAGATTCTCAATGGAGTTAGTCTCAATCCTAGCCATTCCAGACAATGTCCAAAATTTCTAGGTCTTTGATGATGACCAACATATACTTGCTTGAAATTAGATATCAGAACTGACATTGAGTGGGTAGTCACAGAAATTTGTCACCTCAAAGAAATTGTTACTGTAGCAAGGAAGAAATTTGAAGAGTCAATATATAAAGTTAACTTGGTTGATGGGTCATGATGGAATTTCAAATTTTTTCTCCTTGTGTTTCATTCATGCCTTGCCTTATGTTACTGGTCTTTCATGGTGTTGGAATTTTCCTAGGGTTGGCGGTTTTAGCTTTATTTTCATGTAAAACCCTTGTGTTTGTTTTACGCCTTGGTTGGGATCTTTTTCGCTGTTACCTTATTGAAGGGTTTTAAAATGACTTATGTCCTATCATTTTGTCTAAGCTGGGTCCCTTTGGTCTTAATATTTTAATTCCTCCATAAGGCTTTATTTTCCTAAGTCTTGGTTGGCCCCATGTTTCATCATTTAAAAAAAACTTATGTCGTTGTTTACCATCTGCCTAGTGATGCCCCCTTGTCCTTTTAATAAATCATTTATTTTGCAGAGGGATAAAATTCATGTGATCATTGATCAACTATTGTTTGATCTCAACCATTCCCCGCCATCCCACAATGACCCCACCACACTACTTTGGTTGATCGTGATATCACAGGCTGGTTCCACGTGTCCCATCTGGTGAGGATGAAGGGGATAAGTTTGAGTGACCGTCGATCAATTATTGTCAAATCTCAATGGTTGCCCGCCGTCGCGTGATCAAAAATTGCAAGGTCTTTATTGATCGCGATATCACGGGTGGGTGCCATGTGTCTCATCTAAAGAAGCAAAAAACCTTGGTGAATTAATCTGGCCTTAATACATTAGATGGAAGATTACTAAAGTGTTCTTAAGATGCACATGTTTTAAATCAATGGGTATGTTATAATCTTGGCGGGAAAGCTGTTCAATGGTTAATGATAAGGCTATTGACTGTGTTGAAGGAACAAGATCACTGATGCTCAAGATCTACGGTTGCCCGCCATCGCGCGATCAAAAGTTGCAAGCTATTTACTAATTGCAATATCACCGGTGACCGCCACGTGGATTTCCTTGGAAGCGTATGGTATGGTGGGCCCTTTATTTCCATTTTGGCAATTGTGTCAGCTTGTTTTGAAGGTAACCATTCAATGATTTGATCTAATTGAAGGATCATCAACTAGAATTTAAATCTGCATCAAATATGGTTGGAGTCATTCGTGCAGCGTGCAAGTGAGCTTTAATGGTGAATGAGACACTTGTTGGCATGATTTGATCAAAATAAAATCAATTCTCCTACTTTATTTGTATCACAAGGCATTCAAGTATTTTGTGAAGCAGTCTCAGAGCCGAAAGCGATGTTGCGAGTCTTTGTAGCTAGAATTTTAGATTTCTGCAAGCACAAAGCCATGAGTTAATTTATGTGTTTCCTGGTTACTCTAAACTTGAATTTGGGAAAAGATTTGTTGTACTTGTCATAGAACTTGTTGATAAACATTTTAGGGCTATAGTTTAATTAAATTGTGAGAAATTGTAGTGTTTTATAATTTCATATCTCTGGTTAGTCCTAGTTGTTTGAAATGTGAAATTGTAAAAAGACCCTAATTTGTCCAAGATGGCACTACCAAAGCAACATTCTGGCCAAATTGATTATTTAAGTAGAAACCTGTATGATTATTTCCTAGATCAATTGCCCTAGTCAACAAATGATAGAAAGAAGGGATTGGTTTTGATGCAAGGAAAAATCATGGGGGAGGGGTTGGTATATAATTGCTCCAACATAGCCAATGCTAGTGTTCCTCTCACAGGATTGGAAATGTTCATATTGTGGTATGGATAGAGGAATTTTCCTCACCCTTTTTCAAATGGCTGGATGTATGATTTGGGGAAGCTAGTGGTGCCAAACGTGTTCCCTGATATAAACTTGCTTAGAGCAGTGGCCGCAAGATATGACCCTGCCACACAAGTAATCAGGGATAATGATGGAAGGGCTTTGTTAAGCATTAACAGAGATGAAGTCCAACAGGTTTCTAACTTGAGTGAACTGAGTGAATATTTGGTTCCTATTAATCTTGAGGAAATGAAGTAGGAATATGCAAAGTTGAAGTCTCTTTTAAGAGCTAAGTTGGTTCCACCTCATCTGGCTAGGGCAGGAGGTTCAAGATTTCATATTAGCCCTAGTGACCAAGAGCCGTTTGGATTAAATTATTTTGCAAATCATTTCTTGGACACTTTTTATTCATTATGCCCGATTTTGGGTTTCAATCCTAGTACGGTGATGCCCATTGCATACATGTTCATGGGGGTGCAAATACAACACCCTAACTTCTCTGTGACTTATGACTTTGCATATTTCTTGGCTGAGAGGATACATGAAGGGCTTTCAAAGTTGTAGAAAAATGATACTGACACTCAATTATTTTGGTATTCTATGTTGATTCATATGTTCTTGTGCAAGAATGCTGACTTTTTCTTTGAGAAGATGGAATTGAGGCAATCGGTTGATGGAGAAAGATTGCCAGTACAATTATGGACTGCAAATTTATCTTGCAATAAGGAAAGCACCAGTTATGTAAAATTTGATAATTGTTTTGCTTCTAGATTGAGGGATAGACTGATGGTAAATGTACCCAGGATCCCTAAGGAATTGCATGATTTCCTCATACCAAAGGGGAGGAAGCCAGAACTGAAGGTCTTCCATAACTGGGGTGACACTATCCCATACCCATTTAGCACTGTTTTGAGGGTATATAGTTTTCAAGGAACCCCCCATATAATTCCATACAATGTTCCACCAAGAGTGGGGTTTGTAGAAGTTATGTGGCAAATAGGTTGTATCCATGAGGACAACCTCACTGGGAGGGGTAGGAGAACATTTTTCCCAGATTATATAGTGGTGTCTAATTTTGCCTTTTCAAAAGGACGTTGGGTGCATTTTGGGAAAATATTTGATGATTACCATTTGAGGTGTGGCCCAAAGTGGCAACATGATCCTAAGAGTTTCTTTTCCCTTTTTAGATAAAGAATAAAGGCTGGAAAGTTTGTGCATGAGTTCAACTTTCCTGAGGACTTGATTAAAAATGAATTTGATCTAAATAGGAAAGAGTTGAACAAGGAGAAATGGATAGCTTATGATAAGCTATTAGATAATGTGCAAAAAATGGATCTAAAGTATGATCCATTGTTGGAGTTTAGTCCATACCATAAGAAAATTGATTTTCTGATGGAGAACTTCAAAGAGATTATGGGCACCTTGAGAACCAAGAAGATAAACTTAGAATTGAATCTAGGTGTACATGAACAAGGTGCCAAACCAATTGAAACAAGGCCAACATATCAGTCTACAAGAAGAAGGCCCATTTATAGGAGGAAAAGGGATGACAACAGTGATGAGGAAGAAGTGGACAGAAAGGGGAAGCAAATAATGAAATTTCTTTCACAGCTAGGTCCAAAATTCAAAGTGCCTAGGGCAATTAAAATCATTGATTTAGAATCATCACCAGAAGATAGTCCCTCATCACCACCATCTGAGCCAAGCCCTAAAAGGAAGAGAATTGATCAACCATAGGAGGATCTGATGGATGAAATTGTTGTTATTGATCATGACATGTAGGTTGGTATGCCTTCCCCTCCTAGGCCAGCTGAATTGTTTTTATTCGATTTGGATATGAAAGGAAAATGTGTACAAGATGCAATAATGGAAGCATGCAAGGAGTTTCTAGATGACAATGCATTTGTGAAAAGTCTTGTATTCTTGCAATTGGTATGGAGGATGAAATTTGAAGAATATCAAGATAAATGTAAGAAGAGAAGAGAACTAAGACCTAACAGGTCAGACTAGGAGAATGATGAGGAAGTGAAAGTTGAATTAATGGAAGAATTCAAGAACATCACTCCTGAGGAAGGTAGAAAACTAGTGAGTCAAGTTGGTGTAATTATTTTTCCTGAATGGGACATTGTAGATGCAGTGGCCTTTAATGCTATTTTGAAGTCCAAGCATCCCTTGCAAGACTCTGACAAAGAGGTCAAGGCAGCACTGCAAGACTTTGCCTTCAGTGAAGAGTGTGAAACCTTGGCAATTTGGGCATTGGCCCCACAAGGGAGAAAGCCAAATGTTTCTGATATCAACCCAAATTTAAGAGGAGGGCTAATAATAAAGAGAGCTTTAGAGACCTCAACCACCGAGGCCACTAATTTGATTGTGAATGTGGCTAAATTGGCCCAAAAGATTGTTGAAAGGGAGGAGGCCGAAAAGAGGAGCCTAATGGAGAAGTATAACCTTTTGATTGAGGAATATAACAAGATAAAGTAGAAGAATGTTGAGCTATAGACTGAGGTGGAAAGGTTAAGGTATAAATAGACTGGGGAGACATAAAGTGCTTCAGAGACCAGTATATTGCCTTCCACATCAGGGCTAGTGCCTCCTACTTCTCCAATTGTTTCCACACCAGGGTCTCCTAGTCAGAATCCTTCCTTCACCCCTTCTTTATAGGAATTTGATGAAGAAATAGAATGCTCTATGGATCCTACAAAGAAGCAGCTCATGCACAAAATTGATGAATTACAGGCATCTTTCAAGGTAAGTGACGAAGGATCTCTTTCAAAGCAAAAGGAGATTGTTACTATTGTCTTGAGACATTTAAATGAGAGGGCTGATAATAAATTTCCATCTATACATTATTTATATTCTTTATTATTAGATGCAATAAAGAATATTGATAGGGATCACGAGGTAGTGATACCATTGATTGAAAATTGGATCCCTAGGGCCAGTGATTTAGATGTAATGTATAAGGCCTCAAGGTTTGATACAAATAATAGGCCCCAATCATTAAGGCCTACTCAAGTATTAGTTAAATTACTGCAAGGTTTTTAGACCCTACTAGATGATTTGAGTAGGAAGATCAGGGAATTGGTGAAGAATTTTAATGATTGGGGTAGCACATTGTTACCTGATATAATTGATGAGTAGGGGAAAATCAGGTCACTCCAGCAATGGCAAGATCAAGCAAGTGAGGTCATCAATGATCAAATTAAATTAATTTGTGATGACTCAGATTATGATTTGTTGGTGTGATGTATGGATAAAATCATTAGCACCAGCTCATTTTTGGAATCTTTTGAAAGAGATGCAAATCATGTAGCGGTAAAATACACACCTTATAGTACCAAGGTGAATGAGGTGATTAATTTTAACTGGCCGAGTGATGAAGAATACCATAAATGGGTAACTAAATATTTAACTGAGGAAGAGTAAAAAGAATGAGCTGCTAACGGGTGGTAGATCAAATGTTGCAGTTACAACGGTTTCCAAAGTTGCTTTGGTGGTAGTCTTGGTGCGGTATTCTTATGGTTTTTTGTTGCTGCATCAACTTTTCTCAGCGAGCACGATGGACAAGAATATTCTCCGGGGTGATTGCTGTTGTAACAATTTTTGGAATATCACCAAGTGCTCCAATTGGCTAGTGACATATGTACTTTATGGCCCAATGCTTGTTTGCTCCTTCATTTTCTATAAGAAAGATTTCAAGGCCAGAAATATAGGTTAGCAAGTTTGGGTCAAGTCTAGGTGAAGTTGTAGAGAAAATTGTAAAGTTTGATGGTTTTAGAGAGAAATTCAATTTAGGTTATGAGTCATTCTGTAATAGGTTTTGAATTTATGGGGATTTAATGTTGTATAATAGTACTAGCATTTGAGTTGAAATGATAAATTGAAGCTCATGTCTCTCCATTGTAATGCATATCTAAACTTTGAATAAGATAACAAAGGGTTGTTTCATTCATCTCACTATTGTGGTGTGTATGATTCTATTTTAGCTTTAATTTAAGGAATTAATTAAAATGCTTGAATGGGATTATAGGTGGATATGTTCTGTATAAGGATTTGATAAGTAGTATTGAGTTAGAATACATATTGATGAGATTATAATGCAATGTTGTCAAGAATTTAATATGTTGTGTTAAATCTATCATAAACCCTTAGATGCTTATGAATTTGACTCCTACAATGGATATATGGCACTGATCTAAGTTGTAATTATCTATATGATTCAATATTTGTTTGAATTTTCCTAGAGCTTGCTACAAATTGCAAATCAATGACTATCTTATACTGTGGATTGTGTTGTAGTTATCTCATGCTCCAAATAGTTGATATTATCGATGAACAACCAATTATATTCAATATTATCCTATTGTGTTGAGATATTAAGTGCGATTATCTGTTATTGTTAATGTTGTTTATAATAATGATGCAAAGGTTGTAAACACATTAAGAGATCACCCTCATGGGTCTTGCAGAGCCCGAAGTGTATGAGACTTTTTTAAAGTCCTTGTCAGTTGGTCCAGGTCCTTCAAGCTACCCTTGATTGGAATTGTAAATTCCATAGGTAGATTAGAAGGCCAACCTGGTTAGTAGTAAAAACAAACCAACAAGTCAGATGATTATATGCTAAAAGAAGTCTTCTGTAATTATGATGAGTATCATGGGACCTCTCAAGAGGGTGAAAAGTGAAGAAAGTGTTTCAGTTATCTTTTTGACAAGAAAAAAATCTAGGGAATTTTTTGAGCAGGTGGATGACTATGTGATAGGGTTGGCAGATCAAGAATAACATGTGGTGATCAAACATATAACTAAATTGAGACTTGTAGTTCAAATTTTGGATTGAAGAAGCAGGTGGTGCACCTATTCAACTACAACAATTTTAGTAGAGACAATTATTCGAAGTTAACTAGGCATCCCTACAATTGTGGATCTGGGCCCTAGATTATGGATCTAGGCCCCAAATTATGAATCTTGAATTTTGATAGGGGGAATTGGTGTTAAATTTGCTTATATGTAAAAAATATCTCTTGATTGTAAAGGTCGGCTAATTGAAGTTAGATTAGCTACCTAAATGAGAGATTATATAGTTTACAATTTGATATGTTTTTATGCAAAGATATTGAAAAATACCTTTTACAACTTTAATGCAATTTATGCTATTTTCAAAAGTTTGTCAGTTTAGTGATAATGTTAATGAACAATGGTCATTCGTAATCCAGTGAAATTTGCTATGAATAAATGTCTCTTATTTGATGAAAATAAATAGAATATTTTGAATCTGAAACCATTTCATTGAATTATCTATGGATGATGTTTCTTTATATTTGTTGATTTGTTAATTTTGGTAAGGAGCTTGTGATATTTTGTTATTTGAAAAGAAGGTTTTAAGAGAAAGGTGACAATGAATGGTTGTATGCTTTAAAATTTTCATTATGAATGAATGCAATGGTATGGATTATTTTGTAGGTTGTATTATTTTGTGGTTTTAGTTAGTTTTAAAATGCTCATTATGAAGTTTAGGTGTCTAAATTTAAATAAATATGTGTTTATGCATTGTTGTCCTCAGCCCCGTCTTATCTTTTTCCATTTATTTACCCCCTCCAAATGTTAGATTAGTTTGTACTACTCATTTTGTATTCTTTACTAGCAGGCCCCTTGAACACTACAACTGCATAGGCCACTGAATGATGACAACATAGTTGAGAACCAACTATAGAGACCTTGGAAGATAGATGGTTTTAGATTATCTATCTTTTTCAAGAGAATAGAGTAGCAATATTATGTTTTAACATTGTTTTGTTACATTGAACATCAACAAGACTCACTATCCTTGAAAGGCTCACAACCTAAATACAAGAAGAAATGGCTAATCGCCAAGATACAAAAGAGTATGGGTCACTGCCAAAAGTGTGAACTGATAAAGAATGCACCTTCCCTGTGCTAGAGTTTAGTTACGGTGAAGCACAATACATGAGTAATTCACTCAGCTACTCATCTATCTAATTCACACATATACATTCTTAACTCTATCTTCAAGCATCTTTCACATGCACACATTCTTCTTTCTTTCTCTACCACATCGCACATACCCATACATTCTCTCTTTGAAATGACTTACACAAACACACACACACACACACTCACACATATATATATGTTTCTTAATTAGGTTGGACTAATTAGAGAAACCTTGATTTAAAAGAAAACTTGTCATCATGGACCTAAGATAGATCCCTTTATCATTCATAGCACACCTCAATATTAATATATAATTAGGTCAACCATCTAAACATATGTATATTCCATCAAACGTGCAACACAAAAAAATGTTAACACATTGAATTATCCCTTGGACGACATCAAACTACTTAACTTTAACATTGAATGGTATGATAATCAATTATGAGAATATGCAAAATCTCCCACAAGACTGTGCTACATGAAAACTCATTAAGGTCTGCAGAGTACAATATTGTCATTGATATCTCCCAAATCTTGTAATGATATCTTTTACTAAGATAGAATCTGGATCAAAAGACTGACATATAAAACTAGTGTACAAGCATAAAACTGTTTCCCAACTAATTGGTAACTATACCACTCAACCCACATACCCTAGTGAGTTGAACCCTTTTCAGTTGATGCAATTGATGTTAGGATAAAACATGTTAAAATTTTTTGAGCAGATCATACAAAATAGGATAGTCCAAATAAAAATATCGGGTCAATATGCATTCATAACTAGAGCAGCAAAATACTAGAAATCAACAAAATTCCATTATCTGTTGAAATCAATAACAACCTATCAATTTCCAACAATCTCCCCTTCTTTCATTGATGGAAACACACAATGTGAAAACCATCAAAAAATACCTCTTCCAACTTATACACAAAACCATTCAATTTCTTCTTTGTTTTCACATGATACTTCTCTTCCTCCCCCATTGACATCAATGGAAAAGGAAAAGGAATTTTAGTGCATAAATAACTCCTTTCCATACTCGAATACTCCCCCTAAGGAGTACATTCCAATATAATGATGATGAATGACTAACTAAAGGCAAAAGATGATTGAAGCTAGAAAATAATCCCCATCCATGAGGGTCTCCCTTCATTCCAAAGCCTAGTTGCCTCTATTAGTGCACTGCATAGATAATTGAGGTCAATTAAAGCATATTTTTCTTTACCCATGGTTCAAAGAGAGCCATAAGAGTCCAAAATCCTATCACCAACTAAAAGAACATAGTAGATAAGGGCACACTTAATCTTGACTAGATCTTTGAGCTTCCCATACAACTCAATCAACTTTCCTATTTCTTTGTGCAATGCAAGGTATTCATCATGCAGTCTTGTCAAACCATACCAAGTATGATCATCCAGACTAAGAGTAGGATCAAATGTGCTAGATGCAAACTTGATTTGAGTTTCAATCATGCTCTCAACACCCTTAAGACTTTGAATTGCATTAGGACAAGAGCAATACAATGTGAATAAAATATTAATCTCTTCCTCATAATCTTGAATAACCTTTAGTTTTTCAAGTGCCAAGCTATGAGTAGACTTTCACATATCTATAATTTCCAACAATATTTTCTCTTGAATCCAAGAGACCATATCACTTACTACTTTTATCTTTAATTCTTTTAATCTATCAGTTAATACATTTGACCTTTCTTTGATGGAATGTGAAGAACTAGAAACCACACTGGGAGTTACTTAAAAGTGTGTCCTACTTCTTGCCAATTTCTTAAGTCTTCTTAGAGTAGGGTCCGCCTGAGCAACCAAAGCATGAACCACAACTGCCTTCCTCTTTTCTCCAGTAATGAACTTTGATTTACTGGAGAAAAAATAAAACTCTTCAAGAGCTTTAGCTTCTTCAAAGTATGTTCCAAACATAGGTTTGTTGGGATCTTGGTGGTTGTTGATCAACAATTAAATGCAACTAGTAGCATAATCCTTCTTGATTTCATATCCAAAGTCAAGTATCCATGAATTCCTTGGTTCAACTTCCTTGATGATGCAACTATCAGTTTTTACTAAAAAGGTTATATCATCCTTATATTTTGATACCAATTCTCTTGGAATTCTCCTTCTTCTATTCATTATCCTTTGAAACTTTCCAAAGAATGCACCAAGGAAATTTTCTTATGCATCTAAGCTTCCAATGTTTCTCATAATCTCCTTAATTTGATGAGAAATCGGTCTAGTATTCCTCCAACTAACTTCTCCTAATCTAGTCATATCCTTCATAAAGAAGAAAATCAAGTATAAAACCAATGTACCATACCTGAAAGTACCTTTCCTCTCCTTGAATTCTCTGAGATTCTCCAATAGTTGTTGTTAGAGCAACTCACAAAGATCATATTTAGTTTTTCACTCAACCATATCTAATGCATGATCAATTGCAATAGTGGAGGCATCATTGTCACCAAGAATCATCTATTAAATAAGTAATATTATGTATTGAACTACTGGGTTCGAGATTCCAACATGATTATTCCTTATTAAACCCTTTTCTCTATAAATATTACAAACAGGAGTTGGCCTGGAGGAATATAATCTAGTAACATCTCTAATTACATCTCTGGATATCATATATGCTTCATCAAGCCACACATAATCACCATTCTAATACATCTTCCTTCACTACTAAAGTATGGAAAGTTGTACAATACATCCAATTTCATTTTTGAAAGAACATTGTATTATGGTTTTAGGGTAAAACCATTTCCAATTAATTCTTCACTCCATAACATGCGAGTAACTAGATTCTTCCAATTTTCCATGAATGTATTCTCCAACATCTTCAACCGGTATGACATCAAGATGAATATCCGAAAAAGCACCCAAAAGATCAAGTCCCAAGGATTTAATAGGGTACATTTTACAGTCTGGTTCTGGTCTCTATGAATTGTTTATAAATCAAGGTATATCCATTCAATACAAGATACCACAAATAATTCAGATGAAGTAGTGGCATCAACTTACCTTTTCCTTTTCTACCAAAGCCAAATTTAGAATTTTTGCAGGATAAAATTGCTTTGGTTTCTTCAAGCTTCCTCTCCATGCATCTTCTTACACAAATTATTTTCAATGAATGCATTTTCGCAAACATATCTGAATTTATTTCTCTCATCCCAATTTCTCCTGCAATAAATGCTTCAGATAGCAAGTAGATCACCTCAAAATTCATGTAAGCCTTCATCCTTTCAAAACCAACAAAATACATTCTTCACACATGTGCGTCTGTAAATTATTTTCAAATGAATTATTGAGTTCATAACCTTAATAAATGCACTTCTACCAAGATATGGCATCTTGTATCAATAGAGGGGTTGATAGATTTTTTGATTATTTCTTGCCCTTAGCCAAGTTCTGAATTAATTTTTGAGTAACTTATCTGCACTAGAGGATGGTACAGAAACAAATAGCTTTTGTTCTGCTTGCTTTCTAGGTTCTCCTTCTTTTCTCTAGATCCTCTCCATCTCTTTTTTAACCTCTATCAGATCAACCTTAATGATTGGTTTATATTCTTTTGCTAGATTGTTACCTCTCAATTTTCTACTTCTAAACATGTTCTGGATTGCTGCAATTAAAGAAAACAACATTCTTCCATCCATAATTTCTCAAATTCAATCCACATTTGCACTCATTAGCCTTATGTCCAATTCAATTACAGAGATAACAATGAACTTTAAACAAATAAATCATCTTATTTGATTTCTAATTTCTGCTACCTTTAGATTTGTGTCCAATTCTCTTGATTTCAAAACATTGACCAGAGAGAGATAAGGAAATTTTATTTATTCCATCATTTTTCTTTACTTTATTTTTGCAATATTTTTCCCTATGTCCAAACTTATTGCAAGAATAATAGAAACCATTAAAAGATAAATACCTTTGAGCATTAGATTTTCTGATAGGAATCTTTTTGGTATATCCACCACTACTTTGAGTCTTCATGTTAGGTTATTGATTCGACTTCGAAGATTGACCTTATTTAAATCCTAAGTCACTTTTATCCATAGATGACCTTTGTCTTGTAATCAATTTTTCCAACATTGCAGAGCTTGCTGCAAATTTATCCTCAAAAATTCTTGCCTTCTCCAGATTTGATTTCAACATTACCACTTCTTGCTCAATTCTTGCACATTCATCCATTCCCCTTTGCATTTTAGTTCTTTGACAATCTTCAATATTCTCGTTTTCTTCCAATTGATCTTTTAGTTTGGTGAAGTCCTTGTCTACTTTCTTTAACTGATTACCAACTTCTTCATATTTTTCCATCAAATTCTTAATACACTCATTTTCTTCCTTTAGTCTACCCTTTAGATCTTCATTTTATTTTGTATGATCAAAAGAGATCTTTTCAGAAGAAAAATATATTTTTTTGTCTTCCATAAAATTGAATTTGAGGACCTTTCCCAAATTGTTAGGTTGAACATCCAAAATACTAAGAGGGAGGTGAATAAGTATTCCATAAAACCATTCACATAATATCCATCTAAGCACTATCACAAATCTAATTGAATTACCAAAAGAAGACATGAAATCAAGACAAAGTATCAACAAACTTGAACACTAGAGTTTTTACGTGGAAAACCCAAATTGGGAAAAAACCACAGTGAGGATTAGCTCACAATATAATATCCGGATATAGAATATTACAAGGATCACTACTAAGACTCACTATCCTTGAAAAGCTCACAACATGAATACAAAAAAATGGCTAACCACCAAGATAGAAAAGAGTATGGATCACTACCAAAAGTGTGAACTGATAAAGAATGCACCTTCCCTATGCTAGAGTTTAGTTTTGGTAAAGCACAATACATGAGTAATTCACATAGTTGGTCATCTGTATAATTCACACATATACATTCTCAACTCTATCTTCAAGAATCTTTCACATGTGCACATTCTTCTTTCTTTCTCTACCACATCACACATACCCATACATTCTCTCTCTAAAATGACTTACATATATACATATATATATATATCCATGTTTCTTAATTAGGTCAACCTAATTAGAGAAACCTTGATTCAAAAGCTAACATTTTGGCATGGACCCAAGATAGATCCCTTTATCATTCATAGCACACCTCAATATTAATATATAATTAGGTTGGCCAGAGTTAAACCAAAACTCCAAACATATGTACATTCCATCAAACGTGCAAAAAAAAAGCTTGTTAACACATTGAATTCTCCCTTGGATGACATCAAACTACTTATCTTCAACACCAAATGGTATGATAATCAATTATGAGAAAATGTGGAATCTCCCACAACAGTGTGCTATATGAAAACTCACTGAGGTCTAAAGAGCAGAATACTATCATTCATTTCTCCCAAATTCCTTGAAATATCATCATGAACTCCAAGGTAAAATACAACATGTAGGCTTAAACCTATGTAAAAAGTCCTGTAATGATATATTTACTGAGATAGAATCCAGATCAAAATACCAACATATAAAATCAATGTACAAGCATAACACTGTTTCCCAACTAATTGGTAAATGTACCACTCAACCGAAACACCCTAGTGAGTTTAAACCATGTCAGTGGATGCAATTGATATCATGATAAAATATTTTAATAGCTTCTAAGAAGATCATACAAAATAGGATAGTATGGATCAAAATACTGGATCAACAGAAATTCATAACCGGAGCAGCAAAATACTGGCAATCAACAAAATTCCATTATTTGTTGACATCAATGACAACCTATCGATTTCCAATAGAGACCCTAGGTGCCACTTTCCTACTATTTTTGGCCAAAATTTCTATGGAAAATCTCTCTTAGTGTCCTCTATCAAAATTTGATGTCTTTTTTCAATTTCATTTATAGAACTATTTGATTTTGATAATTTGATACATAAAGAAAGTAACAACATGTTTCCCTTTCAAAGATTTGTTTTTGATATGGTAATGCATGGATTGTATAATTATGATCTCACTAATTATGAGAATAATCTAAGGAAACCAAATAAACTCATAGACAATCATGTTAGTCACTCTCCCAATATCTCTCGTAATTATGAGAGTATCTCGACATAGAGAATGCAATCATTGACACACTTCTTTTTATCACTTTGCCTAATCTTCATTCATCTCCCAACATCTTCCCCACTTGTGAGAATGTTATAGTGAAAGAGAGGGAAATCATGGACAATCATGGTAATCATAGGTGTTCTTCTCCTAATACCTCTCCTACTTGTGAAGAAGGTATCTTGGTGTTAGAGGATCCAATCATTCAGCGTCATGAGAATCTTGTTTATTTTTATCCCAATACTTCTCCTACTTGGGAAGACATTATGGCACAAGAGGATGAAATCATTGACAAATTTCTTTCAAAAGATAGTAGGAGGTATTACATAGATTAAAATGCTAAGGTGACCTTAGATCCCCCCTCGATATAAGATCATCAAAAAGAAGTCAAATATATTGAGGTTATGAACACACAATTGACTATTAGATCTCATTTGATTTTTGGACCTCCTAATATTTCTCTAATTATTGGGCCTCCTAAGTCACCTCTGATTATAGGATCTCCTAAACCTCATGGCCATATCTTAAACTTTACAAAACAACTCACTAATAATCACGTGTCTGTTGTCATGAAGGATTGTGATTCGATTGCTAAGTTTTAAATCTTATCAATCCTATGCAACATTGGGACATCCTTAGGCCTCTGGGTTGCTGAAGATGGGATGACCCTCTAGATTATGGGCAGGTCCCCTTGGAAAACCTCCTACAAAATTTTGAAACTAATTTTGAAACGAAGAAGAGATTGTTGAAATTTAAGGTAAACTGAACCTAGGAGGTGATGCACTAATTATCTAAAGCCTTATACTTGTTCTCACTCACAATTATCTAAAATACAACTTTATTCTATGCATAACTCAATTTTTTGACCAACTTATATAAAATTGATTCAATGGGATGTTATATTTAAAGTTTTGTTGTAGGAAAACAATGTGTTTTCTCAACTGTAAACTCTACAAAATAGCCAACATAGCCTATGACCTACCTAAATTGTTCATATTATTGCTTAAAATTCATTGAAAATGAGACCTAACTTAAGGATTTAATGTTTAAACCACAAAAATCACATAAAATGATTCATAATATCATTCGTATAGGAAAAATTGAGAAGGGAAACTTGCCATTTTTATTGATAAAAGGAGCTTCTTTTCTTTTACAATCTCTAAAGTATGCATAAAAATAAACTAAGTGTCGTTGCTCTACTAGTCTCAAAAGAGTTACAATATTATTTTTGTATAAGGAAAAATAATCCAAGAAAGAACTACTTCAAAAAGAGTTGAAGACTTTACTTTATAGAAATCCACCTCAAATAACTGAAGTTGAAAGAGGTTGCACCTCGTAGAAGATGTTTGAATGTGCATGACGAGTTGAACTGGATGTGAACTCTGGAGTTGAGAGTTGAATCAAGCTCTTTGAATTGTGAATTCTCCTTGAAGTTTGCTTCAACTAAAGTAGAACTGAAACTCCAAGAAAAGCATGAAGATGATTGAAAAAGTTGAGCTTAACCTCATTGCATGAGGTTTTCAAGTTGTTAGGTGTATAAAGAAAAAAATACTTTATTTAAGGGACCCAAACTTCACCAAAATGCATGATATTAGACCCAAAATTATCTTAACTCAAGTTATGAACATACAAGCTTTCAAAAAAGGCCTAAACTAATTCATAGTGCATCAAAATTGAGTGTTCAGGTCACTGGACTTGTGATCAACTTAAAAACTCCTTGCATTAATATTGCATGTTAGGTTGATTGAAAGATGACTAGGCCTTCACCATTGATGCATTTTGTTGTCATCTATTCATAGATTATTATTGTCCTTTTTATATCTATATATAGACTATCACCTACTTCACTCAACCTTATACATTCTTTCACCTTTTTACAAGTTTAAGGTGATTCCATGGACTACCAAAATTGACTGAAATGTTATGCCTTAACTGTGAATGTCATAACATTGATCATTTGATGATTATGGTTGTCTTTAAATTTGGTAAAGATTGTGCTTCTTTATCTTTATTATTGTGTTTTATATCTATCACAAGAAAAATATCTTGAAATGCATTTATTGTATTGACTTTCCTATTCAAAGGTTTGATTTCCATATGATAGTTTTTTTCCCTCCAATCGACACTTTTGATTGCTAGGCCATTGTTTGATGAAGATTACTCAAATATGTGTTCACTATCCTCTTGATGAATGTGACTATTCAACCTTTATTGCCTATGTCTATTCATGAGACCACACTCTTTGATGTATCTAGTCAAACATTACACATGCCTATGTATGAGGTTGCAGTCATCTTGGTCTAGAATCAATGATTGTCATCTACCCTTTTGTGTCAAAAACTTGCTATCCTTTATTGAAGCTTCCACCTTCATATATTTTTTTACTATCTCATGGTGACTATTTTGATCTGAAACATAGTCATTAGGCATCAATCTATCCTTTTCAATCAATGTTGCATGTTCACTATCCATCTTCCTTTAACTTTGAATGATGATTTTCCTCCATTACCTTTTGGAAATGCATAAGAATGACTAATTTGTTATCATGTTATTCTTTTCACTGTCAAAGTTATTTCCATTTATCTTTGGGGCCATTTAGAAGATTATTATTCTACTAAAGGTCCACTTTGATCTTCAACATTCCCTTAGCATTTTCCTACAAGAATATGTTGAGGAAATATTGAATGTATCTGAGTCTACCCCATTAGAGGCTGGTTATTGACAACATATTGGGGATGTTGAGGTGACTGTAGTTGAATCAAATGATGTGATTGGTTGAACTAATGGTAAAAAGGAAGAATTCAAAGGAAAAATTTTATCACTTGTTCTCATTTTGAAAGAATCTTTATTATTTGGTGACTGTTTAGTTGCAACCCTCAACCTTTCCCCTTGTACTACCACTACAAATTCATGAAAAATAAAATTTTTACATGACTATCACTCACTAATTGAAGTTCCTTGTTTTTTCTCAAAATATTGTCTTCACATCTAGCATAATGATTGTCTTAAATAAGACACACCATAATTTTAATAGTTCATGATACCACTATCTTCCTTGGTTATATGAGACTATCATACTTCATCATGCTACCTCTATTGTGAAACACTGATCTCTTATCCTTCAATTTGTTGCTCTTTTTGTCAACCTTTTTTGCTTCTCATATTCCATAATTATTTTTGCTCATATAAACTATCATTAATTGCTACATCTATTTGACATATTTTGCTACACCCTTTTGTTATCTATTACTGCTATTTTTATATCCTTATTTCTTCTCTTTTTTGGACATTAATTTCTACTCATTATGACAACATATTGTTTCTCATGAATAATATATTTGTTTTTCATGAATGATTTATATTGTTGCTCCTTATGATAGTATATTTCTTCTTGGGGTTTCCATTCATCTTCAATGGGATAACCTTCAAATGGTCTTGCTCATTGTCATCATTGGTCATTCACATGGTTTTAGATTTTTTTTTATAGAAAATATTTCCCTTCCATTTGTGTTGTAACTTCTTCATCATTCCTTGCTTAATGTTCATTAATCATTCATTGCAAAAAAATTTAAGGCCCAATAATATGCAGGGTAAATCTAAGTGATTGTCCTTTGTGTATCTATCCCCCAAGGATCTTGAATTTTATTTTGCATTCATCAATGAATGATGCTTCTTACTTTCTTTTTCTAAAAAAGTGACTATCATTTCTTCAAGTTCATTTCCATTATCATTCATCTTTGACTTTTATTAAGATTGTCCCTTGACTATAATGTTGTCCTTCTCATCTAAAATCGCCTTTGACAATCTTGTCTTTGAAGCTTCCTTGTTGTCATATTTATGACAGTCATAGGGATTGTCCCTTTTCCTGCACTACCATACTTGTTTGGGTGCTTACTATATTTTTATTGTGATGATAGGATGGTCTTTTATATTCTGAAAATTTACTTTTCCTTTCTCTTCATAGTTGCCTTCCATGTTGACATTTTTTTCCCATTGTCTTCGTGCTCTACAGTTCTCAATTCAACCACATATTTATTGAATAAAGCTTCTCTATAAAACTGGAAATAGTTGCATCTTGTAAGAACTTCAACTTTACATAAATATTTTTAGCTTTGTCCAACAATATATCTGCTCATACGATATTCTCATGATCAGTTCCAACTCTTGAAATGTCATGGTACTTTCAAAACTTTGTCCTTCCTTCATTGCATTTGATAAGACTGTCCTCATGAAATTTCCTCTTTAGACCTATTGCTTCCCTTTAAGAGTGCCCTATCATTGACTAGAATCACCATAGAAACCCATGAAAATCTTCAAAAAATTATTTGAAAGGAGGTTTGGCCGTCATGCAAAACCTTTCAGTTGTTGTTCAAACTGTTCTTCAACTGCTAAAAACCCTAGGCCTCCCTTCATCTCCACATAAATCCTCCTTTAATTTTCTCAATTTTCCCATGTTAATGCCCAACTTCATTTCTCTTTCTATATTTAATGCAAAAATATGCTTCTTTCACTTTGGACATAGAAATAATTTCCCTCTTTCCTTTTTCTTTTATTTTATTTTGTAATTAAAGCATGTCTTTTCAGCTTCTTGTGGAATTAAAAGAACTTACAAAATTAAGCTCACTCCTTTTAAAGAAAAAAATTTAAACAAGACTCTGGATAAAATATTAAAACCCTTTTTTATCCTTTTCCTTTTAGACTTTCGACCAAAATAATGATTATTTGAATGAATCATTCAAATATTATCATGTTTTGCAAAAAATGGACTACATTCTTGGTAACCTCAGGGGTATTTTTCCTGCTAAAATAAATTGTGACCAACAACCTTAGCATCCATTGGGCATAGATTCATTTAAGCTTCAAAAGAAACTAGAAATCAAACCCAGAAATAGTTGTTAGAAACATTGAACAATAGTAACCACCTACCAACTAAACTAAAACTTATACACCAACACTTAGGGAAAGGGGAAAAACTGAATTGAAACATATCCATCAACACTTATTTAAAAGGGAAATCTATCCTACTATGATACAATTTTGAAAAATCACCTCAATAATAGAGCTTGAGATGAATCCCATTGACTAGGATTGGAAACTCCTCTCCTTTAATATTTGACAGCTGAAAGGCAATGTGTGGCTTGCATTTTGTGATCATGAAAGGACCACTCCACATAGCATAAAATTTGGTGTGATTTTTGGGTCTACTTTTTAGCTCATTCCATTTGAGAACAAGATCTCCTTCACTGAAAGCTCTTGAGACTTCCTTCTTTTCAAATGTCTTCTTCATTAGTGCTTAATGAATCTCTAGATTTTGAAGTGTTTGTTTTCTTGTTTCTTCCAATTCCATCAACTCAGGAATTGTTACTTCCATTAATTCTTCCTCCATCATTTCTAGCTCTTTGATCAAAATTAGAGTTGGTAGCTCTATTGTGATAGGCATCCTAGCCTCCTTTCCATAAACAAGAACATAAGGAGAATTAATTGTAGACCTATTAGGAGTAATTCTATTAGCCTATAAGGCTAGTTTCAGCTTGTGCTAGATTCTCTAATTGTTTTCAATCTCTTTTAAAGATCCTAATCATATTTTTGTTAGTAGACTCATCTTATCAATTACCTTATGGATATTAATTGGATGAAGTGCTAAAAAATATATCATTTTTAACAGCCCATTAAGTTATTCTCATGCCTACAAAAGCCAATGCATTATCTAAAATAATCAATTTAGGGGTCCCAAACCTTGCTACTTTTTCCTCATAGAAGTTTAGTATCACACTTTCATTTTCCTCCTTCAATGCTACAACCTATGTCCATTTGGTGAAGTAATTAATGGCTGTCAATATCCACTTATTTCCTAAAATGGAAGGTGGGTTTATGGGTCCAATGAAATCAAGTCCCCACTTCATGAATGGTTGCTCCACTTGAGTTGGATGCAATGGCAAGGTTTACAACCTCTATTTCCTTGCAAATATAGCACATTATTTTCATTTCCTTACCCATGCATATGAATTTTTGTACAAATTAGGCCAATAGTAACCAAATCTCATGATTTTAAGAGCTATAGTTCTTGGTGCAAAGTTGCCACCAGCTACTCCATCATGGAATTCTTCAAGCACTTTGTTAATCTGATCAAATTCTATGTATCTCAATAAAACTCCATGAAAGTTCTTACTATACGAGTTTCCATCCAAAAAGACATAAGGAATGGCTTGAAGTCTTAAATAACTTTGTTTTGCATTGTTTTGTTGGAGTATGGATAGACACTGAGAGAGGGGGGTGAATCGGTGTCTGAAGGGAAGACCTAAAAATTTAAACCCTTTAATTTTGGAAAATATTTTTTGGTTTAGATATCCTTTCAAAAGAGTAGAGTAATTACTTTGAAATAATTCATGAAAGAGGTAAAAAAAATATGACAACATTGACTCAGTTCATTCAGACAACTTATGTCAATGTAACTTGTGAGAGATATCTTGCATTTGACTGATGTTGTTTAAAAATCAAAGCATGATGACAAATTAGGTGCAACTCATAAGACTGTGTACATGAAGACCAAGATCAATGAATCACTTTTAAGATCACCAGATTTTAATGCAGCTAAATGACATATGATAAGTATTGAGAAAACAAAAAGCTTTAGCACATTATGAAAAATTGAAACATAACAATCTTGAACTATGAATCCATGAATGAACATGTGATGTGATAGACTAAATCCTTTCCATCACAAAATGAAAAAAATGTTTGGTTAATTTTTTTTTTAAAACTAGTTTGCAACATATGACTGTGAAAGTACTTATAACATTGTAACAACAAATCGCATTAACATTGCAGAAATAAGAATTGATAATAGACATTAATGAATCTGATAACTTATGAAAATTAGATAGACATTGTTGATGATGTTTTCTACATAGCAACAACTCAGATAGGATACAATATCCTATCTCTCTTGAAAGGTAAATCTCTATCAGCAAGCCTCAAGAGATAACCCCAAGGTCTCTAATGTTAGGTCTTGATAATGCATAAACAACTCAATGATCAATGTGAAAATGTTGGTAATAACAAGGGGCCTTACAAATGAACAATGTTGGAAGCATACTTTCATCAGATGCAACAATATGGTGATGCTTTTAGTCCTAGAATTAACCCATATTCAAAATAAACAACAAAAGAGATAAGGGTTAAGAGATATTTCTAAGACTAAGACCTAAGATCAATCACAATAATGATGAATGTTGCAGATGGATAGATCCCCAATGAAACTAATCTCTGTTTGATCAAGGACAAGCCTACAACTCTACAGAAAATGGTGCAATCTTCTAAGGAAACTGAAGATTTTCAGACTTTGAATATTCATTCACATACCCAATAATTGGCGCAATGTAAACAAGCATCCATAGTTGAACTTAGCACAAAATAAGGCCCAGACTAACTTTACACAACAAATTACAATCAGCAAATTGCTGAAGTACAGACCGAAGATCGATCAACACCATTAACATTTTACCATTATTGCAAAAGAACTAAAATCTAACATCTAACATTGAGAATTAAGAGTAAGAAACCATAAACTGTCAAAGTGTAACACAAAGCTTGCCAAATCAACAATCCAATTGCATTAACTTCTCCAACATTACATAACAATTTCTAGTCTCTCCTCTCTCCTACAGCTACTATCTTGCATAATCTAACTCCCAACTTAGCCAATTCTGGCTTCTAATCCGCTCTTCTAACCTAGTCTTACCCCCTTACAAATGAGAAGGCACTGGCCTTTTATAGAAAATTACATTTTTAATCAATGGCCAGGATTTAGTTCATCCAATGGCTGCAATTGCATTTCTAGAAGCACCAAGCTGTTACATTTAATTTGGGAGCTCATGGTACATCATCATCCAATTGCATAAAAGCAGTTACATCATGGAACAATGAGAAAACAATATTATGCTAGCCTATCATTAATGAAAATTCTGAGTGGGTGATGAAATCAGCTTCACATGTCTTCCAAAAACTCCTTCCAACTGTAGATAGTTTGGGCACAGATTCATATGCAGGCCCCACTTTTAAAATTTGAATTGAACTCTTCCATATTTCCCTTTTGGCATGAATCCATATGCAAGTTCCCCTTTTAATATTTATTTAATCCTGAAAAAAAAACATATATCATCATTAGTAGCTCACATGTTAAAAAAAATCCAATCCAAATTAAACTTGAATTAAGTTATGGCCTTTTAGAAAAAACTTACATTTTTTAATGGGAACTTTCCATTTTCATAAATTTTTTCATTTTGGGAATTTTTAATTTTCAAATATTTTCTATCCATCTCAACAATTTCATTTTTTTGGGAACATTTTAAAATTTCAAGGAAAAAAATTCCATTTTGAAAAAAAGAGCATTTGAAAAAATTTCAATTTAAAAATAAAATCATTTTTGAATTTTTTCCATTTTGGAAAAAAAATCAAATTTTTTCCATTTTGGAAATTTTTGGGTTTTTAAGGAATTTCGGGATTTTCAGGGGTCTCGGGATTTTCAGGGGGGTCAAGGAATTTTCGGGAAAATCCTGAGGGAGCGGATTTTCTCGGATTTCCTGCAGGGTCGAAATCTCCTAAACCTCATAACTTTTTTTCTAGAAGGAATTTTCAAAACGTTCAAAAAGCAACCCTACCTAATTTTTTGTCCTCTATCCATAGATGCAAAAAATATTTACATATAACATTGAAAATTCACTTCAAAATCCCCATTTTCAAATTCCAAGACAGACAAATTTCCCCTAGAGCCTCAAAATATTGTCCTCATCAAACCCAGTCTAGACTTAATGCAAAAATAACCTCCCAAGAAGAGCAAAACCAAAATTCAACCAAGCCAAGGGGAACAGATGCAAAAGAAAAAAGAGGGTCCCCACCTCCGGTGGGGCGTGTGTGCGAAAATTGCACAACAAATGGCGACTCCTACTGGGAAAATGCTCCAAAGCATTTTGATGATGAACAAGAATCATGAACCCAAAATCTCTGGTTTCGATCTCCCTATCAGACAAGCAAATCAAAATGGAAGATTAAAGAATTAGAACCAAAAGTAGACTGAACCTTCCATAAACTTAAAATCCAAGTGTGTGCAAGTGAGTTCATTTCCCTCCTTGAGCTACTGCAGAAACCAAGTTCAGTCAAGTTAGGCTACATAAAGATTCTAACTTCAAAAGCAACCTGAACATAGCTCTACTGCCATTCAGGCATCCATAGCCCCGATAGAGATATTCGGATACTCCTGATAAGTTGAATTCATTCTTTTGATTTTCAACATTTTCTCTTTTTCTTCTTTTTGATATTTCTTTTATTTTCATTTTTTTTATTTCAACATGTGAACAATGAAGTTCACACTCAGGGCTGAGAACCACAGTGGCACTGAAGCAGAAATAGGATTTTTCACCTAACATGACCTTACAAAGATCCCACAACAACCTTATGATTCTTAAGATGTATGAAAGATATAAGATTTCAAAATACTTCAGGTTCAAATCAAACCAATGGCCCATCCTCTTTAAATCAAACATTCAGATTGCTTGACGATAACAAAAGACCCCGACCATCCATTCAAGACACATGCTTAAAGTCCATCAATGAAATACTCAAAACATTCCTAGATAATGAATAATTATTGTGTAGGAAAGACACTTCCCCAACCAGAAAACAAAAAAACCCAAGCCAGAGAAGCAAAGCAACAACCAAACCGAAACCCAAAGAAAACCTAAACTAGCGAAAACAGAAGCAAACCAAAAGCAATCTAAACTAAGAAAAGCAAACTAATCCTAAAGCAACCTATCCTAAAGAAAACAAAAAGCAAAAAAAAGAAAAAGAAAACTAGAGCGAGCTGCATTTATTCAAATCAACAGTACATATTTAATCAAAACCATTCTTAATAACTTCCCTTAACACAATGTGTTAAAGCCCATAAGCAACAGAATATTTTTTGTTCATTACCTAATTCTGGTGAAATAAAAAACTGAAAGTATGCCTTAAAAACCTGATAACTATCTAGTTGAAACTTCCACTATCATTTCCTTGTCCAAACACCCACAGTCATACCTTTTCCAAGCTCAAAGTTACTCCATATTCCGACCAAGCTCATATAGTGAGCTAATTTACAAAACCATAGCATGTCGGCTAAGAAAAATTCAACGAATGTGCAAATCACAAAGTACCATGGTGGCTAGGGTTCCATAAAACCATACCATCGACATCATAATAGCCAATGATTTGTCAATGCCACATGTGTATGCAATGTCCATGATGGATGTCAGTGTCATTCACAAGTGTCTATTGAACCAAAAGTGACTGATTAAAAATAATGTGACTATTGATCTGATAACATGTCAAGCAAAATAATGTTGTCTCCACCATGTGAACTTTAAGCAAAATCAATACCCTATTTTTATTGTGATCAACATGCCAAAATGTCGATACCTCATGTGGTTGTTTTAAAGCTTGAAACTATATTAAAATGAGGCCAAGCAAAAAAAAAATCATATTCATCAAGATAACCTCCACCTTGTTTAAAATAACCTTTAATAATAAAACCTTTAGAGCTCGATACCTTTTACAAGTGATGTAAATTAAACATACTTCTAATGTCGATGCTTTACTTCTAATGTCAATGCTTAGGCCTTTAATAATAAAGACTTTAAAACCTTAAAAACAAATATGATTCAAATGGTGAAACATTCAAGGCCGTTATACTTTATGAGATACAAGTGATGAGATCTATAGACCTTTTTAAGCTTTCAACTTGAAACCTTATCACAATGTAAGCGTAACCAATATCATAGAATTATTGTCTACACAAGATCTTATGACATTGTAAGCCAAATGCTAGAATCACCCAAGGACTGAAATGGAGAGAACACCTTAATGATCAAGCTGAGAGGCCAACATCTGTTATGTCTAAGATAATGTTCATGTTGCAGGTCTTCATCAACATCTAATTGCGTTCATATCAATAGTTATCACCTTATTGCATAAACAATAGAGAATATACATATAAATGGCAAAACCTAAGTCTCACAATCTGCATTTTTATATAAACACAAGATATGTTAGCATATAACAAATATGCAAAACCATCCAATAATGCATGGAGACTTCAACACACTTGCACAAACATATATACTGCATTTATCCAATTTATCTTCCCTATATATCTATCTTGTATCACCATCTGCACAATCATCAAATCATCAACTGTATCATCATTGTCTAAGAACTAGTTTTTTCATTGAGGAAATTTGACCACATATCATAAACAACTAAAATCCAACAAACTCCCTCTTTGTCCTTGAAGGAAAAACACATATCATCTCTCCCCCTTTTTTCCTCAATGACAAATAATGAAAGTAGAGAATTGTGATATGCCATGAAGATAAACAAGTGAGAAGCCAACCAACTATTGAACACAATAACCAACCACAAACAACTAAGAAGCCAACCAACTATATCCATTTGAAAGTAGAAATCAAGAATCAAAGACTATCTACAAATCATTACTTCAGTCATAATCAAATAACTCTGTGTCATATATCTCCTTGTGTTAGTCACATGAGCAATCACAATATTTTTGAATCCACAACAATCAAAGAAACTTATTGGAATGTTTAACTCATGTAAAAACTTCTTCATAAGTTCCACCTACATCCTTTGAAGCTTCAATTGTTGTTTCAATACACTTGAATATCTTGCAAGACCTTATAAGCAATTTTAAGACAAGCTAGACTCTTTCTGACTCCTGTCAATATAAGTTACCTATGTTACTATCAGCAACATTTTCATCAACTGATGATTAACAATGTTGCTAGTAGAAATTTTGATCTACACTTATATATTAACTATCGGGAGATGTCACTATACTTTCTAAACCTTGTTCCTTTGATTTCCAACCTCTCTTGTATGTAGACAAAGGACTGCATAAAGAGCTTCATGTCAAATTGCTTCACCAAACACCAATATGCACATATCTAGGACTTTTGTCTCATGATCAACTGCATACTCAATAATATTCTTGTTTTAACACAAACAAAATACAAATAGCATCTGTACTCTTCACCTTTTTGTTATAAATTCTATGATCATTATCTTTTATCCTATCCATGACAGATTCATTTCCTTATACAATACTGATACTACTCTTTGTCTTATTGGTTGCTTGCTACTCAATGAACTATTCAATGTTGTCATATTTTTGTTTACCTCTTTCATGAATTCTTTCAAAGTAATTACTCTGCTCTGTCGAAAGGATATCTGAACCAAAAAAACTTTGCCAAAATTAAAGGGTTTAAATTTTTAGGTCTGTCCTTCAGACACTGATTCACCCCCCACTCTCAGTGTCTATCCATACTCTAACATGTTTAGGCCTTGTGTACACTCATTTGGAGGTAATGCATCATTTCTTGAATCCAACTTGAAGGAGGAGCTGCTATAGTAGCTTGATCTTCATTATTTAGCACTTGGGCAACTTCCTCTTCAATCTCTTTGTTTTTTTCAAACTTACAACTAGTTGTAAAAACAATCCTTTGCCTCTTACTAGCTTGGTAAACTTGATTTCAATGTCATATTCCATGACTTTGGTTATCCAACCAACCCTCTTATCATTTAGATCCTTACTCAGAAAAAAATATTTAAGACCTAGATGAGAAACCATAAGATGTATCTTGTTATTTGAAAGAAAATACCTAAATTTTTGAAGGCTTCTAATAACAACTAAAGCATGTTATTCCATAGAAGTGTACCTTTCCTCATAACCTTCCAAACCTTGGTCGAAGAAGGCTATTGGCTACTCTATCCCATCTTCATTCTAATGTACCAATATAGTTGAGATGGTATCAATGCTCCCAAAGGTATATAGTGTGAAATCCTTAGCCAAATTTGGATTTACAAGAGTAGATGCAACTGTGATGGATTATTTAATCTCTTCAAAACTCCTCTTGACTTCTCTTGACTAGCTAAAACTTACATTTTTCTTCAACATAGTTGTTATAGGCTTTAGGAGCACTGCAATGTTAGGTATAAACCTTCTAATAATTGAAATGATGAAAACTAGGTTGGGGAAAAATTAAAACAAGGGTATGATGGACCTATTTCTTGCTATTTCATTAGGAAATGAGATCCACACAAAGAATTGAATTACAATCCTTGGGCGAGTCAACTCAAGGTGTGCAACTACAAATTTCCTTATGATTGAAGGATAGGGGTCAAGTTCACCAAGAACTTTTGGGGGAAAAACTAAAAATATTAAAATACCCCAATTATGCCAAATTAAGCTTAAAAAACAATATTTAACTCAAAATAAGTAGAATAAAAATTAAATTGCAGATATGAGATGATAAGAACTATGTTTACTAATCACCAAAAGTGAGTTTTTGAAGGTTGATTGGGACTCATTCACTCAGGGGAAAATGGTTCCATTGTCAGGGTTTCTCTACAACTTTTGGGAGCCTCTGATACAAATATGAATCTTTCAATTTGTCCAAGTGGTATTGTTGGAATGCCAAAAATAATTTTTGCAGATGAGTTTCTATGAGATGAAATTTTTTATGACAAATTTTACAAATTTTTCAACTTCAAATTTTCTCCTCAAGAGATCTTCAAGCTTTCTTCCACCTAGGTCAACAAACACAACATGAAAGGGAAAAATTGTTTATTTTTGGTGAACAAGGGTTTTCCTTGGTAACTTTTTTGGTAATTAAACCTTGAAATGAATAAAAGCATGAAAGAGGGAATGAAGAATTTCCAAAGCTATGTTACCACTCAACAAAACATTGAATAAACCTTGAAATATAAATTTGAAACTTGCATGAAATGGCTTGAATGGATGTGGATCTTGACACTTGAATCCTTCTTGAAATAGTACTTTGAATACTTGATTTAATCATGAAACCTATATCACTAGCTCCAAAAACATGCATGATGCAAGAAGAATTTGACATGATGAGTATATCTTGATTTCTACAATAAAAATCTAATAAATATGCTCTTGAATTCCTTTGATAATAACTTTAGCTCTCATGATTGAACACATGAAAATCTAGGTGAAACATAGTGAAATAACCTTATATTTATAGATGTATATCCTCAATTTCTCGAAATTCAAATATCACAAGCCAACATAGAATCAAAAATTTGAAATCATTAAAATACCATGAAAAACATTATTTAAATTTAGGTCCTAAGGTCAATAGATGACCCATTTTCCCATGGGCGAATGGGTCCCTAGTCCCTAAACATAGGACACACATTGCTCAATGAGAAGTGTTATGTTTAGGTATTAATGAATGTTGGGTTTCCTCTTTAGAAAATATAATTAAATAGGATTGGAAAATGAATTAAAGGGAAAATTAAGGCGTAATCAAGGTCAATTAGTTAAGGGAGCCCTAAATAATTTTAAAAGTGTAAATAAATAAATTTTACAACACTAGATTAAGGCATTATTAAGTCCATTTTAACTAGGAGATCCCAAACAAGTGAGAAAATGTAAAGGAATACATTTTTCTACACTATATTTAGCCCCCACTTTAGTGAAAGGAGGACCATGCATCAAACTCACACTAAAGTAGTGTAGAGGAGGATGATTGACTGCTTAGGACCCCAGGTCATAGGAGGGTCTAGAACAATAAGTTGCCCTAATGTACCTCATTCTAAGGATTGTTTAAGGTAAGTTTTATGTTTTAGAGGGTGAAAAAGGAAGGACAACCAATTTTTCACTGTCCTCTTATCAACCGGAGAGTTTAGGAAACTAGGTGAGAAAATTCTTTAGTCTAGACTGTTACTTAGGTAGCTCTCTTCTAAAGGACTCAAGCACAAAAGGAAAATGACAATGTAGCACGCTGGCATCCTGATTGAGCATTGGAATCCATACAAATAGGGAGTACAAAGTACAGTCTAAAATAATAAAGAAATCACTAAACACTTGATAAATATAGTTTTATGCAATGACAAAAAACATAAACAGCTAAACTACTGAAATAACAAGAAGAATGCTTTAACTTAAAAGATAGAGTTTAATAACAACAAAGGTGGTAGAAACCAAACTTATGGTCACTCTAGCCTCCTACAACCTCCACACAAACACGATACCTACACATAGTGGAACAAGGAAAAATGTTGGGGTTGTTTCGGGGCTTTCCACAATCAAACCCCCATTTTGGTGTTCCCACCTCCACGAATAGCCAGAATAGCCACAATAGAAAAAATGTGATAAAGAAAGTATTAGAATGGAAGAATACCAAGCAATGCTAACAAAAATATGCCACTAAATCAAACAACAATGCTAAATAAAATGGATATCACTTCCCCAACAAGATTCCCTCAAGCACATGAAAGGATATGAAAGCTCATAAGCTTGTAGATGCCAACATTTTTCGTAATAATGAGATGAGCGAAACCAACAAAGTATCAACTTGGAGCTTCAACAATGGTGGAAAAGTTGGGAAATGGAGTGTGTAATTCTCAAGAAGTGTGTAGAATTGTGAAGTGAGATTGAAGAAGTGTGAAGAAGATGAATTGAATGTGAAGGATAGTCTTTTAAAGATGAATAGGAGCCTAAAAGAGCCATTCGGGGTCGGTCAAGGGCATAGGGGATTCATGCTTCATCACCAATGGAGAAGTGCAATGCCTCTATAGATTCTAGAGGCAATATTTCTGTTAGGATGGCAGCATACCACACAGACATCCATGCATCACGCTAGTGTCCCCAATAGAAATTCCCCCACTAACACTACAAATAGCCGCCAAATGGGTGGGAAGAGGATGGATGAGATGGAATAGCATCTCCAAGTTTGATTTTTCTAAGGGGTGTAAATGGGGAATTTGTGAGGGGTAAAAATTCACTCCATTATATTTTCCCCCTACTTTAGTGAGCATATGTGCTATCAAATGTGAGGTAAAGTAGATTGAAAGAGCTCAAACAAAGTATACCTAAACCATTGAGGAAGAAAACCACAATATGACACACATGAATGCTCAGGAAGAGGAGATGGCTCCAAAGGTACATGGTTCTAAGGAGAGTTGAAAAAATGTGCCACAGGTCCACAAACTTATGGAAGGGTGAATATGATGGAACCTACAAATTTTTGATGTTCCATCTCAAACCTTGTCATATTTTGCTTGATACCTAAAGCACTTGAGTTTATTTTCTCTTTACTTTTGAGGGGTTTTATTTCAATGTTAACTTCCTATTTCCCATCATAGGTCACATTAAAACATCTTATGCCATCCACGGTCATAGGGTAACTGGTCCCCCTTGCCTAGGTCCGAGTTTCTTATTTTATAAGGTTAAGTAAAGAGCCTTTTTGGCCTTTACATCCTTTGAATTTTATGACTTAGGGGTCTTTGAGCCTTTTCTATTGTGTCATCCTATAGGGTCCCCTTCATTAGAACAACTTATTAGCATGTGCTTATAAGTTTTCACTTAAGTTCTGTCGACCATTTATCATTATCACTCATCACTGATTACTTCAAGAGTGTATGTTGTGAATTGGCGACAAGCAATGAGCGATATTTCTTTGTTTTCGCTCATTGCAAATATCTCCTAGAGCTCTTGATATCAATAAGCGATGAGTGATGTTCCTTGTATTGATTGATTTATCACCTATTGCTAATGGCTTTTGAGTCTTGAGTATTATAATAGCGATTTAAGTGATGGCCTCTTGCCTTATGTTCTTATCTTCATCGTTCATCACGAATGGTCATGAGATGATAAATTTCAATTAGGGATGAGTGATATGATGGGTTTCCCGTACATTATGTATCACAAATATGTTTTAAGTGACAAGTTCTATATTAGTAATACACAATACATAATGTCACTATGAATATCTCTCATTGCTAATTGCTTGCAAACTATATGAGGAGAATTAGTGACGAGTGATGGCCTAATGTTTCTATATTTTATCGCTCATTTCAGATTCATTCCAATGCTTAATTTCCAAAATGGCAATGAGCGATGGAGTTCTCTGTTTAAAGTTTATTTTGCTAATATGAATAAATCCTATGTGCAATGTCTTTTGTACTGTTGATTTTCATGCAAGTGTACGTGTCCTAATCTGATCTCTTCATAGTATCTCCCATTGCTAATAGGATCTAGGATGTAAATTTTTAATTAGTGATGAGTGATGGGAAAATGTATGTGGTCAAAGATGGGCCATAGACCAAGGGCTTAGATCTCATTGCATGAATGCTTGCATCGTTGATGGAGCTGGTGAAGGATGAGATATATCAACAATAAGCAACAAATATTGCATGAAGAGGCAATGTGGTAGAATCTTGAGCACATCGTATAAAGCAAGGAAGAAAGTAGCGAGGTGAATTGATAACCATTGATATATTTTTAAAACAAAGTGATCAATGATCAGGGTTTAAACATGAATGACTAATTGTCAGTTCACTCGCATGAACTTACTATCAAGCATTAATGATGGCATGCCTATCTCTTGGCCATAAAAGAAAGTAGATACTTGGTTGGTCATGTATTTGGATTCACTTGCAAGCAGAAAGGATACCAAAAGTTGACAAAATTGTGTAGGAAGCTCCAGAAAATATAGCAACAAGTGTAGAGAAGCGTTCACCTAGGTAAGCAAATTGTATATCTCTTTCTAGCTAAAGTATTAAGGTGAAATACCTTAGAAAGCTGATAAGGAATTTGGAGGATTGTCTACTTGTCCATTGATGATAGCTTCAATTTAGTGATTAGTGTTGGGTAAATTTTGGAGAGATATTTTTGTGCTCTAAGTAGTGCCTTGTGTTCTCATACTTGTAAAGGGTTTCTTTTCAACTGTAAGAAATTACAAAGCCTAGTTCTCCTACATTGTAAACATGAGTGAGCTAGAGCCTAGTGAATCTAGTATTAGGCTAGAGAGGAAGTTGAAAAAAGAGAGGATTAAATGAATTAAAACTCAGGATGATTCAGCTGAGTTTAAGTCGAAACCACCTACAATATCCAACCCTTCACCAAGTACTCCTGTAACGTCTACTAGGTCCAAAAGTGCAAAGAAGGAAACATAAAGGTTTATGCAGGAGGCCTCTAGAGATGTAAAGGAAGGAGGGTCTCGAATTAGAAAAATAACTATAGGTCAAGTTGTCATGACCACCAGGTTAATTTATAGTGTTGGTGAAATTGGTGAAAATCCCTAACCTCAAAGTGGGTGCAGCATTTCAAGTATGCTTTTAACATGCAACATTCTAGTAAGCCTGCATGCTACTTATGGGGGTTGAACCTTGGAAAGCTAGTGGTACCAAATGTATTTGTAGAGGTGGACTTGATGATGAAACTGGCCGAACACTATTATCCCATTGACAGAACAATTAGGAGTGAAAGTGGAAGTATTTGGGTTAAATCCCAATTATAATGTAAAGTTTAAGTGTGTTGAGCTATATGCTGAATATGAGAAAAAAAAATTGCATATAGAGAGAGATTTCTTGTTTGACATATAAATAGTAAGGAGAAATTCCTCCCTAAGGATGTTGAGCCTTTTTAGTGTGAGGAGTTTGTGGATTATCTCAAGAACACTTATTATTGACTCAATCAAGTGTTAGCTCAAAATTTTGAGGTAAGGATAGCCCCTGACTTATTGGTGATGGTGGAAGATATATAGGGTCATAATCATAACAATGGTTTTGATTATGCCAACTATGTTGCTAATTAGTGATGGGTTCATTGCAATCCTCATCATTTAATTAATCAATCCAAGGTGGTGTCCATAGCTGTCTACAAGAGAGAAAGTAGAAAACCTGCTTGACAGTCTATTCTACTTCCATGAAATAAATCTTATTTGCATGAAAGGAAATTTACATGAATGGGAACTAATCTAAGGAACACTTGCATGAATTGAAAATAATAAACTACTTCACAATTGTTGGAAATAAAAAGCTTTCTTAGATTCAAATTTAATCTAGAAATCTGGAATTACATTAGTGGAAAATGAAACTAGATCTATCATATTTCCTCAGGCTGAAGCATGTTGCATGTTGTGGATGTATTTCTAATATGTGGTTGTCATTGATGTCAAAACTATTAGCATTTGGTGTATCAGAGGCTGCATATGTTGAGGATATTGAGAAAATTGTAAAAGAAAGTGTTCCAGGTTACCAATGGAACTATGCAGGTCATGGAGGTGTCTTGTTATGTATGTTTAAGTTCAGCTACTATGGAAAAAAGGGTTTTTTTTTAGAGTATCTAGATCATCTATTAGAAGTTTCAGAGGTCCGTGTATATATTTGATCATGTTGTGGTCTGACAGTATCTATGTGGTCTTTGTCACTGTTCCTGAGTGAAGTTTGTGTGATTTTGGTAATCTTAGTTGTTGTGGATGTTTCTTTATTGTTTCTTGATGTTTTTGGATCTCTAGATTATGCTCTATCTTTGTAGTACATCCACATTGATCAGTGTTCTCGTGGTCAAAAAATTTTCTTGTGCATGTTCGAGTTCTAGTGTTCTTGGCTGACATGATGGTGGTAACATGCTATGGATCCTTGAAAAGTTAAATTTGAATGTTTGGCATGCTCGTGAATATTGTTTTGGGTTGCATCATTGTTTTGGAAAATGGTGTTTAGATCCACATTGAAAATTTAATTATAAATTTGGACCGACATTACAAATATGTTTTATTTTCCTGGCCAACTAAGTTGATGAAATCTCATGTAGCAAATAGATTAGAACAATTGTTTCATCAGTGCAAAGTGTGCTTCGTGTGCTCCTACATGTGTATGTGTGAATATCATTCAATTTCAAAGAAGAGTGTGAAGAAGATCGAGTGAAGTGTGAATTAGTTTGAGTGAAAAGTGAAGGATTTTTCTATGCTTAATAGGAACTGTAATCAGGCTTGTGCAGAAGCTATTTCCTCAGTTTGTACCCTCTGGATTTTAGTCCTATTCTATATTGTTGGGCAATGAACCCCTTCTGTAATTGAGCAGTGAGCTCTAGGCAGTGTGCCTAAATGCATGTGCATTCCCCTTTATTGTTTTCATTATACTTTTAATAGGGTATAATATTGTGGACTAACATCCATCGTGGTTTTTCCCCTAACAGGGTTTCCACATAAAAAATTCTTGGTGTTCTCTATCTCTTTGATGTGTTAATTTCTTATTCATCAGATCTAAGATTAAGTTAAGTAAAGTTTGAAAATTTTATTATTTTGTGACAACTGATTCACCCCCCTCTTAGTTGTCTATCCTTGTTTTTCCAACAATTGGTATAAGAGCAGGTTCCTGTAAAGAAGTCTAAAAGCTTGAGGTGATTCGAGATGGCAACATTCAAGAAGGACAGTCCAAGATTAGATGGAACTAACTACTCACTGTGGAATGTCAGGATGCAATGTCACCTAGGGTGTATTGGTGAAGCCTACTAGAATATTACAAAAGATCCATATGTTATTCCTCATAATGGTACCTCCACTACTAATGAGATCAAAGATGTTGAAAACAATATCAGGGCTATTGAAGCTTTGGTGAGTGCTCTGATAGATTCAAAGATGGAAAATGTGGTAGGAATGGAGACAACTCATTAGATTTGGATGAAGCTAGAAAATTTGTATGAAGGAGATGCATAGGTGAAGATGGCTAAGCTATAGATTTTGAAAGGAAAGTATGAGAATTTGAAGATGGGTGAAGATGAAAATATCACTTCTTTTATGCAAAGAGTAAATGAAATAGTGATGGGTATTACATGTGTCGATGGTTCTCTGGATGAGGATGAAATTGTAGCTAAGATACTCAAATCCTTTCCTCCATCCTACAAAGTGAAGGCTCGTGCTATTGAAGAGATCAGGTCAGTAACAAAGATGTCAAGAGACACGTTGGTTGGTAAGCTTGTTGCTTTTGAATTAAGTGAATTTGGTGAATCTGTTCTGAAGACTAAATCTGCATTCAAGGCTACTATATCTGGAAGTAACAAGCAAAGATATGGTCCAGCGGAATGTTCCAGAAAGATATCTAAGTATGATGAAGAACTAAACAACTTGAAGATAAAGAAAGAGAGGTAGAAGAATTGGAAGCACTGATTGTAAAGAAAGAAGAGGAAAAGGTAAGTATGAAGGAGTGTTTCCTATTAAATGTTTTTCTTGCAGTAAAATAGGTAATTTTGCATCAAGATGTCCTAAAAGAGTTCCTAGATCTAAGCCTAACAAGTCTAGATTCCAAAAGAAATGTTACTTTTCTGAAGGAGTGACTGATGATAAATCTAATAAAGATAATGGAAATGAACATGAATTGGTTTCCATTGCTACCATTGAAAATAGTCTTGTGGCTACTGAATCTCCTAAAGATGAGAAAGCTCTTGCAGCTTGAGCTGAAGAAAAGGATGAGTGGGTTATTGATAGTGGATGCTCACATCATATGATTGGTGATAAAAAATTTTTGTAAGTCTAGAGAAGTATGATGGTGGTGTTGTAATATTTGGAAACAACAATGCTGGTGTGATTCGTGGAAGAGGTTCTATTTTCCTTGGTGGTAAGGATAACACTGATGATATTCTTTATGTTGAAGGCTTGAAGCACAATATTTTGAGTGTTGGACAGATGGTGGACAAAGGCTATGATCTAAAATTCAAAGATGGAAGATGCAAGATACGTGGAAGTTCTGGCAATATGATTGCTATAGGTAGAAAGACAAAAGGTAATATTTTTCACCTGAATACTGCTAGTGGGAGTTGTTTAATTGCTCAAGTAGATGAAAGCTAGCTGTGGCATAGGAGATTGTGTCATGTAAATTTTGATAACATTGTCCAGGTAAATTCCACTCAAGCAATAAGAGATCTACCTAAGTTAGTGAAGTCTGCTAACACAATTTGTAAGGAGTGTTAGATGGGTAAATAGACTAGAGTCTCCTACTAGAGAAAATAGTTTCATTCAAATCATTTGTTGCAGCTGCTACATATTGATCTTTGTGATCCCTCCAGATTCAGAAGTATTCATGGAGAAAGGTACTTTATGTTGATTATTGATGATTACTCTAGAATGATATGGGTTTCCTTCTTAAGAGAAAAATGTGAAGCACTGGAAAAGTTCAAAATTTTCACAGCTATGGCAAAGAATGAGAAAGGTCTAAAAGTCAAGTGTCTGAGATCTGATAGAGGTGGTGAGTTCACCTCTAGGGATTTCAACTCTTTTTGTGAATAACATGGAATCGAAAGATAGTTATCTGCTCCCTGAACCCCTCAACAAAATGGAGTAGCAGAAAGAAAGAATAGAATTTTTTTGGATGTTGCTATAACAATGATGATAGAAGGAAATGTGCCCTAGATCTATTGAAGTGAAGTTGTAAGCACTACTATGTGTACTTTAAACTGGGTAAATGTTAATGGTAATTTTGGTAAGACCCCTTTTGAGCTATGGTTTGGTTATAAGCCTACTGTTAAATATTTCAAGATCTTTGGAAGCAAATGTTATATCAAGAGTGATGATGATATAAGAAATTTTGATGCAAGAAGTGATGAAGGAATCTTCTTAGGTTACTCTACTAAAAGAAAGGCCTACCAATGCTATAATAGAACACTGTGAAAGATTATTGAGAGTGCAAATGTCAGAGTTGATGAGGATTCTGCTAAATCATCCAAATATTGTGGATATGATTTGGATGAAGACAATACAAACAAAGGGAAAAATGTTCAGACACTAAATCAACTTCAAATTATTCCATATGTTCCGGTAAAGCAACCTCAATTCGTTCTAATAAATCAAGTAAATTAGGAATCAAAGACAAGTGCAAGTGCAAAAGAAAGAACATAAGAAACAGAGGATCGTGAATTTCCCAAAACTCCAAGGTATGTAAAGCTAAATCATTCTGAAAGTCAAATTATAGGAGATAGGAATAAAGGAGTGCAAACTAGAAGAAAGATTGTAGAAGAGTATTTCCTGATTTCCAAGATTGAACCTAAAAATGTCACTGAATCCTACAAAGATGAACACTAGATGGAAGCTATGAAGGAAGAGCTAACACAAATTGAAAAGAATGACATGTGGACACTAGTTCCCAGACCTAAAGACAAAAATGTGATTGGTACTAAATGGGTGTCTCAGAACAAGCTGAATGAACAAGGTGAAGTGGTCCGGAATAAAGTAAGATTGGTATGTAAAGGGTATTCTCAAATGGAAGGTGTTGATTTTGAAGAAACTTTTTCCTTTGTTGCCAAAATCGAAGCTGTTAGATTATTTTTTGCTTGTGTTGCATACAAGAACTATAAATTCTATCAAATGAATGTGAATTCGACATTTTTGAATGGAGAACTAGAAGAAGAAGTATACATTGAACAACCAGATGGATTTTAGCTAACTGACAAGGAAAATATAGTTTTTCACTTGAAGAAAGCTCTATATGGACTTAAGGAAGCCCCTAGAGCCTCATATGCTAGATTGGACAAATACTCACTGAAGCTTGGATTCACTAAAGGTACTATTGATAACAACTTATATTTCAAATTGGATCATGATAAAGAGTTAATTATAGAAGTTTTTGTTGATGACATCATTTTTGGAGGAGATAACAATCTATGTATAAAGTTTACTGATGAGATGAAGGGTGAATTTGAGATGAGTATGATTGGAGATATGAAGTTATTTTTAGGATTGCAAGTTACCTAGTTAGACAAGGGAATTTTCATATCTCAATCAAAATATATGAGAGAGCTACTGAAGAAATTTGGAATGGAAGAATCAAATCCTGTTGGTACTCCCATGGTGACCGGATGCAAGCTAACACAAAATGATGATTCTCCTAAGGAAAATCAAACTAGATATAGGTAAATGATCAGTGGATTGCTCTATTTAACCCAGACTAGATCGGATATTATGAATGTTGTATATATGGTTGCTAGATTTTAGGCTGATCCAAAAGAATCACATGTGACTGTTGTTAAGAGAATCTTCATATATCTGAAAGGAATAGTTGACTTTGGACTTTGGTATCCAAAGGATGATGA
Source organism: Sequoia sempervirens (assembly GCA_007258455.2). Lineage (NCBI taxonomy): Eukaryota > Viridiplantae > Streptophyta > Pinopsida > Cupressales > Cupressaceae > Sequoia > Sequoia sempervirens. The sequence goes on from VDFB02373365.1 coordinate 238,404,439, forward strand.
TCTCACTTTGAGTGCATATACTGATACAGATTGGGCTAGAGATGTAGATGACAGGAAAAGTACTAGTGGTGGTGCTTTCCTCCTAGGGAAGAAGTTGGTGTCCTGGTTGAGCAAAAAGCAGAATTCCATTTCTCTATCTACTACTGAAGTAGAACATATTACTACTCCAAATAATTGTACTCAAGTGATTTGGATGAAACAAATGTTGAAAGATATCAAGGTGATATATGAAGAGCCTATTGCCATATACTGTGACAATTCAAGTGCAATAAATATTTCAAAGAATCAGGTGCTACACTCTAAGACTAAACATATATCAATCAAGTTTCACTTCTTGAGGGAGAAAGTGAATAAGAAAGAGGTTAGATTGGAGTATGTGCCTACCAAAAAATAGATTGTAGACATATTTACTAAGCCATTGTCGAAGGATACTTTTGAGTATCTCAAAGGAATGATAGGGGTAATTAACCCTCTCGATAAAAACTAAAAGATGCATTTACTTGCATCAATCCATGAGCTACAATGCTATATTTTGATATGGATTGATGTTTTTGTGGCTACTACTCAGGGGAAGTAGTCAAATGTGCAGATATGTGGTTCAGAGCATGTATATGGAAAGTTCATGGTTACCTTTTCCATTGATGTCAAAGGGGGAGAAGTGCAATGTGAAAAATATTTTGAGGAGAAGAGCCTTGTGGGAGAAAAGTAGTTAAGAAGAAACTATGTTGGGTTGATAGTATTTTTCACATCATGTGTTACCATCAATGCCAAAGGGGGAGACTATTGGATGTTGTGGATGTGTTGCTGATATGTGGTTGTCATTGATGTCAACACTATTAGCATTTGGTGTATCAGAGGCTATATATGTCAAGGATATTCAAAAAATTGTAAAAGAAAGTGTTCCAGGTTCCCAGTGGAATTGTGCAGGTCATGAAGGTGTCTTGTTCTGTTCATTGAAGATCAGCTATTGTGGAATAAAGGGTTTATTTTTTAGAGTATCTAGATAATCTACAAGAAGTTTCAGAGGTTCGTGTATAGATTTGATCATGTTGTGGTCTAACAGTATCTCTGTGGTCTCTGTCATTGTTCCTAAGTGAAGTTTCTATGATTCTAGTAATCTCAATTGTTGTGGATTTTTCTCTATTGTTTCTTGATGTTTTTGGATGTCTCTAGATCATGCTCTATCTTTTTAGTACATTCACATTGATCGGTGTGCTTTTGGTCAAAGATTTTTCTTGCGCACATTCGAGTTCTCATGTTCTTGGCTGACATGATGGTGGTAATGTGTTGTGGATCCTTGAAAAGTTAAATTTGAATGTTTGGCACGCTCTTGAATATTGTTTTGGGTTGCATAATTGTTTTGGCCAATGGTGTTTAGATCCACATTGGAAATTTAATTGTAAATTTGGGCTGACATTGGAAATATGTTTTATTTTCCTGGCCGACTAAGTTGTTGATGAAATCTCATGTAGTGGATATATAAGAGTGATTGTTTCATCGGTGAAAAGTGTGCTTCATGTGTTGGGTGTTCTCCTATGTGTGTATGTGTGAATATCATTTGATTGCAGAGCAGAGTGTGAAGAAGATCGAGCAAAGTGTGAAGTAGTTTGAGTGAAAAATGAAGGAGTTTAATGTGCTTAATTGGAACTGTAATCAGGCTTGTGTAGAAGCTATTTTCTCAATTTGAACCCTCCAAATTTTAATCGTAATCTGTATTGTTGGGCAGTGAGCCTCTTCTATAATTGAGCAGTGACCTCTAGGTAGTGTTCCTAAATACATGTGCATTCCCCTTTATTGTTTTCATTATACTTTTAACATGGTATAATATTGTGGACTAACATCCACCATGGTTTTTCCCCTAATAGGGTTTCCATGTAAAAAATTCTTGGTGTTCTCTGTCTCTTTGATGTGTTAATTGCTTATGGTTAATTGCTTATTCATCAAATCTGAGATTAAGTTAAGTAAAGTTTGAAAAGTTTATTATTTCGTGACAACTAATTCACCCCCTTCTCATTTGTCTGTCCTTGTTTTTTCAACAAAACAAGCCTTTCTAATCCCCTCCATTTGATCAAATGATTACATTGTATTTATAGAATTCATATTCTATATCTATCCATCCAATCCACTAAGAATGTGGATCGAAGATCCTATTTTTGAGGGGTCATTTACAAAACTTTAAGAAAATTGAAGTTGTTGTCCTCCATCATGCCACTTTTGTCTTAGTCACTATTTGATGTGTGTTGCTCCTTTCCTGCTAAAAATCGTGCCAAATGCTCAAAAGGATTTTTAAATATTCAAATCTACTTTCCAGATCATTTGAATTTTTGAATTTTGTTGAGAAACAAGGGAGATATCGATGTTTTATTGAGGTTGTGTTTTTCACAATTTCTGCACACTTGATTTTTAAGAAGTCGTCAAGTTTTGAACGTGAATGAAGGAATTATTCTTCAGTTCAGTCCACCAAATCATATATATTTAGCATGAATAACATGCTATAATCATGCAACAACATTTGAGTGATGTGGTAACTTGAGTTATCTTTGGTCGAAGAAGGAAGCATGAAATTTAATAACTGTGAGAGATCTTAAAAATCAACATGAAACAAATACTCATCCCATTAATTTAGGAATGAATGATGCTCCATGATTTTGCATAAATTTAGGTGTGTTGGGAGTCTTCTCTATCTTCTCATTATTTTTTCAAAGCCTTCTAAAGCTTTCAAGAGTTAACTACTTCAAGTGTCTAAAGCTCTCTATTGCAAGTGTTTATGAAGCTCCTTCTTACCATGAGTTATTTAATAACTCATTTATCTACATTATATCATTTTAAACACTTCATGGAGACATATTAGAGTCAATTTGGATCACATTAATTACTAAAAATAAATCAAACATTTACTTTATATTCTATTTTAAACAAGCTAAAGAACTTTCAATCATTACTCAAATCCACTTTAACACTAATGCATTAAGAAGAAATAGATTATTTTCTTTGATAAAATATGAGACAATTTATGATCTCATCAATTAGATGCATGAGGATTTAATCAATTTTAAGAGGGACGTGTTCCTTTTACATTTTCCTCATTATTCTCTGCTAATGCATATTCTCTTATGGGAGGGTGATTATGACTGGAAAAGGAAGTTGGAATTGAGACTTAGGGATAATGAAAATAATGTATTTCTAGTACAAATGTGGACATACATTTGGGATTAGCATTGTTCCAAATATAATTATATCTTATCTTCTAATGTTATAAGATATGGTATCCTAGAAGCGTTGGGTGTAGCACCTATTCATAGGATTTCTCCAAAAATCAGAAGTATGATGTGCCCAAAAGATACACCAGGATCTAGAGCAACACATAATTGGGTAGATTGGTTTCTTCATTCAAAATATACTTTGATCAAAGCCTATGGGGCTAAAGTGGAACCACATTGTTCACCACTATATGTCTTAGATAGATTGGCCTTTCTGGAACTCATGTAGAAGATTATTTTTATAGATTATGAGATGTTCTGAAAGCCCAGGAAGGGTAATGTGGTGCATCCTCAATGCACTTTTGCTTACTTCAAAGTTACTATCCCTAAAGGTGTGAAAAGTTTGGGATCATGGTGAATAACATCAGAATTCTTGCTAATGAGATTAGGATTTTTGATCCAGAAGGATTTGTGGGAGGAAGAAGAAGAGATACAAAATTAAAAGTGATATGCCATGAGTTCTTATATAGAGATGATGTATTAAGGAATTTGACAAGTGATGAGGCTGTCATGACTAGAAAGAAGGAATGGAAAGCTATAATGAACATTGAAGAAAGTATCATAAAGAGGAATGCATTTTATATAAGTCCATATAATATAATTTCACACCCTCTTGAAAGAGCTTTCACTATGCTAAGGGATTATAAGAGTGGTGATTTTAAGATGAAGGTGAAGGAGGCTATTGATAAAGCACAAGTTCTCCTGGAAAAACAACAAGCAGCTATGGATATCCTAGAGCAGCCTATAGATGTTCAAGAGGTTAGGGAGGAACAAATGGTAGAACATGTGCTAGGGAATGAGGAGGTTGAGCAGAAATTCTCTCCTCCTCAGATTGAGGAAACTCGTTGTTTAGATGTTCCCCCTAACAGAATTTTCAAATGGCAATATGATAAGGAAAGTGATAATGATCCCAGGATTAGGGAATGTGATGAATTCCTTGCTGATGATAAATTTGTGTAGTCCAAAGATTTTAAAGAATTTATGATTCAACAGTGGAGTAAAGAAATAAAGAAGAGACTTGAGTTGGCTCAAGCTAATGTTGAACCTTCTCATCAGGAAGAAGCTGAAAAGGTAGAGGAGGAAAAGATCAAGGCTAAAATTGCAGCTATTACTCCCACTAAGGCTAGAAAAATTGTCATAAACAATGGAATAATATTATTACCAAGATGCACTATCACTACTAATATAGCATATGATGCAGTAAGAAGAGATCCTCATGCTTCAATATCTGAGGAGCAGTTTGAGGATAATGTGTTTGGATCTGGATATAGTCCAAAGTTGCATACTCTTGAAATTTTTTCTATGACACCTAATACTAGTAAACATGATGTTGCTAGGCCTATTGAAGATGTTATTGGTTCCTTAGTGGTCAAAAGAGCTACACATATAACTCCTATCCAAGAAGCTGAGTTAACTACTCATGTTGAAATGCTTAGTGTGGATACTGCACATATTTCTCAGAAAAAGTATGATTCTTTAGTGAAGGAGTACAATAAGGCCTTGGATGAGATAAATAAGATGAGGGACATTGTTCAAGCTACTCAGTCAAAAAGGACAATAACCCTTCCATCCTCTTCTTCATTGGATTTTCCTACACAGGATAAGGAGACCTTGGCCTTGAAAATTAAAGATTTGAATGATCAGTTGAATACGGAGAAAGAAAATGTCAAGAAGGCCAAGCTTGAAACTGTTAAGGTGGAAAATGATTTTTTTTAGGATGTATTGAAGCATAGGTTGACCAAGTTGGTCAACAAGGTTGTGTCAAAAGGCGCAGGATAACTAAGAGGGGGGGTGAATCAATTGTCACACAAATTCAAATTTAAAACTCAACACTTATCAATTTCACAACCACACTATTTTCTTATTAAGTATAAGCATGAAACCCAAATAAAAGAAAGTAAATCAACACAATGAACACCAAATTTTTACTTGGAAAATCCAATTAGGGAAAAACCATGGTGAGGATTAACTCACAATATAAAGAGATTATAAAACCAAATATAGAGGCTCACTATCCAAATACAAAGGCTCACTGCCTACAGAAAGGACTCACTATCCAATAGGGAGGCTCACTACCTACAGATACAAAAGAGAACAAAAGATCCACCACAAAAATTAACACACATTCACAGCCTTGATCAGAAGATTATAGAAACCTTCAATTCATTGCCTTCAAGAATCTAACACATTGAAGTATTGTTGCCCCAACTCACTCACACACACTTCTACTCTTATGATATGTGGCTTACTTCGTCACTTTGCATCAAACTTTCAAATATTCACCATTCAACTTCCATTTATACCATCTTCAACCCTAAAAACTTTCTCCAAGGTCAACCACATAAACTTCATTTCTTAAAATTTGAATTAGGTCGACAACTCAATCTTCAAACATCAAACTTCTTCCATCAGTCCATCTGGACTGTGCAAACACATACAACAACTCAGAAACATGACTTTTGGAGCACCAAACCACACACATATTTTCCAAAACCAAGAGAACAACATTATAAGAAATATTCCAGATCTGCAAGATTTGAAATGGAACAAGAGAGGACTATGGAGCAGAAAGATTTCTCCTAGTCCATAGAAGACCAACTCTGCTAGAACAATTCACACACTGGTGAATGTAACTTTCATATACAATCACACCAGAAGCTAGAATTTAGGATATATCACCACAAGATCACCATTAGCAAACCTTCATATCTGCACAAGAATAGGATCAACATAGGCCAAAGCACACTCTGAACACATTCATCACTCTGACTTCTCTTCTTTATTAATTTTCTCAAAATCACTTGGAAACTCATCAAACCAACACATCTACAACACCATAAAGATAGCTCCATGTACTCACAACATCTCAAAATCATCTCAACTATACATGTACAATCTAAACTGTGTTGACATCAATGATAATATCAATGACAACACCATCAAACTTGCTCATACTTGCAATAGGCTAATGATGTTTGGGTTGCTTACAAGAATATTCATGAAGCAAATACAAAGTATCTATAGGTACAAGAGGCCTTCAAGAATGAATGGAATAATTGGATTACTAAGGTGAGTTCCATAAGAGAAATGATGCCCAAAATGAAGGAGGATCCCGAGGCACCTACTAATATTCCTGAAATCTTGCAAATCATTGACTCAGTTAATGAGATAACTACTTTCCATGGAAAGTTAGGTGTATAGTAAGCTAAAAATATTTAAAGAGATGCAGGAACATGGTATACCTCATATATTGAGTCCAAAAGGTGAGTTGTAGCCATTTGACACTTGGAAGAAAGATTTGGGAGGGATTCTTGCAGTAGCTATGATGGCATTGACTGTCACCAACTACATCTTGCTAAATCCAAATGTTGATACAATGGTGTAAATTGAAACAAAGATGGAAATTTTTGTTAAAGAGGCCAAGGTCTTAATTGATGCTAGATACTCCCAGTATAGTACTAAAGTGCAAGGTTTATTGAATGTGAAATGGCCAGCTGAAGAAGAGTATAACAATTCGTTGGAAAAATACACAGAATGAATTCGTGTGGGGATTGATAATGAAAAAGGTAAATAATGGATAGGAGAAGAATAATGCATAGCCTAAATATAATATAGATTAGAATTTTGATATAAGAATTGAAAAATATTGTTCTCTCCTCAATTGGAGATGGGTAGCACGTGGTGTTGATATGGATAATTTTTTTTGACTTTTTATCTGCTTTCCTTGTCTTGCTTCGTAAGTTTTGTTGTCTGGTTCTCCCACGGTGGGAATTTTTTGAGTGCGTGGGGAATATTTTGAAGCTCTGTAACAAACAAATGATGCCTTTTTAAGGTGGGACCTATTTTCTACAATGAGTTGAGGTCAATTTTGCCTCACATCTATTTTCACCACCTGAAGACTTGAGTGTAATTGAAAAAGGAATATTGTTGTAGTGGTCCAATAAAATTTTGATATGTGTGCTTCCTGGCTTGAGGCTTGTTTTGTTCTTTCATCTCTTTAAGAAATAATTCAGGGCCAAAAGGAGTTAATTGAAAAATTGAGTTAAAACTATGAAATTGTCAGGATAATACTAAGCATGTTTTTTAGAGTTTTTGTCTTAAGTTTCTTTTGGAGTTCAGTCTTATGTATGTAATTTTGATAACAATATAGAGTAATACCAATTTCCTGGCTATTGTCTCTCCTTGTATGTGTTCTATGAGTTATGAATGAAAGTAATCCATGATTTATTTTGTTTGTTTCTATTGTTCCTCAGTGGATGTTTAATTTTGTGCTTTCTTATTAATTCAATGAATTAATGTAAATGGTTGGGTGGGATTAATAACTTGTAAGAACTGGGTGCTAGTGGTGTAGGAGCGCCTATTCGATTTCTTGCCTCCATGAGGCCATTTGTAAATAGTTTCTCTATTTTGTGTATTGGGTCTTATAATAAGGTTTATAAAACCATTTTAGAAGTGTTTGAGTCTTAGGAAGTCATATTTAAGTCATTTTCCAAAAAAATGTTTAAATTTGTTCTATATTGTAAAAACTTGTCAAAAGTGCAAAATTAGGTAGATGAAGTGCCATTAAGGTGTTTTTTCAAAAAACTAATCAAAAGGTGGTTGAAAATAGTTGGTTTTGGTTGTAAATGTATAAATACACCCTCCAAAACTCGAATTGGCGGTTGGAGACATCATTTTTGAAGATTGATAAATGGAAACCTCAAATTTTGTGCATTTTCTAATTTTCACATTGTTTCCAGATTAAAGTTGTGATTTGTACGGCCTAGTATGGACTCAAATAATGGAGTATCATATATGGATGGAAAGATATCTGTGTATAGTTTCCAATTATTTTTGTCTCATTATAATTTATTGAGTTTTGTGGAAGATATGATTATTTTGGTGAGACTGTCTATTCTAGCAATATTGTGCAGAATTTATAGTCTGAAAAATGTGATGGTACGAAATATAAATCTATATTTTGGATCTAAAAAAAATTGGATTTTTTTTCCATGTGGATCTACTTTCATTTGCTTCAAGTATCATCAAATTTAATTAAGATTTGAATAAGTTATGAACATTTTTGTGAGGGAAGGTCTGAACCCTACCTAGGGTTTGCAGTTTTGGGAAAAATACAATAACTTTCATTTTCACCGTTGGATCTTCATAATAATTCGATGAAGCATATATAACTATGTTTTATTAAATCTCACTAGACAGATTTACTTCATTATTTGTTTTTTAGAAGTTATTAATGACTGTTCATGGCAATAAATTGTGGGCTTCCATAGTTATGTTTCCAATGTGATATACAATGCCAAATAGCATGTGTTATACAAAGATTGTTTTGGATTATTATTGAAGTTTTTGAGATGTGTTGTTGAATCCTCCTAGCCCTGCATCAAAGTGGTATTAGAGCAAGGGAATAGATCTTTTGTTGTTGTTTGATTGGTTTTGCAGGTTGGTGAAGAGATAGGATTGTGAAAATGCCACCTAAAGGAAGTATAGTTGCAAGGAGGATTGACACTCATGATAGGGAGATAGAAGCCTTAAAAAGAGAGATGGATGCTTGGAAGGAAAAGCATAGAGTGGAAGAGGATGTAAGTGAAATTGAAGAGGAGATGGACCCTGATGATGCAAGAACAATAAAGCTTTTGAAGGCTGTGAAGAAGGAGGGACATGGAAAAATAGATGTTCCTATGTATGGAGGCAAACTTGATAGTGAAGAGCTCCTAGATTGGATTGGGGCTATAGAAAACTACTTTGATAGTGAAGATGTTGATGAAGGACTTAAGGTGAAGAGGTCCAAAACAAGATTGAATGGACATGCCTTGGTATGGTGGAATTTTGTGCAAGAGGAAAGAGAGAGACAAGGAAAGAGCAAGATCATTTCATGGGAAAGGATGAAGGCTAAAATGAAAGGTAAATTTCTCCCTTGTGATTACAATGTTCAATTGCTTAAAAAGTTGCAAAATCTTAAACAAAAATATTTGGATGTGCAATCATATACTGAAGAATTTTATAAGTTGAGCATAAGAACTAAGCATGAAGAAGATGAAGATGAAATGGTTGCTAGGTACTTGAATGGCTTGAGGTATAACATCTAGGATGAGATCAGTATTTTGGCACCTAAATCAATTGAACAATGCTTTCAAATGACTATGAGAGCAGAAGAAAAATTGAAGAGGAGACAAGAGAAGGTAGTAAGAGGTAGAGGAGGTACATCTAGGGGCAGAGGAACCTTTCCAACACAAAATAAATCCAAAGAAGGCCAAGAAGATGCTGGGAAAAGTAAAGAACAAGGGACTGATTTTAGAGGTGGATGGAGAGGTGGAAGAACAAATTATAGAGGAAGAGATTCAAATGAATTTGTAGGAAGGTGCTATAAATGTGGTGAGTTTGGTCATCTTTCTTTTAAGTGTCTTGACAAGTTTAGTGTTGTTGCAAGTGGAAGTGAAAGAAAAGGTGATAGAAGAGTCCAATATGTGCAAGGAGATGAAGAAGAGAGTGTGAGTTCATCAAGCAGACCTATAGATCTAGAAGTAGGAGAAGCTCTCATGGTAAGAAGAACCTTGTTGTAGGGACAAAAGGAAGAAGATATGAGCCAAAGAAGGAATTTATTCAGAACCTCATGCAAATGCAAAGGTAAAGTGTGTCAAGTAGTAATTGATTCTGGTTCTCAAGATAATACGGTGTCTAGGGAGATGGTAAATAAGTTAAGCCTAGAAAATATTCCTCATGTAGCACCCTACAAGGTTTCAAGATTATTGGATAAGTTTGAAGGGTACTTCCTTTGTTAAATTGACTTATTTTCCTTATTTTTCCCATGGTGAGTGTATTGGAAGTCTAAATTGGTACAAAGGAGTTATATCTGATCTTGAAATATGTTGTGTAAGTCCTTAATGGGTGTCTAAATCCATTATTTATTTGACAAGTCTTTTGGGAAAGTTGGGTGAAACGTCCCTTGAAGTTGTTTGGCTGAGTTGGTGGAAAGAATGCATCTAACAAGTGGATTTGTGAAGTTTTTTGACTTGCTTTGGAATTTGGGTTGACCATCTATTATTTGTCATTTCAAGTTGATTTCCACCTTGGTTCTGCATCAAAGTGGTAAAAGAAAAATCTGATTGAAAATACAAAGGACAAGGTGCAAAGTAACTGGAAGACCACGAAAAAGACAATTCAAAAGGGCTTGAATTCTTTTGCCCTCGAGAGTTTGGTGCAGGAGCACCTATTTGATTTCTTGCCTCCATGAGGCCATTTGTAAATAGTTTCTCTATTTTGTATATTGGGTCTTATAATAAGGATTATAAAACCATTTTAGAGGTGTTCGAGTCTTAGGAAGTCATATTTAAGTCATTTGCCAAAAAAATGTTTAAATTTGTTCTATATTGTAAAAACTTGTCAAAAGTGCAAAATTAGGTAGATGAAGTGCCATTAAGGTGTTTTGTCAAAAAACTAATCAAAAGGTGGTTGAAAATAGTTGGTTTTGGTTGTAAATGTATAAATACACCCTCCAAAACTCGAATTGGGGGTTGGAGACATCATTTTTGAAGATTGATAAATGGAAACATCAAATTTTGTGCATTTTCTAATTTTCACATTGTTTCCAGATTGAAGTTGTGATTTGTATGGCCTAGTATGGACTCAAATAATGGAGTATCATATATGGATGGAAAGATATCTATGTATAGTTTCCAATTATTTTTGTCTCATTGAAATTTATTGAGTTTTGCGGAAGATATGATTATTTTGGTGAGACTGTCTATTCTAGCAATATTGTGCAAAATTTATAGTCTAAAAAATGTGATGGTGCGGAATATAAAGTCTATATTTTGGATCTAAAAACAATTGGATTTTTTTTCCATGTGAATCTACTTTCATTTGCTTCAAGTCTTATCAAATTTAATTAATATTTGAATAAGTTATGAACATTTTTGTGAGGGAAGGTCTGAACCCTACCTAGGGTTTACAGTTTTGGGAAAAATACAATAACTTTCATTTTCACCGTTGGATCTTCATAAGAATTCGAGGAAACATCTATAACTATGTTTTATTAAATCTCACTGGATATATTTACTTCATTATTTGTTTTTTAGAAGTTATTAATGATTGTTCATGGCAATAAATTGTGGACTGCCATAGTTATGTTTCCAATGTGATATACAATGCCAAATAGCATGTGTTATACAAAGATTGTTTTGGATTATTATTGAAGTTTTTGAGATGTGTTGTTGAATCCTCCTAGCTCTGCATCAGCTAGGATGGTTGTAAGTAGTAATAATCATGACTATCATAGAGGAATGTTGTAATGTAGGGTTTTTTAAGACTGTAGGTGCTATTGATTAAGTTGTTATCGGGTCACATAGGTTGATATTGACTCCGTGCTTGGGATAGAGGCATTGGATCATGAAAAATACTTGTAGTAAAATTTATGTGTTGATTCATTGGCTAATCACTTTTAATTTACAAGTTCTCAACTAGTTATCACTGTATTTGTTTTGTGTTGAAGTTCCATCTTCTCATACTCCATGTATAGGACATTGATTAATGAGATGCCAACTTATTTGATGCACTATGTTGTTAAGTATTTTTATGAGAAGTATTTGTTACTGATAGTGTATTTAGTTATAATTTTGTGAACTCCTGAATATACATTGTGTGATCACCCTCCCAAGTTTCATAGATCCCAAAGAGTAGGAATAGAAGTCCTGCAACTTCTATTCATTTGTTGGCCAATCCTTTTAGAGTACTGATCATTGGATATGGCAAAGTCCATAGGTATTTTTGGAGATCAGTTTGGCTCTTAAAAAATAACCAACAAAGCAAAAGGCTCTTCAAGTTCTTGGTCCTATAGAGTTGAAAAAAGAGATCTTGGAAGATGTAATCACTTTACAGGTCATCATACTTGCAAAGGAGGTAGCCCTAGGTGCTCGGTCCTGAGGGAAGCTAGATGTGAGAGGCTCTACAGAGTTTGATGGGGCCTTACAGGTGCTCGGTCCTACATGATCAATTCAAAAGAAGCTTCATAGGTGCCCCTACAAAGCAACATATTAATCCACAGAAAAAACATTTTAGATAACAAAAAGCAACGTAGGCAAATAGAGAGACAGTCATGTAGACAGTGAACAATTGAAGAAGAAGTTTTCAATGGGGTCCCTCATGAGCCCTTCAAAAGAAAAGGGGTCCGCTGAAGGGACTCTTTGTTTGAAAGAGATAATTTTTTTGAAGAGTGATAAATTTTTTTGCTAATTATTCCAATACCAAGGAATCCTTCTGAAAGATTACTTTCATCAAGGAATTTGAAAGAAAGAATTCTCCCTCGCAAGGGAAATTTTTTTAGACTTCTTAATCATAAAAAGTACTCCCTTCTCAAAGGAAAGTTTTCTTGTTCTATCTTACGAATTAGTGATGAAAGAAAGATTTGGTTAGGAATCCATGTTGAAGAATGTAATTTTTGAAAAATAAAATATTTTTAAGGATGGATTCATTGGACATTGAATATACCTTCTAAAAATTGGAATAGTATGATATCGCCCCCTATGGTGTGTGATAAACTCAAAGGAACATGACATCCTAAGGAGAGAAAGGAAACAATGAAAGTGATGTTGTGGCCCGCAAAACATGATGAGATGTAACCATGGTACTATTTTCACACACACAAGGGACAAAACATAAGCACCCCAACATCATGAAGCAAGCAAGGAAAATATAAAGAGAAATGAAAAATAATGACGTAACAAACAAGAGATAGGGGATCTTATATTTTTGGGTTAGAGCTGCTCATAAATATAGATAGATAGATATAATAATATATATGAACTATAATCAACCCCCTACTATATCAGACCATGTGAATAAAGGCACATGAAAACAAAATAAAAATAAAAATTGTGTCAATATGGAAGGGAGGCCTAAATTCCCCCAACACTTTGCATCATCCCCAATTATCAAAAATCAAGGCACAACAAAGAGAAGAATGATGTGAAAAATAGAAGTTTACGACAAAAAAATAATCCTAGTGAGGCCACGGTAGGAGGGTCCTCAAGGAGAACAATCTGGACCATGCAGCAAGAGTAACACAATGAAAGCAACAAAAAATATGCAGAAAAATGCAGATGCAAATATACTTATTAACATAAATCTCAGTTACAATTGGCCAACAACATCTGGGTTTACAAATTCAGCTCACAAGCCTGATATAACATGTTCACAAATATAACATTCTAACATGCTCCTATATGCGAGTGAAATCTTACAAGTATAATCTATATCACTCTTCTAGATCAAATATCTACTATTATAATGATCTATTACAAGCTTTATATCATATCCACAATTATGGAAATATCTGCATTGGCCAAAAATCATTACATTCTCCAATGAAAGAAAATATAACGTGTGCGTGAATAGGTTGGCATCAAATTTGAATTACTCCATCAACAGGTTCATAGGACAAAGTGTGGACCTATAATGAAGGTCAAAGACACTCCATGAAACAATTAAAATCACACCATTAAGATCCGCAAGTCATAGGAATGATCCACAAATGATCAAATTAACCATTGGGCTTGAAAATTATTCTGGTGTCGGTTCTAGAACTACCATCAAATCTTAAATTGATAACTTTCTAGAAAAAGATCCAATCACACTCAAATCTTTGAATAAGGAAAATGAACATGTCCATGATATAAACCAAGATCCACAAGGTCTGGTGAGAAAAGATGATGAATCCACCAACATGAACTAAGAAAGAAAAGAACAAGAAAAAAAATGAAAGAAAATATTTTTGGTTGATGCAAGATTTCCAAGAACCAAGGATGCTCCTACATCAAACATCCAGGGTTATTGAAAAAGTGAGTCCCTCACTTTGTTGGGGCTAAAGGAAAACCAAGATGGTCTACCTTAGCCTAATAAATCCAAGAAGAATCATCCACTGGTCTACCTTTCCACTTCATGAGATATTCTTTGTACTGCCTTCCATGAGTTTTTCTCCCATCTCTAATATCCAGAATCTCTTCAATCTCATCTTACTATTGCTTAGGAAATTGATCCTCCAATTTTTCTTTACTATCTTCACTGAATTCTACTTCATGGTATTGATGTAGGTCTACAATGTTGAATATAGGTGATATACCTATGTCATCCAGTAACTACAATTCATATGCATTTCCTGAATCAAATTTCTTCAAGATCTTACAAGGTCCAAACTTCCTAATCTTCAACTTGTTGTACGTGCCAACTGGAAATATTTCCTTCCTCAAATATTCCATTACTTCATCTCCAACTTCAAATTCCTTATGTTTCCTCTTTTCATTTTCTTTCTCCTAATACTTTTGGTTCATGTCTTCCAATTGTTGTTTCACTTGAGTATGCACTTTCTTCATATGTTCTACAAATTCTTCTACTTCCGCACTCCTCTTATCTTCCATACTAATATCTCTCACCTTTGATATACCTCTAGGATGAACTCCAATAAGAATCTCAAAAGGTGTCCTTGTACTCCTATTCATTGAATTATTGTAAGAAAACTTTGTTTGTGCAAGGGTTAAATCCCAACTTCCAGTCTTCTTGCAAAATAAACATCTCAGCAAATTCCCTAAACTCCTATTCACTACCTCTATTTTTCCATCAGTCTGTTGGTGAAATGTAGAACTGAACTTTAGATCTGTCTTCAACTTCTTCCAAAGTGTCCTCCAAAAGTAACCAACAAAATTTACATCTCTATTTGAAACAATACTCTTAGGTAACCCATGCAATTTGATCACTTCTTTGAAAAAAAAATCTACTACATGTACTGCATTTGTTGTCTTCTTACAAGGTATGAAATGTGCCATCTTAGAAATTCTATCCACCACCACAAATACAAAATAATTACCTCTTTGTTTCTTCAGAAAACCAAGTATGAAATCCATACTAATATCTTCCCAAGGTCTCTCCAGAACCGTCAATCTCTTATACAATCCAACATTCTGACTACCTCCTTTTGCAACTTGACAAACTCTACAACTCTGCACAAATATCCTAATATCCTTATGAATCTGGGGCCAAAAGTAATTCTCACTTACCAATGATATTTTCTTATCAACTCCAAAGTGTCCTGACAATCATCCACTATGCTTTTCTTTCACCAAGTTATCCCTCATTGAACTCCATGGTATGCACAATTGATTTCCTCTTAACAACATATCCTCCTGAATGAAATAATCCATCCACTGGATTCTATCCTCCTAAACTGGTTCTTTACAAGCTCTCCAAGGTTCTGTAAAATTTGGGTCTTCCTCATACAAGTTATTCAATTCATCAAAGCCCAATACCTCCACTCTCATCTCTGTCAGAAAATTCCTCCTCCTACTCAAAGCATCATCAACTCTATTTCACTTTCCACTCTTGTGCTTAAAAAAAAAAAGTATAACTCTACAAGAATTCTACCCATCTCATGTGTCTCTGATTCAACTTACCCTGACAGTTCAAATATTGCAATACTTGATGATTTGTATACAACACAAATTCCTTAGGTCTCCACTTCTTCAAGGCTTGAACTATGGCATAAAACTCTTGATCATACATTGAATATCTTCTCCTAGCATCATTCAAATTCTCATTGAAATAAGCTATAGGTCTCCATTCTTGACTCAACACTACTCCAATTGCATTTCCACTTGCATCAAACTCTACTTGAAATACCTTATTAAAATATGGTAAAGCCAACACAGGATGCTCAGTCACCTTCTGCTTCAACAACTCAAAAATTTGGTCTGATCCTCTAGACATCCATCTAAAATCCTTCCTATCTCCTCTCATTATTTTTTTCATAGGACTACAAATAGAACTGAAATTCCTAATGAACTTTTGGTAGAAACTAGCCAATCCATGAAATGATCTTACCTCTCCAATGCTATCCAGTGTAGGCCACTCAACTATTTCTCTTACCTTCTCAGGGTCCATCTTCAATCCATCCACTGATATAAAAAATCCCAAATATACCAATTCTTCCTTCATGAAACTACACTTCTTAATGTTTATCAACAACTGCTCTTCAAAACTTATCTTATATGCAACAAATATTCTCTCTACTCTTACTAAAAATTAAGATGTCATCCAAGTAAACAATCACAAACTTACACAATAATTTCTTCAATACCTCATTCATCAACCTCATGAAATTACTCAGTGCATTTTTTAGTCCAAAAGGCATAACCAACCACTCATACAATCCTTCATTTGTCTTGAATGTTGTTTTCCACTCATCCCCTTCTCTGATTCTGATCTGATTATATCCACTCTTCAAATATATCTTTGTAAAGTATTTAGCTCCACTCAAACAATCCATAATGTCATCCATCTGGGGAAAAGGAAATTTATACTTCACTGTAATCTTGTTTATGGCTCTAGAGTCTGTACACATTCTCCATTCTCCATCTTTCTTAGGTGCTAACACAACAGGTACTGCATGGGGACTTAAGCTTTCTCTGATCAAACCCTTTCTCAACAATTCTTGCACTTGTCTATTCAACTCCTCATTCTCTGTGGGTGTCATCTTGTGTGCTACTTTATTAGGAAAAATAGCTCTAGGAATCAAATCCATGCAATGAATAATACTCCTCACAGGTGGCAATCCATCAGGTACATTATCTAAAATGATTTCCTCATACTCTATCAGCAACTCCTTTATCTCTTTCAGGTGTTCTTCGACATGCTTCGAGTCTTTAGCCTTCTTAGGGAAAAAGGCATAGTACAGATTCTCATGTCTCAACCCATCAAGGAATCTCCTTCCATCAACCAGACAAACCCTAGCATTCATACAAACCTCAAATTTAGGAACATCTTCCAATGGAAACAAAGTCCACTTCATCCCGTTAGCAACAATGGTATATATATTCTTCTTTCCATCATGAATAGCCTATCTATCATACTACCAAGGCGTTCCCAAAAGAACATGGCATACATCCATAGGCATGATATCGCACATAACTTTATCATGATAATTTCCTATCTTCAATTTCACCAAACATTGTTCACTTACCAGAATCTTGTGCTCATCTTGAATTCATGCTATCTGATAGGGCTTCAGGTGTTTCAAACTTTCCAACTTCAATTTGGTCACCATATCTTCAGAAACTAGGTTCTTAGAACTTCCACTATCAGCAATCACCTTGCATCTGGTCTGAAACAAATTCTTTCTCTGCAATGGCTCCTACTCCAACTAACTTTGACACAATACTCTTCTATTCACCAACACTTCTCCTTCTTCCATTTTATTAGATGATCCATCATGATCCTTCTCAACAAAGATTTTTCTTCTATTGTTCTTTGTCTTCCTGCTTATCTCCCCTTGATTACATTCAAATGCTTTATGTCCTCCACCACACTTATAACAAGTTCCCTTAGATGCTCTTTTCTCCTTATCATCTTTTATATAACCTTCACTCTGATAGCCACCATATCCTCCTCTTCTTTAAGGGTTTCCATCACCTCTATGGTATGAATTATCTTTCTTATTAACCTCCTTATCCTTAATCTGATCTGGAAAGGATCATCTTCCTCCTCTAATAAAAGTCCCTCCTCTTTGAAATATTCCACCTCTTCCTCTTTGTCTCTGCTTGTGTCTTTTATTCAACTTCTCTTCTGCCTTTAGGGCACATTGATATGCTTCCTCCACACTGTACAACTTAATCAAACTAATCTCATCCTGAATAGATGACCTCAAACCATTCACATATCTAGCTACTTGCTCTATCTCATCCTTTGAATGCCCAGATCTGATATTCAACTTATAGAACTCTTTAGTATACTCTGTCACACTTGACTCCTTCTATTTCAAATTTTGCAACTTTCAGAACAAACTAATTTGATAATTTGTAGGAATAAACTTTTTTTCCATCTTATTCACCAGCCAATCCCATGATTTTATCTTTTCTTTTCCTCTTCTTTTCCTATCTGTCTGCAAATGTTCCCACCAAAGGGATGCATGTCCTTTTAACTTTGTACAAGAAAATTTTACCTTCTTATCTTCAGTGGTACCTTCAAAATCAAAATACTTTTCCATCTTTGTTATCCAATCTAGCAATTCTTCTTAATCTAATTTACCATTATAATCTAGTGGATTGAAATGGGGTTTTGTATTTTCTCTAGTTAGGGCTCTTATGAACCTCTCTTCTCCCTGATCCAGGCCAGGTTTCTCTTCTCTTCCTCTTTCTTCCTATACTTCTACCTCTTCATCACTCACATCATCAACTGGTCGACCTCTCCTCTTGGTCATTTCGACTACATCTAATCTAGCAACAATTCCTTTCAACATCTCCATTAAAGTTGGGTCTACATTTCCACACACTCCATTTCCTCTAACATTTCTTCTTCCAGCCATCTTTACACAAGTCCTCTATAGCTACAAGTCGAATCCATAGTCAACCACCCCACAACAAATCTTCAATAGGACTCCACAAATTCTGATGACCTCACACAGATAGAATCTCGCTCTAATACCAATCTGGTGTATCCACGGTAGGAGGGTCCTCAAGGAGAACAATCCAGACCATGCAACAAGAGTAATGCAACAAAAGCAACACAAAATATGGAGGAAAATACAAATGCAAATATTCTCATTAACAAAACTCTTAGTTACAATTGGCTAGCAACATCCAAGTTTATAGATTTGGCTCACAGGCCTGATATAACATGTTCACAAATACAACATTCTAACATGCTCCTATATGTGAGAAAAATCTTATAGGTATAATCTATATCACTCTTCTAGATCAAATCTTTGCTATTCTAATGATCTATTACAGGCTTTATATCATATCCACAATTTTGGAAATATTCGCGTCAGCCAAAAATCATTACATTCTCCAATGAAAGAAAATATAACGTGCGTATGAATAGGTTAGCCTCAAATTTGAATTACTCCATCAATAGGTGCATAGGATGAAGTGTGGACCTATAATGAAGGTCGGGGACACTCCATGGAACAATTAGAAATCACACTATTAAGATCTGCAAGTCATAGGTACGATCCACAAATGATCAAATTAATTGTTGGGCTTGAAAATAATTCTAGTGCTAGTTCAAGATCTTCCATCAAATCTAGAATTGATAACTTTCTAGAAAAAGATCCAATCATGATCAAATCTTAGAATAAGGAAAATGAACATGTCGATGATATAAACCAAGATCCACAAGGTCTAGTGAGCAAAGATGACAAATCCACCAACATGAACTAAGAAAGAACAAAACAAGAACAAAAACTGAAAGAAAATATTTTTGGTTGATGCAAGATTACCAAGAACCAAGGATGCTCCTACATCAAATCTTGTATCTAAGTACCTAAAAGGGTGACAAGTGTTTTCTAGGAACACATAAAACAAGCATAGGGGAAACACAACACACACAAATCTAATCTATAGATAAAGAAGAGGCACTCCCTAGTCCTCATCAACCAAGAGGTCATCATTCTCCCAATCTAGATCATTGTAAGGGGATGGAAGATGATCCTACAAGGGAGATATAGTAAGGGGAGCACCCTTTGAATCTCTCGTGACAAGATCCAAGGAAGAAGGCCACTCGAGGTCTTCTTCACTCAATTCCTATGAGGTAAATGTCAACAATTTTACAAAAGTCATCGATAGATTTAGGACATCATCTATAGAGTTGAACATGCACTTTACGGGAGTGCCATGTGTCAACTAAGCATGTGATGAAGGAGGTGCTCAAGATCCACTACTGACCTCACTGAAAGACTTGGGGGTAGTGAAAAACTTTGGGGATGTCGAGGTTACCTTTTTCACTAGGATGACACAAGCTAATGCAAAAATAACTTCTGAAGAAGGTGATCCCTTCTTTCAACCCCCATTAGAAGTGGGGTCATCCTCCAACTTGTGCTTCATTGAGGGATATGAGATCCCCATAGATGAATGAGAAGGCAATGAGGAAGAGAAGAAAACCACAAGGGACACCACTGAGGTATTTGTCATATCCATGGGTTTGGGAAAAGGTGGGATGTTCAAAAGGAATATCAAAAGAGGAGACTCATCTGAAGGAGTAGTGAATACTTGGAACATTTTATGGTGAGCATCATTCATGCTCATAGGGGGAGACATAAGAAATATTGAGGTAGAGGGAACTAAAGTAGAAGGGGCGAAAGAGGAGGAAAGAATACAAGACACCGAAACAAGAGCTTCTAGCCTCCCTTCCTCCTTCTGTAAAGCAGCCTACTTAGCGGTCAGATCCTTCCTCCAATGCTTATGCTCACATGCAAGGAGGTTTCTTCAGCTTCAAGAACTAGAGGTTGTAGCCGTAGGAACAACAAGAGGCTCCTATTTAATTATCAAAGTACATCAAAACCATTTTCTATAGAGGGAGTTACTCCTAGATAGGAACAGGAGGAAAAGATGTAGGAGTAGACACAATAATAGGCAGGGAAGTAGAATCAAGAGCCTTAGTGGTGGGCATCCTCCCATTCACTACCTTAGAGGTATGGATGGTAGGAGGCCATGAAGGTTGAGACAAAAAGGCAGGTCCATGGGGACCCTTCCCCTTACCATACAAGATGGGCCTAGGTAGCATGGATAAGATAGGAAGGTCAAACACTTGATGCTTGTCCTTCTACCAAGCAGGCACCGTCAAACTCCCCAAAATATGCATAGGCATGGAGGTCAAAGGCACTGCAACATGGTGATAGGTAGATGTAGGTGGCACTGCAGAGGAAGAAGATGCATGAGAAAACTTCTCCTCCTTTTTTTGAGAGGTAGAGGTAGCCTTATGTTGTGCTATCATGGAAGATTTAACTAAGATAACATAGGGAGAAGGAGGGTAGGTCACTTTTTGGTGCTATATCCCCCATTCTTGTATTTCACATAAGTTAGATACAACAAGTCCATCTTAGGAGGGAGTGGACCAATAGGGGCAGGCTAGAAGTGATCAAGTGAGTGGCCTCCACATGCTGCTATAGGTTTGTAATTGGTGTTTTGGACTACATGCACGAAACCATTATGATATAACTTCAAGCACTTGTGGATCACTAAGGGGAAGGCATTCATGGAAACTAGCCAAGGAATTCCTAATTTCACTTTGAATAAATTAGACACCATGATAATATCAAGGAGAGCATTCATAGTCTTGGGTCCAACAAGGACCAACTGGGTGATAGAACTAATGGGAGGAATGGAAATCCCATTGTGCATACATATAGTGCTTTTAGAATCATCATAACCATCCTTATGTAAGAAGTTTATTAACACAATATCCTTTGTGATAACATTAACCCGACATGTAGGGTCAATGAGAATGTCAGTTACAGTGTTCTCATTTATACATTTGGGAATGTACAAAGGAGAGTATTCTCTATTAGCGTTCATCAGAAAATCCTTTAAGGTAAATGTTATAGCAAGAGACCTTCTCATAGGATGCACAGATGGGATGGGAACATGCATGAAGGAAGCCATCTCTACATACACTAGAAATGACTTTTGTATAAGCCATCAAGGGTTTCATAATTAGACAACGACCAATTCATGGTTTTGCTTTGCAACGCTTAGGGATTCTTCTAGCTACTCCACTAGGGGTTGTAGGTTGGGTTACAAGGATAGGATCCCTATAACACACACACCCACAACACACCTAGAACATGAGAGAAGAGTATTTTAGCACTACAAAATGAAACCTGAATAGTTCATGTTGGGTTCACTAAAATGTAGAGGAGAGGGATCGACTGCTCAGGACCCTAGGTCATGAGAGGGTCTAGAATAATCAACTACCTTGATCTACCTCATGCAAATGATTTTTTAGGGTAAGTTTGATGTTTGAGAGGGTGGAAAAGGAAGGAAAACTAATCTATCACTATCCTCTTGTCAACTTAAAGAGTTTAGGAAAAAAATTGAGAAAATTCTCGAGTCTGAACTATAATCTAGGCAGCTCTTTGCCAAGGGACTCCAACGCAAAAGATGGTTGATAGTGTGGCACACTCGCACCCCAATCAATTGTCAGCATTCATCAGATAAGGAGTATGAAGTACAGTCTAAACTAATAGAGGACTCTCGAACAACCTAAAAAATATAGTTTTATGTAATGACATAAAACATAAATAGCTAAACTATTGAAATAACAAGAAGAATACTTTAACTGAAAAGATAGAGTTTGATAACAACAAAGGTGGTAGAGACCAAACTTACAATCGATCTAGCCTCTCGCAAGCTCCACATGAACATGATACCCACACAAAACATAATGGGTAAAAATTTTGGGGTTGTTTTGGGGCTTGCCATAGTCAAACCCCCATTAAACATATGTATGTATGCAACAATGACAAGATAATCAATCATACAATGTCAAAGAATAAAAGAAAGAAAAAGAAAGAAAAGGGGTGAATCAAGCCTCCCCTATTTGTCTAGCTTGATGTGGATCAAGTCTCCACCAAATTTTTTTACAAGTGGAACTCATTGTGCACTATGCAAAAAATAATGCACACTCACATGAGCTAGTTAAATCTATTGTCCACTAGGTGAGCCCCCAAGAGTGGAAAATGGGAGAATCTTATTAGGCTCCCATACCATACCAAAGTTATACCTCTAAAATTTAATAAGGAACCAAACAATATAAACTTCAAGCTTCATAAGACTTAGCAAGCTACATTATTCTAAAAACTTATGAATAAGCAAGGCTCGACAAGCAAGCAAGGTATATTATGCTTGGTGGCCATGAAAAAGTGTTGTAATTTTGAGCTTCACAAGGTTAGAAAGATGTGTTATGATAAACACTTATGAACAGAATGCAAATAGGATAAGACATGTTCAAAGGGGTTTTTCTTAGTTCATGTAAGGTCTCCTCTTAGGGAACATTGTGCCTAATATCTCCGAGAGAGGACAATGTTGTCACATAAAACTGCACCCTATTGAACAAGAGTTTGGTGTTCTAATGACACAATGGAAATGATCTCAAGGTGTGGGACCTTGCAAATTGAGGTCAAGTCTCCAAAGAAGGTTGGATTCCTCTTCTAAACTAAGTGCAAATGTGTTGGTCTAAACCAACACATGAAAATTATCACTACCTTAATATAACAAATCACTAGCAAAAAGAGATAGAAGGATAATATAAGATGGAAATAGAGGTGAAACAAAAAGATAAAAATTTGTTTCTTCCTACTTCAGAACAACATTATACATCAATGGAAAAATTAAAACACATACTCAAACATGAAGGTGAAAGGATTTTACTAGAATATGGAAGAGATAATAGTGGTAATAGTTGTATTTTTTTAACATAAAGCTTAGAAGCAATCTTTACAATGGTAGAATGCAAGGAATGTAGTGTATACAATATAAAAACCCTAGAGAATCCAAAGGAAGAACCCATAATAATGATACAATATTTCTTTATGGTTCAAGCATAACCAAGATTTTTAATCAAAAACCTAACCCTAAACTAACTAGGGTTTGTAGGAAGATGAATTTTATTAGATAAAATGATTTGAATTTCCCCCATTATAGAGAAACATAACTAGCCATAAAGGCTCTAACAACTCAAAAAATCCCTAGAATGATGACCCACATGAATGCAGGGATGGGAATCCACAAAATCCATAACAAAATATTAGACCAACATACCCTGATAGGAGATATGTGGCCTTTACAACACATCAGAGAGTAATGGCACCATCAAATTTTGAAAAGTAGCGTTGAAAAGGTGTAAAAAACTGGTCCAAGTTGATCATATTCAATCTGGTAGCTGGGAATGTCATTGAGCCATTACTTCTGCAAATCTACTACGAACTAGAGCAATTAACCATTGAAGTTTGAATACTATCCATTGGATTGGAGATGGATGGCCGAGATCAGATTCCCAAATTATTTTAAAAACATGGCATTTCTCATAGGAGAAACAAGATCAATGACTATTACATAGCCTTAATATATTGTTGATCTCCTCAAGAGTATAAGGCAACGATTCATGATGCAATGAAAATCTGCCACTTGTTTCCTGGGACTCATGTCACACAATTGCTTCATTATGCATTGAACTTGGAACCGCCATATCACTGTCATCACACATTGTACAAAATACTTATCCTTTATGTTTCCAAACTACTATGCAAAGAACCCTCATGATGACCACTAGATGCTTGCCCTCAAATATAAACCATTGACGCTCTCATCACAACAAACAAGACCATAGTAGAAACAACCAGGGTGACATTATTCAAAAAAATTATGTGAATGATGCACACGATGACCGTTATATCTTCTTGCAGTAAATCTGAGCCATTAGGACCATACAAATAAAACCAATACCTCAGGCCCACCAAGACACTTGTCACCTTAGCATTCTCCATTCATCCTTTGAAGAATCATATTAGGATGTTGAAGGGACCATCATCAATGTCTCTCCAATATCTACCTATCCTTCTTATCAAGAGATCTATCCATCCATCAGAATGTCGAAGGAATTGCAAAATAGCTCCCTTCAACATTCAATTGCCTCCTCAAAAATTCCATTTTTTATATCTTCATTGCTCATTGCAGAAACAATTTAATTACTTTGGATTATAACCATGATGCACTAGAGGCTAGTGATAACTATCTAATCACCATCTTTAAATCTGATCCCTTAGTCACTTGATCATCATTCATCATGCAAAGGACTTCAACCCTTGATTGTGAAAATGCGATGCACTAATCCATCACAATAGCCATTATATCTTGTTTCTTCATCACCCATCATTGATCCTCAACCATTGCACATCATGAGAAGCTCAACACTTTTCATTTCACAACAACAATGTGAAATGATGGCGCAATGTTCCTAAGATCTACATCACTTAATCTATGATGTTGGATCTCTCATCATGAGCACAATAGATATTACAATTGAGGTTTTGGTTATGAGAATACAAATAGCAATTCAAAGGGTAGCAATGATGAACACTTCACCGATCAAACCAATAGCACAAGGAAAGAGGGTTGGTCACCAAATTATTTTAAATACATAAGTTATAACTTATGTGACTTGTGATAGCCGATTACCAACCAACACAAAAAAAAACCTCTTCTCATTCGCCATGACTACAAACCTTATGGTTTAATTGTAAACCCTAAGTTAGACCAAGAGCATAAATACAGAATTCTTGAGCATATTTGACCTCTTTGATCATGTGGACTAGACCAATTGACTCCTCTTGAAAAACCCATGTCGAAACTGTAGTCAAATACCTCTGCAAACCTCTAGAAGTGAGTTGTGCAACCATAGCAATATTGCATGACAACATTGCAACCTTTTATTAGCTTTGTAGAAATTTCAAAACATGGATTTCAATAGGATGCACACATAGGATCTCTCTCATCGGATATAAACGAGGGAATCCAAGGGTAGCATAAAATATGTCAACATTTTTACAATTTTTGTGGGATGATTTCCTACTAATCATAGAAGTCAAAGGCCTTATCAGTCCATTGGACATAAAGTCATGAAAGGGGTTAACAAAATTGGGCCTCCTAAGGGAAAAAAAATAAAATGTGCAAGCCTGGAATAGGAGGAAAGCATGGAAACTAGGAACATACATTCCCTTAAGGAAAATGTAGGTTGTGCAAAAGAACTTCATGGAAAACAAATTTTTTACCATATGTACATGAAAACTAATAGGAAGAAGAAGAAGGGAAATTGTCTCTGTCAAAGATGAACCTTTTGAAGGAGTTGATCTTCCTCAAACCATAGTTGCAAACCTCACCTGGCTACAACCACTAAAAACTACTACCAATGTGCATGGAACTGAAAAGGATGCCAGCAAGGTTAAGGATCACTTCACTGCTAAATTTTCCATTGTAGGGGAACCATATGATGCAAGTGTTATATTTATCTAACACTAGTGCCTCAAGTGAGCATACAGTAGCAGGGGTTAAATTTTATGTAGAAAAGTCAGCATATAAGAGTAAACCTTCTATAGAGGGAAGATAACTCACCTCATAAAAGGATAGGCCAAAGTCATCATCATTGACCTCTTCATTGCATGAACTAAAACAAAAACAAAAAATTTCCAGCACACATAGTGATGTAAAATATTCCAAATATAATTTTTGATCCACACAAGGAATCTCTTCTTCATGCATCTCAAAAGAAAAGCTTTGAAGCTCAAGCATACTATCAAACTGAGCAGTAGTCCAACATCACTCTCCAAACAAATGTGTGGCTACTCAATGGTAGATTTTTAGTCTGTTGGTTCCATGCAAAGCACTCTAACTTAGCCACATTATCCCTAATGCCCAAGGTCACATTTTCATTTTGAATGAAGACCTCATATTCAACATTCCTACATTTAGGGATAGTAGGAAACAAAAAAACCTTCATATTACTTGTATTGATGCACATTTCATCAAAACATACCTCATATTTTTGAGACACATTGGGTGAAGGACTGAATTCTTCAAGTTGTCTCTTTGTTTTCATTCCTTCTTGGAAACTAGCTGCAATAGAAATAGATGCTTGGCATGTAATGGTTGTCACTTCCTCTCTTTTTTCCTCATTCTTATGCTACTTCCCACAAAGTGCTTCTTTTGGGGGTGATGATTTGATCTTTAAAATTGTGACCATGACCATAGTATAGGATAAATATAGCAAATCCATATGAATTTGAGGTATATTTGATCCACTAAGCCATGATCCCAATGTGATGGTATTCGAAAGCATCAAAACTAAGAAACCATTAAACTAAACATGAAATAAACATGAAAGCTTGAAAGAAACCTATTATAAGACCTCGAATCTTATCCCATGGGGGGAGTTGTGTTGCATTGATGTGGAATGGAGACCCTTTCCCAATCCCATGGATAAATGACCTTGTTCCAGTCAGTTTTATTGAAGAAAATTTATGGAACCACTATGACATGTGTATGAAAACATGATTTTAATCTAAATGACTATGATGAAAGCTAATTAAACATGATTTTATGCTAAATGATGAAGATATACAAATGTTAAGCTAATCTAAGCTAATTCTAAGCTAAAAGATTCAAAACCTAATTTATAAACAAGCTAAGATGGATGCAAAGTGTTGATGTTTTTCCATTACACCTAAGGAATCTGTAAAGAGTAGCCAATTCATATATTCAAGACCCTTACAGTGAATGGTCAACTAACAATATTTAGTCGAGGACTAGAATCTTCTCCACTTTAGGCTCTGTGGGACCAAACAGGGTGTTTCTAAGGGATATTTAAGTTGACACTCTTGACAAATGACAAATCAAATCATAGATTAGTTCCTATATATGATAAACAACATCATTCACTCAAAGACTGGCTCATCTTCAAGAAAATTCCCATTAATCTATTAGGAACAAAGGAAGTATTTCATACACATGCCTCATTGTGATTGTAATTGAATTTTAAAGTGAATTTGCATTTTAACTTCAAGTCGGTCGCTGAATAGACAAATTGATATACCCTTTATGTGAATATTTGAAAATAGACCAGTGCCTTGTTACATAGGGCATTAGAGTCACATATACAAAGATTATTAACACATAAATGATTTTAAATCTAATGAAATGGACTAATCTCACAACAACTTTTCATTCTAGAGCTCACAACTTCTAGTATATGGATTCTTATCAAATCCTTTGTAAATTAATGCAAATTTATGACCCCATTTAAGCATTTTAATTGATTACTTGAATCAAAGCAAGAACAGAGATATACATTCCAACAAATATTTGAAGATGAATGAAGATATCCTTAACATTTCACTCCAAATTCACATAGATTTACACTAGGAGAGCACATATACTAGAATCATACGTTCATTTTCTATAAAACCATTTAAGATAATTACATATGTTAATTAGAGCTCAAGACAAGATAATTGTTCTAATTACTATTTTATGCCCAATATTCTACCCAGATAGACACGACTCAAAATTTGACTAGAATTCAATCCCCTACAAATGAACCCTGAATTCACTTTTATAGAACAAGGGAGCGAACAAGCTACTGGCTCAAATGTAGTTTCAATACAAAAATTTAGTTTCATCTTCATTTTAGTTGCATTTCAAAAATTCCCCCACATGCTAATTTAGTTGAGATAGGGAAAGCAAAAATTTTAGCATTGTGAGGAAGAAGCAAAGTGCCACCAAAATTTTCCTCCACTACCAAGCAAGCAACAAAACCAACTCGCATACTGCCACAAGGGCACACAATCCACATTCAACACCCCAAAATTGTGCCATGCATGCAAAGAGAAAGCGACAACCCCATAAATCATTTATCAACACAAAAATTTATTGACCATCACCTTTTCACAAACCAGAAGACCCCTTACCAACAACACGCATGCCCCGGTACACACAACCACTTCGAGTAGTAGCCAGGGTTGGAGATGAGACTTCAACCCCTTCTTTGACCTTATCTTCTTTCATCATAGTGGAATCCTTCCTGCTTGGAGTCCTGACTGCCAAAGGAGGGACTGATAGCACCTCTATCTCAGGGGATAGAGGTCGACCCAAGGTTTCCAGATACTAGCGATAACCTTAATTAGTCTCTATCTCAGTTTCCTCTGAGCTGTAAGTAACTTCAATGGGATAATTTTGTCAACCAAAAGAGTCGCGGCCATACCAAAGCTTTTGACAAGTCCTGCTAGAGGGACCGATAACTTCTCATTTTATTCCTACCTCCTTCAAGCTCTTGGCCTGGTCTTTCAATTGATGAGTGCATTTGGCAATCACCAATGAAGATTCTTTCTCCCAGGTATCCTCATGATCATATTGTTTTTGTCTTGGGTTGGCAATCACCGATGAAGAATCTTTCTCCTGGAAATCCTCATGATCATATTGTTTATGTCTTGGGTCTCCATTGTGGGGCTTCTTTGACTAGAGTTGAGAAGACCTTCGTACCAATATGGATGAGGAACCAATATTTCTCATTTTGCAACTAGAGAACATACACTCTCAATCTCTGACTTCTACAATAACTTGAGAACTTGACAACTTAATTGCTATGGAAAAAATAGAAACTCATCACTTTTATTTATTGAGCAAGCTGATGTTATTGATTACCAATGCTAAATGAAAAACACACATGCAAACTAGGCAGTTTGTTGGCATGTGCATTATCACTATTTAATTCTCAAGTGCATGGAAATCTGTAGATTGCACTTCATGATTTCCAACAATTAAGACTCCACATGCATAGATATCAATTGGATCACACCCATAGAGAGTATATCATTAATGCCCACTAGTTTCAGAGTGAAAATGGCTATCATGTGTCATTTTATTAACTTTAAATATATGTCATTGATCTCACACCAACATGGTACGTTGAATGGCTCCATTTAAGTTGACTAGGCATGAAATCTAGCGGTGCTTCACTAATGTGTCCTTTTCCAATGGCATTAACCCACCTCAGATGGAAACTCCTTTGTTAGTGGGCTCCACCCATCTCACAAACTGGGTAGATCGGTCCACGTGTCGAGATCTCGCCGATCTCGTTGCTTTTAATGGGTGTTTAATCTTTTCAAGCGAACTAGCAGGGAACGATGGAGATTATTCCTAAGATTTGATCTCAACCGTCGGTTTTGGAACCATGTACCATAAGCTTGGTGATGGAGACCGGGCCCAACATCCATATGAAGACACACATCTTTGTTTCACTCACCTCATGGCTTTTAGAAAGTTGGCATTTATAACCAACGAGTTGGTGGGGTACGGTTAGGATCTCTTCCCGTAGCCTCAAATCTCAGAACCTACACACATGACAAGGTTAGCCTTTTAATAAAGGGCCTTTGTTAGGCTAATGTCAACATGACCCTCACAAGCTAACGACATAGGCTTAAGTCATTGGGAAAAATAAGACTTGACTTAGGAAAAGACTAAGGTCGACAAGACAATTGGTGACCGGTGCTTCTAATCAAAGGGGTTGGTAAACAAACATGCATAGCAGCTCAAAAGATGACTTTAGGAACCAAAGACTATTATAGCAAGTCAACGTGCAATTAGAACACTTGAGTGATTTCACAAGAAAATACCCTACTCACTCATGGGGACAAGGGTTTTAAAATGCAGACTAAGTTCATGAGGAATGAGAAAATTCTTCATAATTTTATAAGCTCCATTAGTGGCTCATGCTTGGGGACGTATACCCCCAGTGGGTATAGCGATAATATGAATCTCAGGTTGAAGCAGACTAGGGTAGTAGACCAAAACCAAGAAGCTTACCCAGACAAGGCAAGTAGACACAATAGAAAGCAAATAAACCAGAGCAACCTATGTACATTATTTACAAAATACACATGGAAATTCATTTCCAGAAGGTGGAGGCCCCAGGCCCCCACAACTCAGGGACAATTCTTCCCTCTATCAAAAACTTTGGCCTGTTTTACTTGTAACGGGTCTGCATGAACATTATGCAATCCCAAGTTATTAGCATCATCATAATAAATACTACCTATTACATTTGAAGTAGTATTGTCACATTAATTTATCCCTCTCCATCATAGGCTCATCAAACTAGACTGAGAAGGTGAAACTATCATATTCCATACTATCATGAAATTTACAATCATATTTCTCCTGCTCATCAAACCTGAAAATCCCATAGACACTTTGGCACAAACTTGACTAGTCTTTTGTGAGTTCAGGGAAGAAAATAGAATCAGGCCTATTGTCAATTTTTTTATCACAAAGAAGTTCCATGATTAGGTCCATAAGGTGAGGAGTATCTGCAAAGAACTCCACTGTAGCTTCATACTGACTTGTATCATTACCTTGGTTACTTATTCTTCTAAAATGCTCCTGACATGGATGAAATAATGCTACAATATTTGCATACTCTATAGAATCATCGAGTAATTCTTTCTCCTTAGCATAAAATAATGCTACATGAATATTCATGCAATCATCATGTGAAACCTGAGTAGCTAATATTTCAATTAAATCTTCAAGTACATAGCCTATCACCCAAGGAAATTCAATACAATCATCTACATCCTTTTGAACATCCATACTACATCCAAAGTAGACATTATAGTCTTGAACTTCCTCCTTGTGTGGGTTCCCATCACAATTGAGTGTCAACAAATTTGAATCAGCTTTTGGATGATTATCAAGTACAATTTTCTCAATTACATGTAGGGAAACCAATTCACTAGTGTCTGTGTTGTCACATCCTCCATTTGGTTGGGAGATTATCAAGTCAGGGGTAATGTTTTAAAAGGCATAGTTGCCAAGCTCAATATCACCTTTATTTTCACATGTACCATCCATAACACATCCTCTAGTAGCGCTTGCCAAATACTCATCAAGGGCATCTTCAAAAAGAGGATTGCTTCTAAACCAATAAGAATTATCATTTATAATGTCTCGGTCCAATGCAGATTCATCAAATAAGGGATTTTTCCATACAACCATGATAACTGGATGTATCTCATCATCTTTAATGGCATGATCCCAACAACTTTGATCATCAGTATACTCAAAATTAGTGTAGTCACTTAAGGGGTAGAAGGAAACATTCTCAACATCCTCATCATCTGTGTTTAGGACAACTGACCCACATTTAGAGAATTCTTCACATGAGGAAAATTGCTCGCTACCTAGAAATCACATACCCTCCAAGCTATTAACATATCCCCTACTAGAAGCAAGGGATTCCATCTACACTTCATAAGAAGAATCATATTCAGTGGAGGACTATCTCTCAGCTCAACCTCATCACTTTGATTCCTCATTTTCATTATAGTACCAAGACCAGATGTATTCTCAACATAGGTCGATGCATGATAAGTGTTTATAGACTCAATTTGTGAGGTTTCACCATATTCCTCTTGTGTTTTCTCATAGCTTATGACATCCCAAGGAAGGTAATTAGGTACCATCTCCTTTTTTTCACATTTTGTCTCTTCATTCTCATCACTATCACATGCACCTGCTTCCATGTTGCTTGTAAAATGAAAACATTCAACAATTAGCTACTTAGACCCTTATGCTTCTCCTTGATCTATAAATTTCAATCTCTGACTCTCCTCACTGTGGCAATTATTGCCCCCATTCTGGGAAACAACTATGGGTCCATGACAACACTCAATTTCCTCCACAGTGTTAATCCAATCTACTACTTGATCAAGGCTATGGGGCTTTTGATCCTCAGACCACTGGCTCGATCCTACTATGCAGGCTTGAAAAAAAAAATTAATGCACATTAGATCATTAGTCCTGAAACTCTTGGGTATCTCCATCAAAACATCCAAGAATCTTGAAAATAAGTTGTATGGTGACTCATTTGCATGTCTCTTCATTTAATACAACTTTCCAATAGAGGAAATCAAATCATTCCTTCCCATCCTTGGTTGATGTGAGGTTAATGCTCTCTCATGCTTTGCATCTCTAGGAAGTAATGTAGATACAACATCTAAAAGATCTTCTTCCTGATAGATACTTTTGTTTCTTGATGAACTTGGTTTAGTAGCGAGAATTCTACTAGAGCTAGTCATGCTAGTCATTGCAGGTTCCCTCATAATTGAGTATTTAAAATTATTCTCTTGGTAAGTTTGTTGTAAACTAGCAAGCTCTTTATCCTTTAGCAATAAACTAATCCTTCTATCAAATGCTCCCAAATATACAACCAAACACTCTACATCATTTGGTCTCACATGTTCAAGATTTTCCTTTATGACTTTTGCAAGTCTAAGGTTGAAAGTAGAGACCAATTCCCCTTTATCCCTAGAAATTTCCATGAAATTCCTTCTTGCAACACTTTGGTTTACCCTTTCACCAAATTGACTAATGAAGGCTACCTTAAGCTCATTCCAACAATATATAGAGGAATTAGGCAGAAAAGAGAACCGGTCTCTTGTGTCCCCCTTTAGAGATTGAACAAATAACTTCATAACCACATCCTCACAATCAATCTCATAATCACCCATCATATCAACAAATTCTCATACATGCTTATTTGTTGATTATGTCTTTTCACCACTGAGCTTTGGAATCTTATCCTTGATCTTTGGTGGTACAATATTTGCATACCCACCAATATTGTAAAAGTTGATAGCTTTGTACCTATCAGTACTAAAGCTTCCTTGATGAGACAATGATAGCTCATCTTGCATACTTTTCTCCATATTTAAACAAAATAGAATGAATTGACAACTTACTTTTAATTCTTGAAAAGGAATTATGAATATACTCAACGATTATACAATATTACTTCAATTCCTTTCACAAATATGATCCTAAGCCTCTGACATTTGTATTTCTTACAAAATGCTACCTAAGTTTTAACATTTAACATGCTCTTTTCATCATAACATGGAAGTTTAACTTGTACACAAAAGCATGCTAAAATATTGTTATCATTCCCTTATCTAGTGCTAATTCACTCCTTAGGGAATCATTTACTTCTCACGTATGGAAAATTTATCTTGATCTACCCATAATGCACTTCAATTTCTTCAAACTCTATGAAAATACCTGGTTATTTGTAGTAGATAATTGTCTTTTCCTTTTTAGATTGCAGATTCGATCAATTGATATGTGCTTTGACAGGTTCTTTGAGTCAGAGTTGTCACCTCCTTCCAAAGGATTGAACTTCAATTGAGATGAAGTTTCTTTACAAGAAATATATATTATTGGCTATCTTCCACAACAGAGTCACTTTTGGATCCCTCAATCTTTGCTGCATTTAGAGTATTAGCTAGGTTTAAGAATTTGTTATTTTCCAATCAAGATGTTTGGGTTTATTTAACCCTTTGACTCTGCATTTGACATCTGCATTTGGAGGAGAATTATCCCCAGTGGATTCATCATTTTGTTATTATTTTCCTAGTACCCATAAGGAATCTCTAAAGAGTAGCCAATTCTTATATTCAAGACCCTTATAGTGAATGGTGAACTAACAAGATTTAGTCGAGGACTAGAATCTTCTACACTTTAGGCACTGTGGGATCAAACAGGGTGTTCCTAAGGTATATTTAACTTAACACTCTTGACGAATAACAAATCAAATCATAGATCATTCCCTATATATGATAAACACCATCATTTACTGAAAGAATGGTTCATCTTTAAGAAAATTCCCATTAATCTATCAAGAATAGAGGAAGTATTTCATACACATACCTCATTGTGATTGTAATTGAATTTTAAAGTGAATTTGCATTTTGACTTCAAGTCGGTCACTAAACATACAAATTGATATACCCTTTATGTGCATATTTTAAAAGAGACCAGTGCCTTATTACATCGGGCATTAGAGTCACATATACAAAGGTCAATAACACATAAATGATTTTAAAGCTGATGAAATGGACTACTCTCACAACAAATTTGCATTATGGAGCTCACAACTTCTAGTATATGGCTTCTTATCAAATCCTTTGTAAATAAATGAAAATTTATGACCCCATTTAAGCATTTTAATTGATTAGTTGAATCAAAGTGGGAATAGAGGCATACATTCAAACAAATATTTGAAGATGAATGAAGATATCCTTAACATTTCACTCAAGATTCACATAAATTTACACTAGGAGAGCATATATACCAGAATCATACATTCATTTTCTATATCAGCCTTTTCTATAAAACCATTTAAGATAATTACATATTTTTATCAAATCTCAAGACAATATAACTATTCTATTTACTATTTTATGCCCAATATTCTACACAAATAGACACTCGACTAAAAATTTGACTAGAATTCAATCCCCTACAAATGAGCCCTGAATTAGCTTTTGTAGAACAAGGGAGCAAACAAGCTACAGGCTCAAATGTAGTTTCAATACAAAAAAATTATTTTGTCTTCATTTCAACTACATTTCAAAAATTCCCCCACGTGCTAATTTAGTTTAGATGGGGAAAGCAAAAATTTCTACAGCCATAGTGAGGAAGAAGCAAAGTGCCCCCAAAATTTTCCTCCATCGCCAAGCAAGGAACGAAACCAATGCCCATACCACCACGAGGGCACACAGTCCACATTCAACACCCCAAAATTGTACCACACACACAAAGAGAAAGTGACAACCTCAGAAATCATTTATCAACACAAAAATTTATTGACCATCAGCTTTTCACAAACCAAAAGACCACTTACCAACAAACACATGGTCGCTTCGAGTAATATCTATGGTTGGAGATGAGACTTCAACCCCTTCTTTGACCTTATCTCCTTTCATTGCATTGGCATCCCTCCTGCTTAGAGCCCTGACCACCAAAGGAGGGACTGATAGTACCTCTGTCTCAGGGGATAGAGCTTGACCCAAGCTTGCCAAATACCGGCGGTAACTGGAATTATTCTCTATCTCAATTTCCTCTGAGTTGTCAATAACATCAATAGGAGAATTTTGTCGACCAAAAGAGCCATGACCATACAAAAGCTTCTGATGAGTCCTGCTAGAGGGTTCGACAGCTTTTGATTTTATTCTTGCCTCTTTCAAGCACTTGGCTTGGTCTTTAAATTGGTGACTGTATTTGGAAATCACCGTTGAAGATTCTTTCTCTTGGGTATCCTCATGAACATATTGTTTCTATCTTGGGTCTCCATTGTGGGGCTTCTATGTTTGGAGCCGAGGAGACCTTCATACCAGGATGGACAAGGAACCAAGCCTACTCATTTTGCAACAAGAGAACATACACTCTCAATCTCTTTTTTTTGCAAAAACTTGAGGACTTGACAACTTAAATGCTATGGTGAAAATAGCAACTCATAACTTCTATTTATTGAGCAAGCTGATGTTATTTATTACCAATGCTAAATGAAAAACACAGTGCAAACTAGGTTGTTCATTGGCATGCACATTGTCACTGTTTAATTCTCAAGTGCATGGAAATCTATAGATTGCACTTCATGATTGCTAGCAATTAAGTCTCCACATGCATAAAGATCAATTTGATCACACCCATAGAGAGTATATCATTAATTCCCACTAGTTGTAGAGTGAAAACGGCTATCATGTGTTGTTTTATTAACTTTAAATAGAGGTCATTGATCTCACACTGAGATGGTGCATCAAATGGCTCCATTTAGGTTGACTAGGCTTGGAATCCAGCGATGCGTCACTGATATTTCCTCGACCAATGGCATTAACCCACCTCAGATGGAAACTCCTCTGTCAATGGGCTCCACCCATCTCACAAATTGGGTAGATCGGTCCATGTGTCGAGATCTTGCCAATCTCATTTCTTTTAATGGGCATTTACTTTTTTTCTAGCGAACCAGCAAGGAACAGTGCATATCATTCCCGAGATTTGATCTCGGTCGTTAGTTTTTGAACCATGGGCCATAAGCTTGGTGATGGAGACTAGGCCCCACATCCGTATGAAGACACGCGTCTTCATTTTGTTGACCTCATAGATTTTAATAAGCCAACATTTATAACATACGAGCTAGTAGGTACGGTCAGGATCTCTTCCTGCAGCCTCGAATCTCAGAACTTGCACACACATCAAGGTTAGCATTTAATAAAGGGAATTTGTTAGGCCAATGACGACATGACCCTCATAGGCTGACGACATAGGCTTAAGTCATTAGGAAAAATAAGACCCGACTTAGGAAAAGACTAAGGTCGATGGGAAAATTGGCGAGCGGTGCTTCTAACCAAAGGGGCTGGTAAAAAAATGTGCATAGCGGCTCAAAAGATGACTTAAGGAACCAGAGACCTTTCTAGAAAGTCAACATGTGATCAAAACACTTGAGTGATTTCACAAGAAAAAACCCTACTCACTCATGGGGACAAGGGTTTTAAAATGCAGACTAAGTTCTTAGGGAATGAGAAAATTCTTTAGAATTTTATAAGCTCCATCACAGGGAAGTCATCAATGGAAGCTTAAAGCTATTATGTGACTAAACATGAACTAAAATATGCTAAATGTGAGTAAAGTATGAGTGTGAGTGTGAGTGATTTCAACAACATAAGTTTTCAATTGAAAAATGGATCCATTTGTCCCCAAATAGTGTTCTATTTATCTGAAAGCAAATGAGAAATGAAGGGTTGAGATCAAAAAGATCAATCAATGGTTGAAAGGATGAAAGGAAGAAGAGGCATGGATCATGGATTCTCATCAATGGGTGAGAATTCAAGATGAGATTTAATCAAGGGTTCCCATTTGTTCCAAACAAACACACTTTTGACCTATACACACAAGTCACAAGGTAACTTGCCCAAGAGGTCACAAGTTTAACTTTCTCAAGAAGCAAAGTGAGAATATTCCCCTTCTTAAATGATTGGAGGAGAGAGAATATTCTTTGGAATATTCTCATGGGTGAGTAAAAAGATTAATTTGCAATTTAAAACAAATTTTTAATTGTGCAAAAAAGGGTAAGGAATATTCCATGGGAATATTCCCCTTTTAGAGAAAAATTAGATTGATTGTTAATTAAACAAGGTTTAATCATATAATTAAGGGTTTTTAGAGGAATAAAGTGATTTTCATTAAATTAAAACATTTAATGAAAGGGGGAAAGGAGAAATAACATTTAATTAAATAACTTGGGTTTATTTAATTAAATAAGATAACTTAGGGAATTAAATTAAATACTTTGATTTGTTTAATTTAATGAGATGAAATGTTAACATGAAAGGGGGTGAATTAACCTAACTTGATGTGTTAGGTTAGTAGATGAAAATGATGCAATTAATTAATTAGCTAGGCTAATTCAATTAATTAAGTGAAAAGAGGATGGGTTTCAAGAGGAAATGATGTTAGTTAGCCAATGTGATCCATTGAGACATTTTTAATTGTCTAAATTTTTCCCGTCTTTTAAGCAATGTACTCGTTGCATTGGTTTAAAGACTAATGTTGATTTTGTTGTTGATAACGATGCAAAAATAGATATCGATGATCTCTTTGAAATTTTGATAGATAAGCTAAAGTTGATTGATTTGATTAATTGATTGATAAAATTGTTGAGGATTCACAACAATGCAAGGATTGTGTTGAATAACACAAGGATTGATAGGAAACAATATATCCCAATGATAGTTGATTTGATAATTTGATCAAGATTTGCTAGCAAGGCTAGGAACAAAGCTTGTTAGATGATTTGATATCAATATGATCAAAATATGAATGGTTTCCCCCTTGAGAGATCAATCGGAAAATAAAGTGTTCCGATCAGCCTCACGATAGGTGAAAATCTAACTCTTGCTTGAGATTATTGATATTTCAGGTTGCTTTTGAATCAATGAGCTTCAACTTGTTAGATTGTTGAGCTAAAAATGATATAGATGCCCCACTATGCCCCATCAAAAGAGGGATTGCTGGTAAAGAGGATGAAAATAGTTCCTAGAAAGCTCAGATGTTGATGTAGATAGATTTCATGATATATAGAAAGCCATCGACTATAGGTAGCCTCATGTATATTTTGATGTAGATCACATAGATTTGATGCTTGGATAGAAATGTGAGTAGAGATAGAAGAATAAGAAGAATAAGATGGATGAATTGACCATTGATTTTGATGATTGCATCAAAAGATCCAACAAGTTCATGATCCATCGAGACTTTATTAGAGATGGAGATGAGATATGCATGATGAGGATGATGAATGCATGCATTATGATGATTTTCTCATATCTTGGGATTGGGATTTTTCGCCGTTCCTTATTGTTTGATATAACATAGACATGATGCATCAAGGTATTAATAACCAAGACGACGTTGCATTTAGTGTAATGGACTTTGACCTCGCAAATACATAGGATAGTTCTCTTTCACATATTGACATACAAAAACCTCGTTGGAATGTAAGTTAGAAGCCTAGAATATATTGGACCAAAGCATACACAATAGTCAAAAACATACTCCAAACAACTTCCCTACACACAACTAAGCAAGTATACGCCAAGATTATTTTACAAGAGTATCCACAAGCATAGCAAATGAAAGATAATGATCGATGCCCCATTCCTTTATCTCTAAATAATTTTAGATAGACATCATTGAGAGGTCCTCAGAATGGGTCATTAAGATAAATAACAAGAAAATATTGAAGACAAATAGTCAGTGTTATCTATATCTCTTGCCAGTTTAACTTAGCTAAGGTGATTTCTAATGTTGATGTCCATTTTAGGAAAGATACATCCTAGGACATGTTGATCAAATATTTTTTTGATGTTAGGATGATGAGCTTTATGATAAGCCGTTGATATAAACTTCACTGACACATTTACCTATGATTTAGACTTTAGATTTTGACGATTAGGTTCTCACTTTACAACTTGCTATACTTCTTTTCTACTTGTTTCGCCAAAAGTTGAAGGTGATGATTAATTTATTATGTGTGAAAGTTTATTGCTGGTGAAAGCAAGATGGGATGGATGGGTTTTGAATTTTCTTCAAATATTTCAATGTTTTTGGTATTTTGAAATGTTTTGAGGTTGTTTTTGGTATTTTTGAAAGTTTATATGAATGTTTTGGGTTTTCAAGTTTTTGAGGTTGTTTAGGGTTTTCTCCAAGATAGTTGAGATTGTTTAGGTATTTTTGAATGTTTTTGAATGTTTTTGGATTTTTTGTTTTTAAACGTTTAGGGATTTTTTGAGTTATTCGAATGTTTAGGGATTTTTTGAGTTATTCGAATGTTTTTGGATTTTTTGAGTTATCTAGATGTTAAGGGATTTTTCGAGTTTCAACCAAGAAAAAAATGTAAATACCTATCCTAGGGGCATCAAGGGCTGATCAAAGATAAACCTTGCCTACATTATACATGCAAAGACCACGTATTTCGACTAACTCGACTTATTAATCAATGAGATATGAACAATTGATGAAATGCCAGTTTATTATGACAAACTCCTAAAGTTCTGACCTAGGGTGTCTCAGGGGCACATCAATGATGGCCTTGCCTACGTTCAAGCTCAGAGATGATGTAGTTCAACATGGTACTATTGTTGGATTTTTGAGGTTCAACCTTTTTAGGGATTTTGATGTGTTTTGGATATTTTGGATTTTTCGCACAATGTTGGCGAGTGTATGGATATGGCAATTTCAATTATCTATTTTGGGATTTTGTTGAAAACCAAGCTAGGTTTGATTGATCCGATTAATGGATTGATGA
The DNA here is from genome assembly GCA_007258455.2 of Sequoia sempervirens. Lineage (NCBI taxonomy): Eukaryota > Viridiplantae > Streptophyta > Pinopsida > Cupressales > Cupressaceae > Sequoia > Sequoia sempervirens. Next base: position 238,444,707 of record VDFB02373365.1, read on the forward strand.
TGACAACATTGTTGAGGATACACAACAATGCAAGGATAGTGTTAAGCAACACAAGGATTGGGAGGGATATCTAGAGATGATGATGGATTGATTGGATAAGATTGATCAATATTTTGAAGCTCAATTTGGAACAAAGTTTGTTGGAATGAGTTGATGTGACATTGAAGTGCAAGGTAGATTCAACTGATATGGATTGTTTGGATTGATGTTTGATAAAATATAAAGCTTGATAAGGAACATCTTCTCATCAAAATGTGTCATGGGCTAGTGATTTTTGATTTTGATGAGATTTTATGAATGTTTTTGGGATTTTCAATAATATTTTGAGGCGAATGATACCTACATCATGATGTCAATGTCACATTATGGGGTATAAGACATGGATCAAGAGTTATTTGAAAATAAGAGTGCAATAACCTACCCCTAGGGTTTAGCAATTCTTCATAATGCAATGGATAACTAAGATAGGTAATGTATATTTGAAGAGTTTGATAGAGCTTTAGCATGCTAGATATAGGCTATGGGACTTCATGAGATAAAATGGTAAATATACAATCAAAAAATTTCCATGAGTAGAATTGAAGTATACGCCGAATCTTTGTCAAGATCAAGATAAAGTGTAATATTTCGATAAATCTGGATTGGATAGATGGAGGGAACATTGGATTTATCATGACAAGGATAAAATGCTTTTGTTTGAGAATGATAATACAGATGCTCGATTCTACTCATGATGCCTATTTTCTAATTTTTCATCATAGTACTTGCCCAAAGCGCCACCATAGTGGTTTTCACTGGAGGACAATTTTTATTTTTACTATTTTCTTATTTTTATTTTATTTTTTATTTTTTTGGAAATTTTACCCTCATGTTGAACCACCTAGTGGTATTGACATAGAGGCCACTATCATAGCATGCCAACGATATACTTCTTTAAGAAGTTGTTTTGCTAAGATATGAGCACTTGAATGCAACTTTGAAGAATTTTGATCTACCTTGTGGATACTAGAATTAACCTTGTCTATATGCACACATCGCAATATGGTACCTTTAGAATCCTTATGATGAAGAGTGGCTTCCAACACATGGTCAATACGAGAATTGGATATTGTAAATGGAGTGTATGGTGTCATGCATGAAGGAATCTAAGATGGATTGGTCAATAGTTTGGAAATTTTGACTCTCCAAACTTGGGAAGAAGAGTGATGATGGATGGGGATGGAGGATTTTATAGAATTAGGACCAACCACTAGATATACTTTGTTCCTTACTCGATATGCTTGCTTTTGTATTAAGGACTCTTTTGATGGATATATTTCCCTTTTTTTATTTTTCCCCATAGTTTCTTTGACTAGTGGAGTTTTGGAAGGATGATTTTCTTTATTTTACTTTGGTATCCATTGGTACTTGGCATGTCCTTTTTGCTTTATTACTTCATTTTCTTTGATGATATTCACCTTGTTTTGATAGAAATTATTCTTTTTACGTTGGTCCCAATTTATGTATGATATGATGGGTGAATGCTAACTCATGATATGACAATTTTTAGCATTGAATGCATTTTCATCATAAGGATCCTTCATTCCCCATATGTTGATGTTTGTTGTAGACAAGATTTCCCTCGATGTTGTGATGGTATGGTCAATACCTAATCCTTTTCCCTAACAATGTATCCTCTGATCCATAGCCACTAAATATGACTTATCGTGAACACATGATATTGCTATGGGTTCCTACTATTCAGGAATATGTACTATTTGCTTTGGTTATATGAAATCATTATCTATTGATACTGCTTCAAAAGATGTTGATGATGCACAATGACTATAAGAATCAAGAATCTCAATTGTTGCTTTCTCATGAACTATTTGTTTTGATTCTATGACATTGCTATTTGTTGATGCTAACTCAAAAGATGTTGATGATGCACAATCACTATAAGAATCAAGAATCTCGACCCTTGCTTTCTCTTGTGTAGGAATATCAAGAGTGGAAGACTCTTGTATTGAATGAATAATGTCTTTATTCCCATTAGAAAGAAATATGTCATGGGTGATATCGGGGACATCTTGGGAGTGTAAAATGGTTTGGAAGATGTCCCTTAGCTCTTGGTGAAACTCTAGGGATAGGGATTCTTGATCCTGACTCACTTTAGAATAACTTTCATTATCCTCAAGAGCCTCCTCTTGACATGATCCTTGGGTGAATGATATATCATCGGTAAAAGACTCTTTGCAATAGTTTGTGGGTATGGATGCAATAATGGATATTCTTGCTTGTTTGGAACTTCTTCAACATGCCTAATCATTGAGTCATGTGTGGGAGAGATATCACAATCTGATATCCACTTGATGTCATTACGGTATAAAATAGTGCTAAACACTGTTAATGGATTTCAAATTTATTTTAAAATATTATCTTGATACATGTCTGATTCCTCATGTTGTGATAAATAAATATATCCCATTATGGTATCATAGGTATTGTTTACATTTTTTGAGGTTGATGCATTTCCTGAATCTTTTTCTTTTGTATGATCAGGCATAGGGTTTGTATAAATTTTCAAATTTTCATTCCCAAATTTTTGATCGACATGAATGTCTCCTTGTTCAATAAGATCTTTTATTAGATGTTCGATTCTAAAGAAATTTTGTGTGTTATGACTTTGTATCGGTGAAATTCAAAAAAATTATCATCTCTATAGCTACGAGGTTTGAATTGTGGCTCTTGATAGTTCAAGAAATCTGGGAGTGTGATAAGATCATACTCTATCAACTCCTTTAGCACATCCTCCATAGGTTCTGCTAAGGGAGTGAATTGTTGTTTAGGAGCACTATTTGTTCATTGTGGTCCATTTTGAGTGTTTGTAGCATTCATCATTGTTTGATTGTTTAATACTGACGTGTATGGTTGTTGTGTATTCATGGTCTAGGTGCTTCTTGCCTAGGAGTAGTTAATACCACCTTTGCATCAACAACACCATCACTAGTAACATTCTTGTTCTTGGCCCAATAGTGAGGCTTGCCATTAAAACTAGTGGATGGATAGTTGTCTCTATATATTTGTGTGTTTTCCTATGAAATTAGGGCTCTCTTGTTGTTAAGGGCTCTAGAGACAAGCTCATCATAAGAGGTCATGCACTGCATCTTCAAGTAGAAGAATAGATTTGGATCAACATTTGTTATGCTAATCCCCACTTGTTGTTCATTGGGAATGGTCCACTTGCTCTTACTAGCTTTTTTCCTCCATTGTTGCAAGAAATTGGTGAAGGATTCTCCTTTGTTCTGCTTGAGTGTGTATAAATCTTCTAAACTCACAACCATGTCAAGATTTAAGGATAAGTGATCTATAAATCTATCGATGATTTCTTGGAAGGTTTTGATGCCTGGAGGTAACTATGAAAACCAATCCATGGCAAGACCTATTAAACTTCATGGGAAGAGGCACATTTTGTAGGAATCAATCTAGGCCACCTCCATGCACATGACATTGAATTCTTTGACATAGTCCATAGGATTTCCTCTCCCTTTGTATTTTTCAAATTTGGGGACCTCAAATCTAGGAGGAAAAGGTACCATTGCAATGTTTTAATCGAATGGATAAGGACATAGATTTTATTGTGTATTAGGCTTCTTCATCTTTCCCATTCAGAAATCCTGCATTTCTTGTGATAACACCTTAAGTTGTGATGCTATATCATCTGGTGGGTTTGGTGGAGGAACATATGTTGCATAGTGTTGGATGGTAGATAAAGTGTACGTGGGATTCTTAAATGATGAGATGTTGTATGGTGTGTATGGTGGTGTAGTATATTGTGAAGGTGATTGTTGTGGAGACCTATATGTTCTTAATGTGTTTGGGTTGATGATTTTTTGTTGAGTGTTATAGTATAAACCCTGTTGTTGTTGTTGTTTGGTGAGCATTTTTTGTTGTGCATATTGTTGAGCTAGTAAGTCTTGTTGTTGGGCTTATTGTTATTGAGATTGTTGTTGCACGGCTAAGGTGGCTTGTTGGGCTTCTTCTTGTTGTTGTGCTACTAAGGCTGCTTGTTGTACTTATTGTTGTAGTGCTACTAAGGTGGTTTGTTGAGCTTGTTGTTGTTGTTGCACTACTGAGGTTGATTGTTGTTGTTGTTGTTGTGTTGCTAAGGCTGCTTTATGTTGTTGTTGTGCTACCAAGGATGCTTAATGTTGTTGCTATGCTACTAAGGCAGCTTGATGTTGTTGTTGTGCTACTAAGGGTGCTTGCTATTTTTCATATTGTTGGATGGATTGTTAATAATCCTTTTTTGCTTGATGTAAAGCTAAGGAATGTGTTTGCAATGTAGGATCGATTGATTGTTGAGACATTTGCAATGGGTTTTGGATGTTTATGTTTTGAGCGGGTAGTGTATTTTTGATGAGAGGTTGAGGGTTCCCTTGGTTTAGTATTCCTTGCAAGATAGTAGATTGAGATGGAGGAATGTAAGTTTGAGGTCCCAATTGATTTTGCATGGTAAAGGGGACCATGGGAAATTATGAGGATGATGCCATTAGATTTTGTGATGGTAATGGCATATTAGAACCTTGAATCTATTGATTGAAAAGGTTCCCTTGTTGTATTTGAGGTGTGACCAAGGTATTACCTTGGTTGATGGGATTCATAACCAAGGTGTTGTTTTGATTTGGGTTGATCATAGATGGGTTTGATGTGGATGGTGGACTGACTTGTGTATCTTGGGTAACCACTTGTTTCAATGTGTCCATGGGGTTGGTGGTATAAATTTTCAAGGGTTAATTTTGTGTGAATGTTAACTTGCCCTTATTGTACTACTTGATTCAATTGGTCCACATTACCTTGCATAATGCTAGGCATACTTTGGGTATTTTGGGTGATGGATGAAGATGGTTACACTCAAAATGTGAAGGTAAATTATGGCATCATGGAATGTAAGTGTTTTTCCAAATTTTGGTGTCCAACTTGTGTTTTGGGGAAGGTTGGTGGTTAATGGAATGGTCATTTTGTGGATACCCAAAGTTGTGTTTGTTCCTAGACATGAAGTGAGACCAAGGTTGGTTCCTAGCCTAGTTGTAAGACTAGATGTTAAGGGTTGACTTGGAAAAATGGATGGAGTTGGTTGAATCATAGATGAATTCAAGCCTTGTGTCAATGATTATGCAACAAAATATGGGTAAATTAGAGCCACATTTTCTAAGGCTTGATGTTCCATGATTTCTTCTCTAGTAAGTCCAAATGGGTTATTTGTGATGTCTTCTATCTCATATGATCTTGATGGAGATGAGGGTTGTTGTGATGTGGTAACATGGCTTCTCAAATGAAATTCTTGAGGATTTGGATCACTAATGGTAGATGAGACTTTGGTATTCTCCATGATTCTCTTGTGTTGTGATCTTGTTGTAAACATAGATTGTGGGTCAACAATGGGAGAGGTGTGTTGAGATTTGTGATGTTTGAACACTCTAGTTTACTCAAATCTAGGTAGAAGAGATGCTTTACATTTTTTTTGGAGCAATGATGATAATGAGAGATGAAAAGGTGGATGATGTGGGAAGTGATCTTTGCAAACATTTTGGGACAACACTTTTGAATTAAGTTTGATTGTTTGATGTTTGGATAAAGGATTTTTATGAACTTGGAAATTTTTAGGATAGACTCGTGAAATTCAAGATAAAATAGTTCAAATATGATAACTAACTTGCTCCAATGCATGGAAAAGTCCATACATTTCACATAGAAAGTAGACAAGTTAGGGTTTTGGGTTTGATTGATGTTCAAGTCAAGAAGTGTTTGGTGTATGTGAAATTTGATGGAGAGGTGAGTGAAACGTTTGACCTAATGTTGACCTAGAGTTAACCTTTGTGTTCCAAGACCAAGGTAGTGAGAAAAATGCTATACCTATAAAGTGATGAAACCCTAAGAACTAAATGATTTTGGTAAAATAGGACTCAAATGATTTTGGAAATAGGACCCAATAATTTTGAGAATAAAACTCAATGACTTTGGATAATGCAACTCAATGATTTGGACAATAAAATTTGGACTCAATGTTTTACAATGTTTTTCTTGTCTCAATTTGCTTGTTTTGGGGGAGTCAAAGTTTGAACATACATCAATGTGGGGTGTTCATTTGATTTAATCTTGGATTAATGAAGTTATTTTTACCACAAACACTTGTCATGGTTATGTTTTCAAACTAAATTTTTATGTCAAAAACATCATAACTTTCACAATGTCCATTTTGTGAAAATCATGAGGTTGAAGCCATAATTTCCTATGTTGTCTTTGGAAAATATGGATTAAGATATTTAGAAATCCTTAGGACAAGCAGTAATATTTAGAAATCTCTAAGGATAGAAATCCTTAGGACACTTCTCAGGACCACCAAATCTCAAAATCCTGAAGATCCTAGGATCCTGAGGATTTTTCTATTTCAACAATGAATAGTACAAATGTGGGGTGGATTTAGAATGTTTGTTCTTGCACCAACAAGTATTAAGGATTTTGGATTCTAAACAATGGTTCGTAATAAGGGCTTCTGGTTCAAGGAATACTATGATAAACTCCCTCAAGAGGTTTCTCAACCCTTAGAACAAGGGCTTTTCGCATCATAAATATACTAGGGGAGAGCTATCGCGTACCACTTCCCGTTGATCACAATTTTCATTGCAACCACACATTTATATAGCAGTTTGAAAGAGATTTTCTTTAGTTCATTACCACTTGGTATGTTCCCTCCTTTCAAAGTGGGGAGGTAGACCCTTGAAAGATAAACAACAGCAAGGAAGTACGTTTGTAGTTCAATCATCCTGGTTTGCATGAAACAAGGAGAGAACACACACCACGCATTTTCCCTACACTCGCAATGGGTTCATTTTCAATCCAAAATGAAAGATGTAGGTAATTTTACAAAGTTTTAAGTAATTTTTATGTTTCTCAAGATCATCGAATGGAACAAGAAAATTGGATACACGTCCAATAAAAACACTGTAAATCAAAACAAAACAAACACTCATTAATTTTAACCCCTAAAGCTAAGATGAATTCATTTTATGCACCAAACAAAATGTTAATTTTCCTTGTTCAATTTTAAACCCAAAAGACGATGAAGAAATGGGGGTTCAATTTCAATCCTGTTCGAGCATTTTTTTTAAAACCCAATTGAAAGCTAGTGTGGTCCTAAAGCATAAAATGATAAAGCATAATAAATGGGTTATAATTACCCCAAAAGTGTCAAAACACTTTTTACAATTATAAGATTTAAAGACAAGAATGCTTTTTCTTCAATTAAGTTCTCCATGCTCCTCTTCAAGCCTTCAATCCATGTTCCAAATGTTAGATTAAATCAAGAAAAAAAGAAGATGTTTGGGTTAGATAAATGATTAAGCATTAAAACCCTAAAACCTAGACCAAGTTGCAATGTGATTTGACTTTAGAAGAAAAAATGGAAAATTTAACTCCACCAAAATTGAAAAAAACTTATACCATTGTGTAGAGCATGAAATTCTACCTCATTTAAAAAAAAAGGCTTCAAAAAATACCTCCATATGACCAAGATATTACCACTTTAAGAGAGATTATAAAAGCAAGAAAATGATAGTGTCACTATAGCAAATAGCGACGCCTTTGCATTATAGTGATGCTTTTTTCAATTATAGTGATGTTTTTGCAAAATCATCTCTCTGGTGAATAAGAGCATTTCTTTGGTGACTAATAGTGTTGCTCTAGTGAAAATAGCGTCGTTGTAACCTCCAAAAGTGTCGCTCTAGCCCAAAAACCTGCAACTCAAATTTTTTAAGAGAAAATCATGAAATTTTTTTTAGTGAAGCCCTCCTTCTAGTGAAAAAATGTGACCATGACCATAGTATAGGATAAATACACTAGATCCATATGGATTTGAGTCATACTTGATACACTAGGCCATGATCCCAATGCGATGGTATTCAAAAGCATCAAAACTAATAAACCATTAAACTAAACATGAAAGCTTGAAAGAAACCTATTCTAAGACCTTGAATCTTATCCCATTGGGGGAGTGGTGTCGCATTGATGTCGAATGGAAACCCTTTCCCAATCCCATGGATAAACAAGCTTGTTCCAATCAATTTTATTGAAGAAAACTGATGGAACCACTGTGAGATGTGTATGAAAACATGATTTTAATTTAAATGAGTATGATGCAAGCTAATTAAACATGATTTTATGCTAAATGGTGAAGATATACAAATGCTAAGATAATCTAAGCTAATTCTAAGCTAAAAGATTCAAACCCTAATTTATAAACAAGTTAAGATGGATGCATGGAATCAATTAATAGAAGCTTAAAGCTATTATGCAACTAAAAATGAACGAAAATATGCTAAATGTGAGTAAATTATGAGTGTGAGTGTGAGTGATTTCAACATAATAAGTTTGCAATTGAAAAATGGATCCATTTGTCTCCAAATAGTGTTCTATTTATAGGAAAGCAAATGAGAAATGAAGGTTTGAGATCAAAAAGACCAATCAACAGTCAAGGATGAAAGGAAGAAGAGGCATGGATCATGGATTCTCATCAATGGGTGAGAATACAAGATGAGATTTAATCAAGGGTTCCCATTTGTTCCAAACAAACACACTTTTGACCTACACACATAGGTCACAAGGTAACTTGCTTAAGAGGTCACAAGTTTAACTTGCTCAAGAAGCCAAGTGAGAATATTACACTTCTTAAATGATTGGAGGAGACATAATATTCTTTGGAATATTCTCATGGGTGAGGAAAAAGGATAATTTTCAATTTGAAACAAAGTTTTAATTGTGCAAAAAATGGTAAGGAATATTCCATGGGAATATTCCCCTTTTAGAGGAAAATTAGATTAATTGTTAATTAAACAAGGTTTAATCATAAAATTAAGGGTTTTTAGAGGAATAAAGTGATTTTCATTAAATGAAATGATTTAATGAAAGGGGGAAAGGTGAAATGATATTTAATTAAATAAATTAGGGTTATTTAATTAAATAAGATGACTTAGGGAATTAAATTAAATACTTTGATTTATTTAATTTAATGAGATGAAATGTTAGCATGAAAGGGGGTGAATTAATCTAACTTGATGTGTTAGGTTAGTAGATGAAAATGATGCAATTAATTAATTAGTTAGGCTAATTCAATTAATTAATTAGCTAGGCTTGGGTTTCAAGAGGAAATGATGTTAGTTAGCCAATGTCATCCATTGTGATGTTTTTAAGTGTCTACAAATCCTAAACAAAAGAATTCTATAACATCCTAAGAGATTCCCTCCAACTCATAATTGCAAACCTCAGTAGATTGTGGATCTTCATCCACAATAGTAGGGGTTGGACATGTTTTTTGTTGCTACTCCAAAACTATGGAGTTATCTCCATCCACTAAGCCAAAATCAAGTTGTTCAGAGGCTTCAACTGATGTACGTATAGTTGATCTATCTTCCTCATCTTCAATAAAACAAGGAAGGGCATCAAATGAGAGGATTGATTCCTCTATTGCACTATTTTTTTCTACCATTTTAATGTCTTGTTGCTGCAACACTGCTTCATCTTGAATTTTTTCTTGCAACAAACCAAGACACTCATTTTCAAGAACACGTGAAGGCTTAACAATAGCAACCTCCTAAAATATAGGTTCTTGTGAGGAATGAAGGCTTGCAAAATTTAGGATCTCCAACATGGAATATACACTTGATGCCACAAGAGGTTGAATGGGAGTTTCAAGGGGTTGAATTAGATTCTTGAAACTAAAAATTTTGGGCTTGCAAACCTCTTGCACAATAGGATATTATGGAACAAAAGGAGGGCTAATGGGGGTTTCAAGAGGCTTGTTAGGGCTCTTGAAACTTGGGAATTTATAATTTCTTACCTCCTCCTTAGCAGGTTGTTCTAGAAATGGTGGAGGTGCTTGTTTGAAACTAGGAACACAAGGGGCTAATTATGTCTCGGGCACTTGTGCTAGAGCAAGGGAAAGTCTATTTTTTTCTTACCTACCAACAACATCTCTTGTTGTACACTCTTCTTTTTGACTTCTTTGTGCTTCCAACTATTGCTCATACCTCCATTGAGCTTCATTATTTTATTGTTGATGGTGAGTTTGATGGACAAACTCATCATGACGTGAGAAATAACCTTCTTGTTCCCCCTAATAGGCATTATTTTCCCACTCTTCTTATTGTAATTCAAGCTCTTGTTATCTACAAATATTGAAATCAAGTAAAATTCTTGTGATTTCATTTACACTTAAATTATCAAAATTTTGGTGTTGACTAGGAGAGGAACAAAGCTGATTTTCAAAGTGATAAGTCTCTTAGGGCTGTTGATATGAATGTGTAGGTGTCCAAGAAGATTGAACAGGGTGGGGTGTGTGGTATTCATTTTGAGAAGGTTGAAAACCCATAATAGCAAGGTTTTATGGAATGGAAAGGGAGGCATAACCATCCTGATATGGCTAATTGGGAGGTGCAAAGCTAGCATTATCATGATATGGGGGAGTGTACATATGGTTTCCATTATAACTTGACATTTTTATGCATGGGAAAGGATTTGAAGTTTTGAAAGGAAAATAAAGGACTTCCCAACTAGAGATTTTGGGTACATACCAAATATTCAGGTAAAGAGTTACAAAGTCATTAGATACTTGAAGAATGCCTCCAAAGGATGAAATGTTGAAGAGCACACCAACTCCTCAATAGCATGAAATAGAACTAGGCTGCTTGAACTAGCTGATTTTGAATGGAGTCACCATGTTGATTGAAGATTTTCCTCCAACTTAGGCAAGATGCATTGAAGAAAACACCAAATTATTCAATGGAGAGAAGCTTGTCCCATCAAGTGTTCCAAAACATTGTCACATAAAACTGCACCCTACTAAACAAGATTTTAGTGTTCTAATGACATAATGGAAATGACCTCAAGGTGTGGTACCTTGCAAACCGATATCAAGTCTCCAGAGAAGGTTGGATTCCTCTTCTAAACTAAGTGAAAATGTGTTGGTCTAAGTTAGGACATGAAACCTATCACTACCTCAATATAACAAATCACTGAGGAAAAGGGATAAAAGGATAATATAAGAAGGAAATAGAGGTGATACACCAAGATAGAAATTTGTCTCTTCCTACTTAATAACAACATTATACATTAATGAAACTACTAAAACAAATACTCAAACATGAAGGTAAAAGGATTTTACTTGTTCACATGCAAGAGATAACAATGGCAATAGTTGGATTTTTTTAACATAAAGCTTAAAAGCAATCTTCACAATGGTAGAATGCAAAAAATGTAGTGTCCACAATATAAAAAACATAGAGAAGCGAAAGGAAGAACCCATAATAATGATACAATATTTTCCTTTATGGTTCAAGCATAACCAAGATTTGAAATCAAAACCCTAAAACTAAACTAACTAGGTTTTGCAAGAAGATGAATTTGATCAGATAAAATGATCTGAATTGATCCCATTATAGAGCAACATAACCAACCATAAAGGATTTGACAACTCAAACAAGCCCCATAATGATGACTCACATGAAGGCAGGGATGGGAACCCATGAAAGCCATAGCAAAATAACAAACCAACATACCCTGATAGGAGAGAAGTGGTATCTACAACACAAAAAAGAGTAATGGCATCATCCAATTTTGAAAAGCAACATTGAAAAGGTGTAAAAAATTGTGTCAAGTTGATCAAATTTGATCTAGTAGCTGGGAATGTTGCTAAACCATTACTTCTATAAATCTATCATGAACTGGAGCAATTAGCTATTAAAGTTTGAATATTGGCTATTAGATTGGAGATAGATGGTTTAGATCCGATTCCCAAATGAACTTTAAAACATGATTGTTGATCACATGAGAAAAAAGATCAACGATTATCGTGTGGCCTTAATACATCACTGGTCTCCTCAAGAGTATGAGGAAAAAATTCATGATGCACAAGATGCACAAGATGCAATGAAAATCTTCCACCTATTTCTTGGGACGTGTGTCACACATTGAACCTAGAACCACCATATCACCATCATCACACAATGCACAAAATACTTATGCTTTATGTTTCCAAACAATGATGCGAAGAACCCTCGTGATGACAACTAGATGATTTCCCTCAAATATGAACCATTGACGCTCTCATTGCAACCAAAAAGACCATCACGAAAAGAACTAGGGCATCATTATTCATAAGAATGATGTTAATGATGCACACGATGACCATTAGATCTTCTTGTACTAAATCTGAGCCATTGGGACCATACAAAGAAAACCAAAACCTCAAGCATGTTGGCTATTTTTTAAGAACCAAACTGATCTCTAGACATACCTATGGATTTTTCCATTTCCAATTATCAGTAATACTAAAGGGATTGGTCAACGAATGAATAGAGGTTGCTAAACTTCTATTCCTACTCTTTGGGCTCTATGAAACCTGGGAGGGTGATCCCACAATGTATACCTAAAAACCTCTTACAATTGCAACCAAATACATTGTTAATAACATACATCTCTCATGATACCACTTAATAGTAACATTAAATAACTTGGAAGCTTATTATACTAATGTTATGTGAGTGGATTATGAGAGAAAATACACCTAAAAGAATGAATAACAATAATGTTCCATTTTGAATTTTTTTGGTTAAAAGATTGAGTAAGTAATGAATCAATACTATAAATGTAACACTAATATCCCACCTGAACCAATGTCTTTATCCAAAGCACGAAGTCAATATCCTTTGACATAAACTAATAACAATTCAAATAATAATACATATAATCCCAAGAAATCTTTCATTACAATATTTCTCTATGACTTTTAGGATTATCACTTCTTACGAATATCCTAGCACATAAGAATTATAAGTTATCACTCTCATATAAGCATTTACATCAATTCATTGAATCGATAGGAAAACATGAAACTAAACATCCATTAGATAATGACAGAGACAAATGAAAGAAATGCTTGACTACTTTCAATCATAACTCATAACACACATACAGGGAGAGCGAATAACCATGAAACTTGATATTAATTTGTATTATAAAATGAGATATCATTATCAGTCTTACATGCATAAGTATGAACTCCAAGATGAATTTAAAATAAAGACTCTAAAACTTGCTTCGTATTTTCTTGATAACACTAACAGTATTAACTCAAAATTTTCTAACTCCTGTGCTTTTGGTCCTGAATTCCTTCTTATAGAGATGAAGGAGAAAAAAATCCCAAAACTAGAAAGCACACATGTAATGATCTTATAGGACCTCTTCCAACAATATTCCCTTCCTAGTTACGCTTGAGTCTTTAGGTGAAGGAAATAAACATGAGGTAGAAATATCCTCAAATCTTCGTAGAAAATAGGTCCCACCTTAAAAGACATTATTAGTTTCTTATAGTAATTACAAGATATTCTCCATGTGCTCCAAATTCCAACTGTAAGGAAATCAAAACAATAAAACTTACAAAGCAAGGCAAAGAAAGCAGAAAAGGGTCAAAAACTATTTAATCCATATTAGCACCACATCCTAATCACTTTGAGCGTTGAGGAGAGAATAATATTTTACCATGCTATATCAAAATCCTAATCTATACTGTTTTCAGGCTATGGATTATTCTTCTCTTGTCCATTATTTTCCTTATTCACTCTATATTCTTCTCCAACCAAACATTGTATTCCTCCTCAGTGGGCCATTTAACATTCAATAAATCTTGCACCTTAGTAGCATACTGAGAGTCTTTGCATCAATTAAAATTTTGGCTTCCTTAACAAATATATCCATTTTCTACTCAATCTCTATCATCATATCAATGTCTAAATTGAGCAAGAGGTCATCAGTGACAAAAAAATGTATCATAGCAGTTTCAAGCAATCCTCCCAAATCTTTCTTCCTGGTGTCAAACAAATGTAATTCAACTTTGAAATTCAATATTTGAGGCATGCCACAGTTCTCCATTTCCTTGATTATATTCTTATATATCTACCACCATTACCAATAAATCGGGGGCTATTCTAACCTCAAAATCCTAAGCTAGCACTTGGTTCAGACAATAATAAGTGTTCTTGAAATAATCTTCAAATTCTTCACACTCAAAAGGCTCAGCATCTTGAATAGTGAACTTTTTCCTGATCCTTCTATGTCGCACAAGTATTGCTTCTCGATATGAAAATTTTCTCCCTTGATACTTAGCATACAAGTTAGCATGCCTAAAATTTGTAGTGTAATTGGGATTCAACCCAAACACATCCAACATTTTATCCTTAGTCACCTCCAGAATTATATTACCATTCTCACTCTTGATTCTCCTGTCAGTAGGGTCATAGTGCCTTGCTAGCTCCATCATTACATCAACCTCCACAAACACATTTGGAAATACTAACTTTCCCAGGTTCAATCCCACAAGAAGCATGTAAGCTTATTGGAATTTCTCCTGTTGATAGAGTACTTAAATAATTTCCACCCAATCTAGGGCTAGGGTTTCTCACCAATCTCGCCAGCATTATCAATCAACCTAAACCTAGTGGTAATAGCAACTTGTCTTTTGGGTCTTTTACCAATTTGTGACCCTCCCTCTCTGATACCTCCAAAAGTTACTTGCATAAACTTTTCTATTCCATTCTTTGCACTTCTGAACCTTGTGGAAGCAGTAGGGGTACCAGGCAAAGGATTAGACACAGCTACTAGTTTGGGCTCAACTTCAGTTGAAGCATGTTGAGTTCTAGGTCTTTTTACCCTCTTTTGCTTTGGTTTTCTTTCAGTTCTAACACTGGACTCACTAGGCTATGCATCACTCATGTTTGTAATGCAAATGGAGACTAGATTTTACAATTCCTTACGGTCAAACAAAACCCTTCACAATTATGACATGATAAAAATCTACTGTTGAAGAGGACAAATTTCTTCACAATTTAGACAGTGCTCAATTATCAAATTGAAATCACCAGAAAAAGAATAAATTGCATTTTCCATCAATTTTCTCATCAACTTTCATGGGCGTTCATCCTACTACCTTAATTAAAAGGAGGTATCAATTTTTCTTACCTAGACGAAAGCTATATCACCTTAGTTGTAGATAATATCTGGAGCTTTCCCAGCACATTCTTCGGCCTTGAGTATTCCTTATGTTAGAAACCAAGATCTGAAATGAAAACCAGAAAAGCCTTCCACAGAAGAGAAAATCAGAAAAAGTAGGGATATTGCAAAAATATGTGCAACATAATATTATTCAAGAATTCTTAATTACACGATATGATTTGCTTTATAAAAGCAAAGATGCATAACCCTAATCTTATCTTGAGCAACAAGATAGCTCAACAAGATAAGGATGATAATAATTAACCTAGGAATTAAATAATACCTAAGTAAAGTTATGCAAGTGTAATTAAATATTAATTACACTAATACCCCCCCATAAGTGCAACTTAGGGAGACTAAGAAAGCATGCACCTAAAACTAAGATGAATGCAAGAAAGTATGAATGGGTCCAGGAAACAAGGCCTGATTAGGTACCCAAGTACAAGTGCAATAATGAGGTAGAGAAGGAAAACACAGTGGGACAAAACCCCCCTACAATGAGATGACTATTGCAGAGAAGCACTAGAAAAACACCGTGGAGTAACATTGGAACTGAAATCTAACAAGCAAGGAAAGATACTTCTATCTATAAGAAACCAAAAATGGAATCATAATAATGTGACAACAAACCCGATACTACGGAACATTGGAAAACTCACAAACTAGAACAACCCTGAAATCTGTGAAGCAATAGTAGATGAAATGATGACATAATCTGGAAACTGTGTATCTCAGTGCCAATGCCAAACTGAGACTATAAATCTTCCATGGGAAGGAGTACCATAAAGGCTTTAGAACATTAACCATTAAAACATGGCCCTCAAACTGAGATGGATTCAATGCGGATCATTAACCATAGGCTCTTAATCTAAAGTGTGAACCGATGTGAATCTAATATGTGTCAAGCTAAGAAAAGATGTGACCAAAAGAAACTAAGTAACCAGATAACCCATACGAGTTTCCATCAAAACAAGATGAAGATGGAGATCAAAGTGCAATCTACACTCTAATCAAAATTATTATGCAAGAAACCCCCCTGATGGAACTTTATCTCAGTTCATTTATTACAATAACCCAATGATTGTAAAAGGAGAGAATGCAAACATCCATAAATAGAAAATTAAAATAAACCTTAGATTTGTGTAGAGGACTGAACCATCTTTCCAATGCCGCAAGAATGATGAAAAATGGATCACCGAGTCAAAAGATATGCCCTCCGAAGTGAAAAAAAATCTGAGTTCAAGGACCTGAAAAATAAATTTGGAGAAAAATCAAGTAAAAAACATACACAACTAGATCGGCGTCGGAATCAGCTTTCCAACAGTATCTCGTTTGCGAAAAATAGACATCGTATGCAAAAAATATGCCCGATTTGGTGAAAACTACTTCAGAATGCCCAATAAGGGTTGTAGGGCGCCCAGTGGGCTAAAAAAATAGGCCCCTGGTCCTATGCGTGACCAGGGGCTATGGACTAGTGCTTTGTCCAAGCCCTTGGTCCTCCATAGGACCGCGGGCTGTGCTAAAGTGTCGATCAGGGGCTAGGCGCATAGCGCCCGGTCCCGCATAGAACCGACGACCGTGAAGGTGAAGCCCTCAGGGGCTGGCAGAGGGCCCCCGGTCCTCCATATGACGGAGGCGGAGCAATAGAGGGGCCCACGGGGGCTGAGGTTTCCGGTGGTGGACTAGCGATAGAGTGGGGTGGCATTGGCAGAATAGTGGTCGCTGGGCAGTGGACTCCTTCTGAACTAGGAGCACCGATAGGAAAACCAAAAAATGGGTTTTTTTTTCTTGATTTTCGTGCCTCGGGGAGCGTGTTGGCGAGGCCGTACGACCCCTCAGAAATTTTTTTTGCCTTCTCGACCAAATGCTCAGAAATTGACAAAATGAAGGGCATTCTTAGGGTTTTTGGCCGCTGTGAAGGCGATGGTGACCTCCGTTTGTGCCCAAAATGCTCCCAAAAATTCTCCTAGCCTGAAACCCTCATAGATCTAGCAAACAATGACCAAAATCTACAAAATAAAAGCCAATCCTGACTTTTTCTAGCACTCTGAATCCAATGGTAAAGTCCGATCTAATCCAAAACACCTCATAAATGAACTCAAGGCATGATACCCTCGACGAATCCAAAATGAATCTACAATGATTTTCTCAAAAATCTAAGAAGGGCCTGCAAATCAAGGCTCTGATACCATGTTAGAAACCAAGATCTGAAATGCAAACCAGAAAAGCCTTCCACAAAAGAGAAAATTAGAAAAAGCAAAGATATTGCAAAAAGATGTGCAACATAATATTATTCAAGAATTCTTAATTACAAGATATGATTTGCTTTATAAAAGCAAAGATACATAACCCTAATCCTATCTTGAGCAACAAGATAGCTCAACAAGATAAGGATGATAATAATTAACCTAGGAATTAAATAATACCTAAGTAAAGTTATGAAAGTGTAATTAAATATTAATTACACTAACATCTTTCACTAGCCATTGAACTAGGATGCACGATAAACCAGATATCTACTTTTAGTTACGGCCAAGAGGGGAGCATGTCACCATTAATATTTGATAGTAAGCTCGCGTGAGAAAATTGACAAGTAGTCGTTCAATTGTTGAATCTTGATCATTGATCTTTCAGCTTTAAAACTACATCAATGGTTGACAATCCACCTCACTACTTTTCTTTCTGCTTTATACAAGATCCTTAAGATTCTGACACGTTGCCTCTTCATGTAGCAATTGTTGCCAATCACTGGTTCACTTCTTTCTCTTCCATCTTTATCAGTGACAAGAAATGTAAATGCAATGGTTTGACATGTACTCTTGCACAACAATCAATGACACAAAAGACATTGCAAATAGGATGTAGTCAAATTAGCGAGAGAAAACTCCTCAGAAGGGCCCATATCACTCATTGCTAACCATAACCTTAACGCTCAAAACAAATCCGTGAGGTACGACATAATTGGGAACTCACCATCTCCCTCATCACTAATTTTAAATAATCCCTTTATAACATACTGGCGATGGGCAATGAAACTAGGATCATAAGGTGAGAAGTCATCACTTATAGCTATTACAACTTTAAGAACTCAAAAAGAATTAGTGATAAACAATCCCTTAAGAACCTCGCTCATTGCTAATATCAAACAATAGTTCCAAAATCAATTTGTAATGAGCGATATAAAAGAGGTATCACCTCATTGCTCATTGCTAGTTTAAAACATATATCTCAAAGTGATCAGCGATGAGTGATAAGGATATAAGGCCAACTTAACTTAAGTGAAACTTTAATGCACATTCTCAATAAGTTGTTTTGACAGAGGGGACTTCCTAGGATGATATGATAGATAAAAAAAAATCTCAAGAACTCCAAAGTCATAACTTAGCCTAGTTTTTCTGAACTCATGATGAGGAAATCGACTACATAGTATAAAGTATTAAAATAGTGACTAGCAGTAGGCAACAGTGGGTCAAAAACCAAATAGAATGCTCAATTGATTTTAAGGAAATAAAATCTAAAACCCTCCTAAATGCAACAAGGGTTTAAGATGGGACAATGACAATTAAGGTTCCATCAGTGGCTCCAATTGGGGACATATGGCTCTTGTAGGCATGGCAAGATCACTAGAATCTTAGGTTGGAGTAGACCAAAATGTGGATTAAAACCAAAGGACCCAAACAGGGGAACTACCCAGAAAAGGTAGCAAGTCCCAAAAAAAAACAAAAGCAAACACACCTATATACATAATATACAAAAAGAACGCAAATGGAAGATAACATACTTAGGAGAAGTATGGCTTTAAGAACTGTCCATGTACTGGTAGTTCAAAAAGTTCACCTATCAGGCTTTGAAGAAAATATGAATCTTCTCCATGAGTGCTAGCTATCAAGTAAGGGCCAATCCATAATGCTTCAAATTTTCCATGTTTTCCCTTATCTTGAACTCTTGTATTCCAAGCTAACACCATGTTGTTAACTTCAAAATTCATGGGAGAAGCTTTTCTATCATATAGGTTCTTAACCAATAATTGCATCTTCAAATTTTTATCTTGAGCTTCCCTCCTAGACTCATCCAACTGCACCAAATTATTTTTTTTTCCTGCATATCATCACAGATTTCTTCATCATACTCCTACACAAACTTGTGCATCTTAATTAGGTTATTCTGTGGTAATCTCGCCTCCAAAACATATACTAAACCAAATGGTGAATAACCAATAGCCTTTTTCACAGTCATTATATCTACCCAGAGTGCCAATTTTAAGTTTGAATCCCAGGCCTTTTTGTTCTTCTCCATAATTCTCTTGATTATCTTCATCAAGCTCTTATTACTAGACTCAGCTTAACCATTTCCTTGGGGATGGTAAGGTGAAGAATACAAAACTTGTATGCCATGTTTCTCACAAAAGTACTTGAATTCATCTTATCTAAAACACATAACATTGTCTAAGATAATCCTCTAAGGGACTCCAAATCTCATAAGAATATTATTCAATAGAAAATCAACTACCACCTTGCTTGTTTCCTTCTTTGTAGGTATGGCTTCCACCCATTTTGTAAAATAGTTGGTAGCAACAAGAATCCATGAGTGACCTCCACTAGATTTTTCTGGTATCTCCCCAATGAAATCAATTCCCCACTACCGGAAAGGGGCTCAACTATCATAGGTATGAGTGGTAGATTTCCCGAAAACTTTAGTTTTCCTGAGAATCATTGACATGCTTCACAAGTTTTAACAAATTTGTGAGCATCTTTAAAAACTGTAGGTCACCAGAATCGAGCTCTTAAAATCTTGTGTGTAGTAGTCTTTTCCATATAATGACCACCACACACCCCATTGTGCATCTCTTGCAGAACTTCCAATGCTTTTTTTCCATCCACACATTTCAGAAGTACTCCATCCAAGCTTCTCCACCATAACTCATTATCAATGATTACATACTTGATAGCATGTAATTTCAATGTTCTTTTTTCATTATCAGCCATATCAATAGGACATTGCAAAGTTTGCAAATAGTAGATAATTATTCTATACCATCCACATGTTTGCATATCACAGAGAGGTCAAACATCAATTACTTTAGTGTGATTAACTTGATTGGCTTCTAAATTCACCTCTTCCATCAACTTGGCTAGGCCCTGTCCTCTTACTAACTTGGTAATGTGAACTTCAATGTTGAATTCTTGGATCCTACTGATCCATCTACAACTTCTACCTGTTGTCTCCTATTGAGTAAAAATGTCCTTCACATATGCACTTCATACAAAAGAAACAACTATAGCCCCTTGTAGACAAGTCCTGAAATTATTTACAGCTTTTACCAAAGCATAGGCTTTTTTCTTAGTAGTGTCATATTTCAATTCTGCAACCTATAGAGATTTGCTAAAAAATGCAATTGGTTGTTCAAAACCTTGCTCATTTTTTTGAAGTAGAATAGCAACAATAGTATGAAAAGAAGCAAAAGAGAAAATGTTCATAGGTTTAGAGAAGTCAGGAGACTTCAAAACTGGAGCCTCTTTAATATCTTTTTTTATCTTCTTAAAAGCTTGATTGGGCTCTTCACTCCAAAGTACCTTTGCAGGTCCTTCTTCAGCATTTTGGAAATAGGTTTTGTAATTTCTGCAAAGTTGGTTACAAATCTTCTCAAAAGATTATTTTCCCAAAAAATGACTGGATACCCTTGACATTTCTTAGCTGGGGAATCTTTTCAATAGCTGCTACTCTTTTAGGATCTATCCTTATTCCTTCCTTGGATACAATGTCCTAATAGTTTTCCCTCGGTGACCCCAAAGGCACATTTCTTTGGATTCAAAGATATTCCATATTCTAATGACTTGACAAAACCTTTTTCTAAATGCATGCAATGATCCTCTTCTTTCTTAGAATAAGTGGTCAAGTCATCCTGATATACAACCATAAATAGATCAATAAAATATGAGAAAGCTACATCCATAGCCCTCTGAAAAGTAGCACTAGTGTTTGTTAAGCCAAAAGGAATCCTTGCATACACATAGGTACCCCAAGGAGTAGTAAATGCAGTCTTGTACTACTTAGACTCCTTCACTTTTACTTGATTATACCCTGAGAAACTATCCATCATTGGCAACAACTCACAACCAATTAACTTTTGTAACATGGCCCCCATGTTCGGTAAGGGATAATTATCCTTTAATGAGGATACATTCACATTCCTGAAATCAACACACAGTCTTATATCCCCATTCTTTTTTCTCACTGGTACTAAATTGGATACATGTGAAGAATGCCTAATGGGCTTTATAATACCAGCCTCCCTTAACTTTATCAACTCCTCCTACATATTGGGAGCCAATGTAGGATTAATTGGTCTTTGCTTCTATCTGAAGGGTTTCACATCCTCTTTCAAAGGGATTTCATGTTGAAACAACTCCTCCTTATAAGCTTTCAAGTCATTGTACGACCAAGCAAAGACATGCCTATATTTTATTAGCAAGGTAATTAGCATTACCTTCACCTTTGGTTTCATCCTTTTTCCTATATAAACCTTCTTTGGGGCATTTTCAGTTCCCAAGTTCACTTCTTCTAGGTCTTCTGGGTGGGAAGCAGTCACTTTGGCCTTACTGGTTTCTTGATTATCAAAAACCCTTTTCAAGAGCTACAAGGCCTTTGGGGATTTTGTTTTTTTTCAATTGGATGACCTCTTTTCCAAACACTATGTCTTGTTCGGCAATATTTTCTACAAATCCACTAAAATCAATCTCTTG
This sequence comes from Sequoia sempervirens, assembly GCA_007258455.2. Lineage (NCBI taxonomy): Eukaryota > Viridiplantae > Streptophyta > Pinopsida > Cupressales > Cupressaceae > Sequoia > Sequoia sempervirens. The sequence goes on from VDFB02373365.1 coordinate 238,466,531, forward strand.
GCCTTCATATTTATCAATACATTTTAAGAATCTAAGGATATCCTCATCATCATTAAATTTTTTCCTATTGTATACATTGTCAAGGATAGAGGGCCTTGTTTTTATCTCAACCTTTGAAATTCCTATGAAAGTTATATCATCAGGTCTTAATGCAATATTAGCCAGTAGAACAACAACTCTATTATTTTCTCTCTCCATCCAGTCTATTCCAAAAGCATCAAACTGTTCAATGGAGTCTCAAATAGCATTTTGGTATTTCCTAAGTCTTTTATTTTTGCAAGCATATTTAGCCCTTACTTGGGATATTACTAGCTCAGAATCACCAATTACCATTAATTTTCTAATTCCATGTTTTTCAACAAGTCTCAATCCCAATAACAAGGCTTCATATTCTACTACATTATTTGTACAAACAAAAGATAGTGTAAAAGAGAACTTATAAGTACTTCCAATTGGAGATACTAGTAAAATCCCTCCACCCAATCCATCTTTAGAGCTCGCACCATCAAAGTACATCTTCCATAGTCCTTCTTTATCAGATATTCTTGAAACTTTATTTTCTACAGGTGTAGGGCATCTTTCAACCTCTTTTGGTACTTCCTCTACCTTGAACCCACCAATGTCAGTATCTATCAAAATAATTGTGTCATCTTCAGGGACATGTTCCAACATATGTGGGACCCTAGATTCCCTCATTACTTGGATATTCCTTCCATTGATAGGAAATGTGGCATAAGACATATCACATTGCATACTGCCTCCCATAGATGCACTCCATTTTCGTGATAATAGAATTCCATAATTAGTTGGGATATCAACTACAACCACACTCATTTTAAACTCCTTATCAGGGAAAGCTGCTAACCTATGTGGAAGCTCATTTATCACATCTACCATAGGAACTTCTTGGCATCCATGGCATAACATTTACCATGAGTTCTATCAACTTTTAACCCTAATGCATCCATGATTTTAACTGGAATGATGTTTTTTGATGCACTAGAGTCAATAATACAATTCTTTATGAAATTCCCCCCAACTATCAAGGTAAGAAAAAATGGATCTAACTTATTTGAACAAGTGTTCATAGAATTTCCAAGAAAAATTTGGGGAATCTTAACAATTACTCCTTCAACTTCCTTACCCTTTTTATCCTTATCACTTAGCTTTGAAGGAGTGGGTTCTACTACATCATTACTGGTTATAGCAATGTCAGTGATAAGGTCCACTATCTTTTGTTTATGTTCCTCTATCCTCATCATTTCATGAAAAGGTACAAACACTTTAACTTGGCTAAGTAAGTGAAACATGTCAATAGGAGTACATTTGGGAAACTTAGTTGAAGGTATACCTTGTTCGTGGCTATTTTATTTTGGTTGATTTCTTGTTGATTCAGCCTTGTGTTTAGTATCCTTCTTTACAGCTTCAGGAACTTGCTACTGTGTCTTTGATTTTTCAGTAGAGGATTTGTGTCCAAGAGTAGCTTTAAATTTCCCATTCTCTTGGCCCAATTTTTTTCTACCTTGTCTTCTTTGTCTTTGACAACTTCTATTTTTTTATCAAGTTCATGTTCTTTGCCCTTAGCCTTTTTTTCTTTGATGAATAGACCAGCAGGATTACCTTGTCCACCTCTGACAGTTCTATTTCTCAAATGATAAGAACCTCTAGCTTGAGCAGCTAAGACTGTTGTATACTTTGCAATCTCTTTTATAGATGGTCTTCTTAATGATACACCATATTGAATCGCCTCCAAATTGTAATCCTCATCATTACTAGTGTCATCCTCATCAGAAAGGACCTATTGATGATATGTGTTAGCAATTTACCTTTGATTGTCAACATCTACTTCACAAGAATCTTCATCAAAATAACATTCACTATAAGCAATAACAGAATCACCCATAATCATAAGCACATCCTCCTCCTCTTGATCTTACTAATCACACTCCTCAGGCATGCTATTTTCTATTAGAAACCAAGATCAGATTTGCAAACCGAAAAGACCTTCCATAGAAGAGAAAATCAGAAAAAGCAGAGAGGTTGCAAAAGAATGTGCAACATAATATTATTCGAGAATTCAATAATTACAAGATAAAGATTTTCTTTATAAAAGAAAAGATTCCAAACCCTAATCTTATCTTGAGCAACAAGATAGCTCAAAAGATAAAAATGATAATTAATTAACCTAGGAAATAAATAATACCTAAGTAAAGTTATGCAAGTGTAATTAAATATTAATTAAACCAACACCCCCCCATAAGTGCAACCTAGGGAGAAGCAAAAATTATTATGCAAAGATGAGTCCTGACAATAAGGCCTGATCAAGTACTCATATACAAATGCAATGAATGAGGTAGAGAATGAAAACCCAGTGGGACAAAACCCCCCTACAATGAGATGACTGTTGCAAAGAAGCATTGGAAGAACACTGTGGAGTAACACTGGAACTGAAATCTGACAAGCAAGGAAAGATACTTCTGTCTACAACTGAAACCAAAACCGAAATCATGATAATGTGATAGCAGACCCGATGCCACGGAACACTGGAAAAATCACAAACTGGAACAACCCTGGGATCTGTGAAGCAATAGTAAATGAAATGATGACTAAATCTGGAAGCTGTGTATCTCGATGCTAATGGAAAACTGTGACTAAAACTCTTCCATGGGAAGGAGTACCAAAAATAGACTCTGGAACATTAACCATAAAAACATGGCCCTCAAACTGAGAAGGATCTGAACCAATGCAGATCAATAACCATAATCTCTCAATAAAAGTGTGAACCAATGAATCCAACATGTGTCAAGGAATAGAAAAAATGTGGCCAAAAGAAACTAGGAGACTAGATATAACCCATGCGAGCTAGCATCAAATCAAGATGAATATGGATATGCAAAAAACCCCCTTGAATGGAACTTTATCATAGTTCATTTATTACAATAACTTGACGATTGTAAAAGGAGAGCATACAAAAATTCATAAACATAAAAATAAAATAGACCTCAGATCTATGTAGAGGACTGAATCAGCTTTCCAATGCCACAAGAATGACGAAAAATGGATCACCGAGTCAAAAGATATGCCCTCCAGAGTGAAAACAACATCTGAGTTCAAAGGCATGTAAAATAAATATGGAGAAAACTATGGTAAGAAAACCTACACCACTAGATTGGCGTCAGAATCACCTTTCCAATGGTATCTCGTTTGTGAAAAACAGAGATTAGGGGCTGGTAGATTTGGGGCTGGGGTGGAGCCCTTGGTCACCCATGTGACCTTTCAGGTATGCATAGGGGGCTGGACGACCAGGCGAGGGCTGCGCGCATAGTGCCCGATCCCCCATGTGACCATGGTCGTTGCTAGAGGAGCCCGCATGGGCTGAGCTCACTGGCGGCGCCTTGGCAGAGGAGCGGTGGCTAGTGGTGGGTTGGTGGCCGCCTGGTTGCCGCTAGGCGGTGCTTTCCTTCTGCACTATGAGTGCCAGCTTTGTTATCGAAAAAACATGTTTTTTTCCATTTTTTTCAATTTTTGAACCTCAGAATGTGTGCTGGGGAGGCCGTACGGCTCACCAGACAATTTTTTTTCCTTCTAGATCAACTGCACCAAAATCAACAAAACAAAGTTTGTTTTTAGGGTTTTTGGCTATTGCGAACGCGATGGTGACCTCCGTTTGTGCCCAAAATGCTCCAAAAATCCAGCTACCCCTAGATCTTGCAAAAAATCTTCGAGCTTGAAACCCTCATAGATCTAGAAAATGATGACCAAAATCTGCAAAATAAAAGTCAATCCTAACTTTTTCCAGTGCTCTGAATCCAATTGTGAGGCCCGATCTGATCCAAAACACCGCATAGATGAACTCAAGGCATGCTACCCTTGAGAAATCCCGAACGAACCCTGCAATGATTTTCTTAAAAAATCTAAGAAGGGGTTGCAAATCAAGGCTCTGATACCATGTTAGAAACCAAGATCAGATTTGCAAACCAGAATAGACCTTCCACAGAAGAGAAAAACAAAAAAGCAAGAGAGGTTACAAAAAGATGTGCAACATTATTATTCAAGAATTCAATAATTACAAGATAAAGATTTGCTTTATAAAAGCAAAGATGCGAAACCCTAATCTTATCTTGAGCAACAAGATAGCTCAAAAGATAAAGATGAGAATTAATTAACCTAGGAAATAAATAATACCTAAGTAAATTTATTCAAGTGTAATTAAATATTAATTACACCAACATTTTCTACCTCCACCATTTGTGCTACTGCACACTGCTGTGAGGAATGTGGCATTTGGCAAGTCATACACCAAGAATTATCTTCAACAAAATTTCCTAAATTCTTTTGTAGAGGGTCTAGAGGAACTTTTTTTTAGGAATTTATTTGATTATTTGAGACATGCTTCCCATTATACCAATTGGTATTGTAAGGGTGGTCTTGCAACCTAGGGAGTCTCTCATTCCTTTGGTAATTTCTTGGTTGATCCTTCTCTTTCCTTTCAATTTTATCATTGATAGTTTTCATGAAGCTTTCAAGCTTGTCTTCAATGGTTCCCCCTTTAGTTCTTGAATTCTTTTCTTCCCTTTTTGAAGCTTTGAAAAGTCTCAGATCATCTCATCTGCCAACTTTATTGGTTGTTTTGTTAATGTTTTCAATATTTTCTGCTATCTTAAAAGCTTCTCTTAAAGATTGAGGATGCTTATCTAGCAGACGGTAACTCATGTTTTCATCAAAAGCATTGCAATAATTTACCAAGCATACATGATCATTTAAGTGTAAATGAGTAGGCAATATTTATCTAGCCTTTTGGAACCTTGTATTAAACTCAACAACATATTTTTTGGACCCTTTCACAATATTATTGAATTGATTCAACAATTAACTTGAATCAGTCTTATCACCATATTTTTCTCTAAAAACCCTTGTGAACTCTTCCCAAGAGCCAATGTTCTTAGTAGGTAAGCTTTTGTACCATTCTCTTGCATCCTCAACAAGAGACTGCATGAATAATTTCATCATGACATCTTTTGCTTCTACATCAAAGTCATCCATAATGTTAGCAAATGCTTTGAGGTGGTCTTCACCACTTAGAGCATTATTTCTAGAGAATTTGACTAGAGCAAGCCTAAAATCTTTAGGGAATGGGTTGGGATAGCCAATTATTCTAGTGAAACACAACTATTGGTATCTGTCTACTTGGAGTAGTCTCCTAGTATTCCTATCCCTATGATCATCTATGTGTTCATCATCTTTCCTACTATCAGAGTGGCTACCATCCCTTTCCTTACAACTTTCACCACCACCTGCTTCTTTCTTACCTCCATCATCTTCGAAGTAAGACTTATCATTCTTATTTCCTCCTCCACCACCATTTCCATGATTTCCACCACCACTTCCCCCAAGGGTATATCCATCAGATTTCCCCTTTTGCAACTCACTATCAGTATGTACAGAACTCGAGGCATCGGGTATATGAATGGACATTTGAAGGAATGCAATCTTTCTAGCCACTTCAGCATTAGAGGCTATCATTTTAGCTTTTTTCAAACCTTCTCTCAACTTTTCACCTTCCAACTACAACCTTAGTATCTCAGGATTTGGAGGTATGTCAGATGGGGTTGGATCAATTTCGGCCTTATTTGTGGGGATTCTAGTAAATGAAGTATTCATTTTATCATTGGTTTTGAATGTATTTTTCTTGGGTGGGTCAAGAGGTCTCTTCCCATGATCTACAAATGATGTTTTCTTAGTAATAACAGGAGGATCTGAGGCTTTAGTGGTTTAGAAAAATATGGTATAAGTATCAGTAGTTGAATCTCCCATTGCAACTGCTACTCTAGGGATATCATTAGTCATCTTAGAAAGAGTTTCCTCAGAGGTTCTACGCCTTGCGGCCTCCTCTCTCATTTTCTCCAAAAAATTTCTTCTAGCATCTCTCTCTTGGGTTGCTTAGCTCTAATCCTATCTTCCTTTTCTTTCAAATCTTTCTTTCTTCTTTCTTCTTGTTCTTGGAATCTTAACTCTTCTTATTCAATGGCTTTCATGTCATTGTCTATATCTTCCTCATTTTCCAAAATATCTCCATGTTCACTCGGGGTAGGGGTAAAGTAAGGTTGGTCATCCGGATCTTCCTCAAGAAAAAAATGGATTTTTTCATCAAGGGATTTACCTCATGGCTTAAAATTCTTTCCATTGAAAATGGACTCGATTCCTAGGTTTGAGGACTCACAGAACTTCTTATTCTTCCCCCAAAACTCCCACCTATCCTCCTCTCTTGAGATATTTAACTCATTATCAAAAATTTCTTCTATTGGAAAACTTCCCTGATCTATGTTAGACTCTTGAACATCATGTCCTTCTTCATGGACACTTGCACTACTTATATCAACATGAAAAGTAGGAGATACATCAAAATGGGAATCAACAAAATTACTTGATTCAGAACGTTTCCTGACCCATTTAGGTTGCTTTTCCTTTGTAGGTTCAAATTCTTCCTTCTACTCAGGATGCTTCTTTGCATAGCTCCTAGTCTTCCTCATAATGTCAAATACTGCAAAATCCTTTTTCTTGTTTTATTCTAGAGATTTAATCTTCACATTGGTACTAGAGAACTCAGAGTCGCCACTTAGGATACTAGGAAACAAAAAGTGATTGCACTTTGATTTTGTACTTGTTACTCAAGAAAATATTTTAAACATTACCTTACAGACAGTGGTAGAATGAAATAATAACTGATGCATAAGACCTAGTATGATGGGACTAATGCAAAAAACTTAAAATTGACTATTCCTTAAATAGCAAGGAATATTCACAATGAAAGCCTGACTCTAACTGTACCTGGTCTGAACTTAGAGACTTTTGGACTTAGCTAGTCCCCAACAGAGTCGCCAATTTGTTGGTTATTTTTTAAGAACCAAACTGATCTCTAGACATACCTATGGATTTTTCCATTTCCAATTATTATTAATACTAAAGGGATTGGCCAACGAATGAATAGAGGTTGTTAAACTTCTATTCCTACTCTTTGGGCTCTATGAAACCTGGGAGGGTGATCCCACAATGTATACCTAAAAACCTCCTACAATTGCAACCAAATAAATTGTTAATAACAAATATCTCTCATGATACCACTTAAAAGTAACATTAAATAAGTTGGAAGCTTATTATGCTAATGTTATGTGAGTTGATTATGAGAGAAAAGACACCTGAAAGAATGAATAACAACAATTTTCCCTTTTGAAATTTTATGGTTAAAATATTGAGTAAGTAATGAATCAATAATGTAAATGTAACACTAATATCCCACCTGAACCAGTGTCTTTATCTAGAGCACGAAGTTAATATCCTTTGACATAAACTAATAACAATTCAAATAATAACACATATAATCCCAAGAAATGTTTCATTACAATATTTCTCTGTGACTTTCAGGATTATCACTTCTTATGAATATCCTAGCACATAAGAATTATAAGTTATCACTCTCATTTAATAATTTACATAAATTCATTGAATTGATAGGAAAACATGAAACTGAACATCCATGAGATAATGACAGAGACAAATGAAAGAAATCCTTGACTACTTTCAATCATAACTCATAACACACATACAGGGAGAGAATAACCATGAAACTCGATATTATTTTTTATTATAAAATGTTATACCATTATTAGTCTTACATGCATAAGTATGAACTCCAAGATGAATTTAAAATAAAGACTCTAAAACTTTGTATTTTCTTGATAACACTAACAGTATCAACTCAAAATTTTCTAACTCCTATGCTTCTGGTCCTAAATTCCTTCTTATAGAGATGAAGGAGCAAAACAAGCCTCAAACCATATAGCACACATATCATGATCTTATAGGACCACTTGTAGCAATATTCCCTTCCTAGTTACGCTTGAGTCTTTAAGTGAAGCAAATAAACATGAGGTAGAAATATCCTCAAATATTCATAGAAAATACATCCCACCTTAAAAGACATTATTAGTTTGTTATAGTAGTTACAAGATATTATCCATGTGCTCCAAATGCCAACTGTAAGGAAATCAAAATAGCAAAACTTACGAAGAAAGGAAAAGAAAGCAAAAAAGGGTAAAAAATTGTTTAATCCATATTAGCACCATGTGCTAATCACTTTGAGCATTGAGGAGAGAATAATAGTTTACCATGTTATATCAAAAGCCTAATCTGTACTGTTTTCAGGCTATGGATTATTCTTCTCTTGTTCATTATTTTCCTTATTCAATCTATATACTTCTCCGACCAAACATTGTATTCCTCCTCAGTGGGCCATTTAACATTCAATAAATCCTACACCTTAGTAAAATACTGAGAGTACCTTGCATGAATTAAAATTATGGCTTCCTTAACAAATATGTCCATTTTTTACTCAATCTCTACCATCATATCAATGTATGAGTTGAGCAAGAGGTAATCAGTGACATACAAATGTATCATAGCAGCTTCAAGCAATCCTCCCAAATCTTTCTTCCAGGTGTCAAACGGATGTAATTCACCTTTGAAATTCAATATTTGAGGCATGCCACTGTTCTCCATTTCCTTGAATATTTTCAACTTGCTTTTGAGTTGTATTCCCAATTTTCTATGGAAAGTGGTTACCTCATTTATTGAGTCAATAGTCTTCAAGATGTCAGGAATATTTGTGGGTTCCTCGGGATCCTCCTTTATTTTTGTCATTATCTCTTTCAAATAAGTTACCCTAGCAATCCAATTATTCCACTCATTCCTAAAGGCTTCTTGTACTTGCTAATACTTTGTATTTGCCTCATGAATTTTTTTATATGTGGCCCATACTTCATTAGCCCTATGGATCAACTTGGTTACTCTATGCTTAAGCACATCTCTAAAAATTTCATTGGCCACCCTGACTATCTCTAGTTTGGCCTGCTTGGCATTTTCCTCTTCAATAGTTAACTTTCCTCTCAAATCATCAATTCTGAGGGTGAAAGTTTCCCTATCTTGTGTAGACATATCAAATGAGGAAGAGGGAGAAGGCTAAGTTACTATCTTTTGAGTAGATTGAATGGTAGATCTCATTCAACTCAATTCATTCAAAGCCTTATTATATTCCTTGACCAAAGATTCATATTTCTTTTGAGAAATATGTGCAATGTACACACTAAGCATTGTAGCATGTGTAGTTAACTCAATTGCTTGGATCAGAGTTATGTTAGTAGCTCTTTTGGCCACTAGTGAACTAATGACTTCTTCAATAGGCCTAACAACCTCATGTTTGCTAGTATTAGGTGTCATAGACCAAATTGCAAGGGTATGCAGCTTTGGACTATACCTATAACCAAATATTTTATTTTCAAACTGGTCTTCAAATATCAAAGCTTGAGGATCTCTTCTAATTACATCATAGGCTATGTAGTTGTGATAGTACATCTTTTTAATTGCATGATTCCACTATCTTTAACAATTATTCAAGCTTCAGTAGGAGTAATGGATGCAATTTCATCCTTAATCTTCTCTTCCTCTACTTTCTCAGCTTCCTCCTGATGAGAAGGTTGAACATTGACTCGAGCTGCTTCTATTCTCTTTTATTTCCTTACTCCTTTGTTGAATCATAAACTCCTAAAACTCTTTGGTCTGCACAAATTTATCATCAACCAAGAACTCATCATAGTCCCTAATTTTGGGATCATCATCATTTTCTCTATCATAATTCCACTAGAAAATCCTATTAGGAGGAACATATGAACTATGAGTCTCTTCAATATGGGGAAGGGGAAACTTTTGCTCAAGTTCTTCATTTCCTAGCATATGTTCTGCCACTTGTTCCTCCTTGACCTCCTGAACATCTTTAAGCCTTTCTGGGATATCCATAGCCTGTTGTTGTCGTTGTTGCTCTAAAAGGAACTAGGCTCTATCTACAGCCTCCTTTACCATTACTTTAAATCCACCAGATTGATAGTCTGCTATCATAGTAAAGGCCCTCTCCAAGGGGTTTGCAATTTCATTGTATGGACTGATGTAGAAGGAATTCTTTTTCATAATCTTCTCCTCAAGATTTGTCATAGCTGTCCATTTCCTTTTCCTAGCCATAACAGCCTCATCACTTGTCAGGTTCCTTAATACATCATGTTTATAGAAAAACTCATGATGTATGATGCTAAGTTATTATGTCTTCTCTTTCTTGCCACAAATCCCTCTGGATCAAAAACTCTAATCACATCTATACGCATTCTAAGATTATTCACCATAATTCCTAATTTCTTATATCCTTCAAGGGAAGTGACCTTAAAATAAGCAAAACATCATTGCATGTATACCATAAAGCCCTTTCCGTCCTTTCTAAACATTTCAAAATCCATGACTTATGTTAGAACTGTAAAATTTTGAAAATTTTAGAGTTGTTTATATTCATGAGTTTCCAAAGAAGTCCTTACCATATGCACAATAATCCTCTCTTCATAACATTTTTGCCTATATTCTGTCATGTGGTCCCATAGAATTCATCTAACCCTGAATATTTCAATGTATAATTCATATTGGCAAGAGATGGTGAGGGTCTCCCCAATCCATAAAGCATTCTATACTAATTTTTATCTTTTGTAGTCTATCGACAATAGTTCGGGAAGGTAATACCGATATAATTTCATCTAAAGACACATATCGGCAGGACACAGTTCATTGTCTCAGTGATAGAAAGATCCTATTGGCAAGATAGTATGCATCAGGGTGAGTCATATCGAGTCTATTTTTGTCTTACCGATCATGGTGCAATTCTAGAGCATCAAAAAAGGAATCTAAAATATTCTCAATATGTTTCCTGGAAAAGTGGATCTTATCAGCAAGAAAATCTTCATTGATATAAGTCATAACGAGCACATGTATGTTACACCAATGAAGCACAAAATGTTTGTCGGCGAGACCTAAGTCATTGGTGAAATGTCCTGAGCATTCATGCATTTTTTCCAACATAACGAAGGTGGATTCTGATGATGTATCGGGGTGAGTTCGTGGAAGTCCTACCGACTCTCAATGTCGCTATGACAGGATTATATCGGTAATAGGACTTGGAAATATTCATTGTCTTGTCAATAACAAGATTCATTGGCGAGATTGGCATCATCGAAGAGAGTTATAGTGATATACATAAGACTGAAAGAATAATTGTTGGTGAGACTCAGAATATCGATGAGACAGCAGGACACCAAAGTGATATATAGTTTGTGGTAGTTGGAGAGACTTGAAGTGTCAGGGAAACTACAAGATGTCTTGGTAGATGTTTTTAATGAACATTGGTAAAAGCCATAATAGAGAGGTCACCCAAGATTTGAAAATGTCTCACTGATAATATTACATGATGTGATAGTGAGAGTTTCGAAAAAGGACTTGCTACACTCGTGTTTCAGCTAAAACATTAATGGCGCGATGAAGCATGAATTAAAGAAAATTCAATTGGAAGCATTAGTGTGGAATTGATAGCGAAGGAAGTAGAGGGGTGAATGAATAAACAAGGCATTCTTTTAGTCCAAAGGTTCCGCATGAGATACAGTAAGTTCTTTGCGCCTTAGTTCCTGTAATTTTTGACTTCTGTAACTTTTGAGGAATGGAATCCACTAGCTTAGGAAAATCAAAAGGTAGAAAATATGGTGAAAGCAGTCAGCCTAAAGGGAAGAAACATAAAACTGAAATAGACCATGAAGGCACTAAACAAAGGCTAAATCAAGATCTCATTGACCAATTACCTGGCTCTGGACCTAAAGCCAAATGATCTACACAACTTAGGGCATAAATAGATAAATTGGATGACAAGTGTAAACTCATAGGAGATGTTTGGACTTAAATAAGAGGTTATGAATTGTTTAGCTTTCATTACTATCAAAGAAATCATTTTGAACCAGTATGCAACCCATGGAAGCTTAATTTGGGAAAGCTAGTGTGCCCTAATGTATTTGTCAATGCAGAATTGGTAAAATTGTTGGTTGTCCATTATAATTTGAAACTAAAAGCTATATGTGACCCATCCAGGAAAGCACTAATACACATATTAGAAGATGCAATAGGTGAGGTTTTCAATTTGGAATGGGTTTGCAATGAGACAATCATATGTGAAGAATTAGAAATGAATTTTGGGAGAATGGACACAATTTATAAGGGTTGGAGGTTGCCAATTCATAGAATTAGACAAGGTGGCAAACCAGTTCCTCTACAGGATAGCGATGGACCTCCTTTTCATGTTAACCTTTTTGACCCCTATATGAAGTATACTTATTTCTCAGTGGGCCAAGAATTGGGAATGGAAGTCCCTGAATATATGTCAATTGTTCCTATGATAATTTCAGCAGATATCTAGTATCACAATTCTAGACCATTTGATTATGCCTCATGCATTTTTAAGGGGCTTGATTCTGGGATGATGGCAATAAAGGGTGGGGCCTGTATCTTACATCTTAGGCATTACTCATTGTTGATGCACATAGTGTTGTATTTTGGACATGAGTTAGGGTTGTTGCCCTAGGAGATGAGAATTTACCAATTTGACAAGGCACGACATTACCTATTCAATTATGGATGGTTGTCTGGGACAGTAGGTTTGCTAACTCTAGCTTTGTAATTTTTGAGGAGTTTTTTGTGAAGACATTGTATAAATTGTATAATCATCCATGTGATTATTATTTATCTGAAGAGATAAAAAGGTTTCTCAAGCCTAAGGACTTCAATGGGCCAATTAGTCACAACTGGGGGGATTGGTATTGCTTGGAGGATGCTACCATGATTAAGGTTTATGGATTTGAAGATGCCCCATTCATTTTGCCTAAAATAGTCCTGGACAAGATTGGATACTTGGAAAATGTTAGACAGATGGAATTTTCCACTGTTATGAATTTGAGCTCCTTTGGTAAGTAGGATTTTATGCCTAGTACATTGTGCTTCAGTGATTTTACTGTATTAGCCAAGGAAGGGTACAGTTTGATCCTTGATAAGTTACTGCATTACAATATGAAAAGTGGACCACCTAGAAAGAATTTTGATCCAGAAGGGTATATCAATTATGCTAAACTGAAGATAAACTTTGGAGGGTATCAACATGTGCCCTATCAATTTGATGATATGATCTGAAACCTGGAAGTTGAAGAAGCAGAGATAGTGGTCGAAAGATATAATCAAGGGTTCCAGGATATAGAGCTGTTGTCTTCTGGGGAGGAGGCATCTAAGGATAATGTGCCACAGGAACAAACAAATAAGATGTCAAGATTAAGAACTCAACATTACACTTGCCATGCCAGGGAATTGAGTGCTAAAGAGAATGTAGATGCGGATGCAAGGCATGTAGAGTACAAATCATTTGTACCAGATGATGAATTTGTAAACTCTCCAGAGTTTAAGGCATTCTTGTTCAAGCAAAAAGGAAAAGAAATATGAGAAAAGGTTGACAATATCACTTCAGGTAATGAAGAACAATTGCTGAATGACCTAAAGGTGTGTGTGGACAAAGAGATGGCAAGTATGACCCATGAAAAGGGAAGGAAAATGTTGGAAAGTGTCGGTGTTATGATTTTTTCCAAGGTTCGATCTCAATTCAACACTAGTTTTTGATAGTTTCTTGAAAGATAGTAATGCTACACACAAGCTCAACTCAAAAAAGGTGATAAAAGTATATGATGGGTCGAAGTACAATCTAGATAAAGGGTCATTAATGATTTGGGCTTTATATCCACCTCACAGGAAATTAGTTGTCATTGATACTGATAAAGCATTTGGGCATGTTTTGAATTTAAAGATTGGAGAGGTTGATCTTGTGGCAACTACAGAAATTGGAATCAATGTAGCAAAATTAAACAAATGTCAAATTTAGATGTTAATCAAGGAGAGGGAAATGTACAAAATGAATAACGAGAGGATGTTGAGAGAAAATGACCACCTAAAAGATATTTTAGGTGTCACAATGAAATCAACCAAGCTACTCACTCATGGTGAAAGTTCACAAGCAAAAGATCACTGGGAAGGATCAAGTGCTTAATCTCAAGGGAGATATGATGCACTTGTAGAAATGATTAAGAAAAGACAAGCTAGTCTAGAAAATTGGTTAAATAAGCTCTAGGGAACACACACACATAACTTTGTTGCACTGCAAGAACATGAAAGAATGAATGGCAGGATTTTGGAGAAGTTTCAAGAAATAAACCAAAGGGATGTTTATGACAATGCAACAATTGAGGCTACAAATCATTATGTGAATAAACACCGAGACTTCTTTGAAGAATTGCGAGGGGATACACAAGGATTGATAAATGTTACCAGAAAAGGATTGATTGCATTCTTTGATGATAAAGGAGGATTAAAAGAAATGACTAAGTGGAAATGTGAAAGTGAATCGATACTGCAAGAAATTTTGAAGATAGCTACCGTAGAAGATACAACACTAGATGAGGCGTGCGAACAAAATGAGAAGATGGTAATAATGGAGATCACAATCCAGAATGCAGTGGGAGATGCAGATACGCATAAGCGTTGGGATTACTTGGACCACTTATCGAAGATTCATTTATGGCTTAATAGAGCTTAATTATCTTTTAATCTTTTGTTGTTTTAACATATGACATTTCTAAAAGGACGTGTCCTTTCAAGTATTTGATTTATAAATATATGTTTTGGTATTGAAACATGATATAAGATAGGATATAGAAGAAAGATACAATAGATTACAATGTTTTACAAATATGAGACTATGATGCATGTTTAAAACTATGGAGATATCAATGAAAATCATTTGATGTGGTGGCGTATTTCTGGTATTAGTTGTTTGTTGTGTTGATTGAAAGTATTACTGAAGTTGTCTCCAAGGTTGATTTTTTCTAGTTATTTAAATTGATATAACAAGCTTATATTTAATTTATTGGTGCACACTTGTTGTATCTGTATGGTTGATTAATTGGTTCTTTCAAGAAAATATTAAATCCTTTTAGTTGATCATAGTAATTAGGGAATCTCATTTGGATCATTAAGAAGAACTTAGTAATCATATTCTTGCATGTTTATACAAGATATAAACTCAAATATATGCCGAACAATTATAGTATTTGCCAGAAAGAAGTTACTCATTTTAGATTTCTTTTGACTCTGCATACCCAATAAGGAATTAGTCTCCACATTCTCATTATTTTAGTTTCCCTCATTATTCATAACTGTTAAACTAAACATATTAGGTTTTAGCTTTGATATTGCTATACAATCTATACCAAATTACATTTTATTTATCCACTACCATTTTCCATTGTGGGTAAAATAATTTAAAAAGAAATAAGCATAAGTCAAGTCTGCCTCATTCATACAGGTATACCCGCCTAGGTCTAGCAGCACCTGAAGAGAAGAAGGTTTAAATCGTTTTGACCTTGTTTGTTACCCTGAAACATATCAAGAGATTGGCAACCTCTTGAGGTATTTTACCTACTTTTTTGAGAGCTAACAACTTCCATTTTCCACATGAGCTCCATGAAAGCCAACCTGTCTGAGACATACAAGGGTAAATAATGGGGTGCCACTTTAGCTTCATAAACCCTGATCAAAGTATCTTCATAATGTAAAAACTAGTCAGCCCAATTATGTGTGGCTGCAGAGCCTGGTATATCCATTGGGCGCATGACATTTTTTATTTCTGGAGAAAGTCTGAATCTAGGTGCCACACCCAATGACTCTAAGATAACATGTCTTACAACATTGGCAAAAAAAATGTAGTTAGAATTGGAGCAATCTTGATCCCAAATGTATGTCCACATTTGCACAGGGATGGCCTCATTTTCACTATTCACAATCCTCAAATTCAATTTCCTTTTCCACTCATAATCTCCTTCCCACAAGAGCATGTGCATCAGTAAGGAATAATGAGGGAAATATAGAGGGAGTGATTCCATTTTCAACTTAAGAATATCCTCATGCATTTGTTGGGAAACAAAGTTAGCATGATCAAAACCAGTGTTTTGATTATATTCTTGTATATCTACCACCATTACCAATAAATCAGGGGCTATTCTAACCGCAAAATACCAAGCGAGCACTTGGTTCAGACAATAATAAATGTTCTTGAAATAAACTTCAAATTCTTCACACTCAAAAGGCTCAACATCTTGAACAGTGAACTTTTTCTTGTTCCTTCTATGTCGCACAAGTATTGCTTCTCTATATGCAAATTGTATCCCTTGATACTTAGCATACAAGTCAACATGCCTGAACTTTGCAGTGTAATTGGGATTCAACCCAAACACATCCAAAATTTTATCCTTAGTCACCTCCAGAATTATATTACCATTCTCACTCTTAAGTCTCCTGTCAGTAGGGTCATAGTACCTTGCTAGCTCCATCATTAAATCAACCTCCACAAACACATTTGAAACTACTAACTTTCCCAAGTTCAATCCCCACAAAAAGCGTGTAGGCTTACTAGAATTTTTCCTATTGAAAGCATACTTAAACAATTGCCATCCACTCTAGGGATGGGGTTTCTCACCAATCTCGCCATCATTATCAATCAACCTAGTGGTAACATCTTATCTTTTAGACCTTTTACCAATTCGTGACCCTCCCTCTTTGATACCTCTAGAAGTTTTTTGTATAAAATTCTATGTTTCCTTCTTTGAACTTTTGGACCTTGTGCAAGCTGCAGGGGTACCAGGAAAAGGATTAGACATAGCTACTGGTTTGGGCTTAACTTCAGTTGAAGCATTTTGAGTTCTAGGACTTTTGACCCTCTTTTGCTTTGGTTTTCTTTTAGGTCTAACACTGGACTCACTAGGCTCTGGGTCACTCATGTTTGTAATGGAAATGGAGACTAGGGTTTACAATTCCTTACGGTAAAAAAAAACCCTTCACAATTATGACAGGATAAAACTCTACTATTGAACATGACAACTTTCTTCACAATTTAGACGGTGCTCAATTATCAAATTGAAATCACCAAAAAAAGACTAAATTGCATTTTCCATCAATTTTCTCATCAGCTTTCATGGGTATTCATCCTACTACCTTAATTAAAAGGAGGTATCATTTTTTCTTACCCAGATGAAAGCTATATCACCCTAGTTGCAGATAATCTCTGGAGCTTTCCTTGCACATTCTTAGCCTTTGGTATTCCTTCTGCTAGCCAATGAACTAGGATGCATGATAAACCAGATATCTACTTTCAATTATGGCTGAGAGGGGAGCATGTCACCATTAATATTTGATAGTAAGCTCATGCAAGCGAACTGACAAGTAGTCATTCAATTTTGAACCTTGATCATTGATCTTTCAACTTTAAAACTGCATCAATGGTTGACAATCCACTTCGCTACTTTTCTTTCTACTTTATATGAAATCCTTAAGATTCTGACACATTGCCTCTTCATGTAGCATTTGTTGCCAATCGTTGGTTCACTTCTTTCTCTTTCATCTTTATCAGCGATAAGAGATGTAAACACCATGGTTTGACACGTACTCCTGCATAAAAATCAATGACACAAAAGACATCACAAATAGGATGTAGTCAAATTAGTGAGAGAAAACTCCTCATAAGGGACCATATCGCTCATAGCTAATCATAACCTTAACGCTAAAAAAAAATCCGCGAGGTGTGACATAATTGGGAACTCATCATCTTGCTCATCGCTAATTGTAGACAATACCTTTACAACATACTGGCGATGGGCGATGAAACTGGGATCATAAGGTGAGAAGTCATCACTTATCGCTATTACAACTTTAAGAACTCAAAAAAAATTAGCGATAAGCAATCCCTTAAGAACCTCACTTATTGCTAATATCAAACAAGAGTTCCAAAATCAATTCACGATGAGCGATATCAAAGAGGTATCACCTCATCACTCATCGCTAGTTTAAAACATATATCTCAAAAGTGATCAACGATGAATGATAAGGATACAAGGATGGCTGAAATTAAGTGAAACTTTAATGCACATGCTCAATAAGTTTTTTTACGGAGGGGACTTCCTAGGATGATATGATAGATAAAATAAAAGCTCAAGAATCCCAAAGTCATAACATAGCCTAGTTTTTCTAAACTCATGATGAGGAAACTGGCTTCCTAGTAGAAAGTATTAAAATAATGACTGGCAGCGGGCAATAGGGGGTCAACAACCAAATAGAACACTCAATTGATTTTAAGGAAATAAAATCTAAAACCCTCCTAAATACAACAAGGGATTAAGATATGACAATGAGAATTAAGGCTCCATCAGAGCCCACCAAGACACCTCTTGTCTCAACATTCATCATGTCCTTCCTTCAAAAACTCCTTTCAGGATGTCGAAGGGACCATCATCAACATCCTGTCGATATTTGCCTATCCCTCCGATGAGGAGATCTTGCCATCCATCATAATGTCAAAGGGACTACAAAATAGCTCCCTTTGACATTGAATTGTCTACTTAAAATTTCCCTTCTTTATATCTTTGTCACTCATTATAGAAAGGCTTTAATTACTTTGGATCATAACCTTGATGCACTAGAGGCTAGCAATCATCGTCCGACTGCCATATTTAAATATGGACCCTTAGTCGCTTGATCATTACTCATCACTCAATGGACTTCAACCCTTGAGAGTGAAAATGCAATGCACTAAGCCATCACAATAGTCATTAGATCTTCTTTCTTCATCATCTGTCGTTGATCCTCGACCATTGCACATCACGAGAAGCTCAACACTTTTCATTTCACAATAGTGATGTGAATTGCTGGTGTGATTTTTGTCTAATCTACATCAATTAATCTATGACATTGAATCTCTCATCATGAGCATAATAGACATCGCAGTTAAGGTTTTGGTTATGAGAATGCAAGAAACAATGCAAAGAGTAGTAGTGATGAACACTTCACCGATCAAACTAGTAGCACAAGGAAAGAGGGTTGGTCATTGAATTATTTTGAAAGACATAAGTTATAACTTATGTAACCTACAATAACCAATTACTAGTCAACATAAAAACATAACCTTTTCTCATTCGCCATGAATGAAAACCTTAGGGTTTAACTATAAACCCTAAGTCAGACCTAGAGCATAAATAAAGCATTCCTAAGCATATTTTACCTCTTTAATCATGTAGACCAGACCAATCAACTCCTCTCAAAAATCCCATGTCAAAACTGTAGTCAAACTCCTCTGCAAACCTCTAGAAGTGACTTTTGCAACCATAGCAATATTGCTTGACAACATTGCAACCTTTTAGTAGATTTGCAGTAAATGTAAAACATGGGTTTCAATAGGATGCACACATAGAATCTCTTTGATTAGATATAAATGATGGGAATCCAATGGTGGCATAAAATACATCAACAGACAAGTCTAGGATAAAATATTTTAAACTTAGGGAATGCAATGCATAGCATCACCATTAAGAAGAAAGTCATATACCAAGAAAGGTCACACTCTTGGAGGACATCAAACCCAATGACACCACTAAGAAGAAGACACATCACATGAAGAAGACCGCACTATGAAACATCTTGGTATAGTCAAAATTTTCAAAAGGATAATGCCAATGTATTCCCCCACTTTAAAGAAATTTATAAACACCATGTTGTGAGCAATTAATTTAAAGTAGCAAATGATAAATGCTAAACAATAATGGAGACATGAGAGATTATTTGGAAAGATGTCAAACATATGTTTCCAAATGAAGCTACATCATGAAAAGAGGTTGCCCCCAAAATGAAATCCCAAACACAAAAGGGATCCATGGTTTTGGAGTTAGCATATTTCTTTGCTACAATGATATTATAGAGCTCAGAAATGTCATCATTCCCAAAATAACTCATGGAATGTGAAGAATGACACATAAAGAGTGAACAAAAAAAAAAAATTGTGTCAACATGGAAGAGACCTAAATGTATCGATGCCTTGCGTCATCCCCAAAATGATGAAACAAGAAAAAAGAAAATATAAATGGTTTATGACATATAGAAGAATGAAGATACAAATAGAGGAATGAACATGAAGACACATTAAACAGAATGATACATGGGATCACACTATGAACATGCAATCACACAAAGAACATTAAAAGAAAATAAAGACAAAGACTAGTAAGGCACATGCAAGTCAACCTATAGCAGGTCGTCCACATCTTGGGCAATCTTTATTCATTGTATGTGAAAGGTGGAAAAATAGCCAAAGGGATAATGTCAAGTGCCAAACTATAACAATCACCAAGTTCAACACATGGTAAATCACTCTTTGTAGGAGGATCCTCATGATTGTTATTAGTTAAGATCATAGAAGAGGAAAAAAATAAATTCAACTCATTATGCACTTCATCATCAATATTTGCAATTTCATTGTCATCATCCAAGTTAATCACAACATAAGGTCTAATTATAATATCCATGGAAGGTGTGTGTTCTTGTTGTGGTTGAGATTTAGGATTTTCTTGTTTTGGAAAACGTGTAGTATAATCATGCATTTCTTGAGGTAGGTTTGGATTTTTATTTTCTATATTGTTATTTTCTTCTTTTGCTTGCAACAAATGAGCAATAGCACGATGTCTATGCCTATGCTCTCTAGAATTTTATTTTTTTTTCATTTTTTTTTCAAGTTGCAATTTTCTAGGAGTGGGTTTATCAACCATAGGTTTATTTTCTTCCATTGAGGGAGGAATGGAAGGAACCAACAAATTTTGCTCAACCAATTTCCCTTTAGATTTATAAACTTGTTTGATTTTAGAAGTCACAACCATACTTATTTTATTAAATCTCGTGGTCTCTTATAGGAAATAGGTGGAGGATTTGCTATGTTTTGGTCTTGGTTACTTGGAAGGGATTTTGGTTCAATCATGGTTTCATCAAGGATAAGAGGCTAAATCATGGCTTGGGGCATATTCGTAAGGGATAATTTTTTTATGCATTTTTCCTTAAAATTTTGATAAGATTTGAAAAAGAAGTTCTCACAAGGCCTAATAGGTTCCATAGGTTTGGGGAAAAAGAAATCCAATGAAAAATTTTGACGGGAAGACATAGGATTAAAGCCACTATGATGCACAACAAAGATCTCATTTCCAAATGGAAACTTTAAGCATTTATGCACTATCAATAGGGAGGCTTTCATGGAGTGAAGCCATGGGTAGCCTAACTTCACATGAAATTGGTTCGATGACAGGATGATGGAAAATGAGGCACTTAATATTTTTGGTCCAACTTTTAAAGTAAGAGTTTTCAAACCTATCGTAGGGAAAGAAAAAACATAATGCACAAACAATAATTCTTTAGTGATCACATTATTTACACAAACAAGATCAATTAATATCCCATTAGTAGGCTTTTCATTGATTCTTTCAGCTATGTAAAGAGGACCATTTGGTGCATGTTTGATTATGTCATGCTGTGAGAAAGCAATGTCAAGGGGCATTTTGGTTAGACCCTTACGAGGTTGAAATTTAATGAAGTTTACTGAAGGCTTTATAGGGTAATTTTCATGTGGTGATTAATGATGTAAGCAAGGCTATACAAAATTTCTATTCCTTTCTTATTATTAAGCATCTTTCTTGTGTTATCTATGACAGGAACAACAGTACTAGCAATATGTTTAGAACTTAGAATTTTTTTCAATTTCTCTAAATCTTCATCCATTCTCTTTAGGTTCTCTTGAGGGATATTAACAACCATTATGTCAACATCAGTCACATTGGTTGTGGGTAGGGAGGTTATGGGAAATGAAGTGTCAAGAGTATGATCCATAGTGGGTTGACTACTACCAACACTATGAGTGAAAGAGTTATAAAACTCAAGATTCAAGATGAGTGATGTATCCTGGGATGACATGAGTCTCAAACTACATCTCATGAGAGTATTGTAAATAGGAAATTAATTTGTGAAACTCATACAAGTTTCGAAAACCCATTGAGGTGCACCCAAAATGGATAATAGGTAAAATGCAATCAAACACCCTAGAATGTAAATAGCAATGCAAGTATGTAAAAGGAATTTCTAGATTTAAAACAAGATAAATATCTGATTATGCTATGTAAAAACCTAAAAATGACGTCTTTTAGATTTGCAATTTTGAATTCAGACAATGCATTGAATTTGACAAATTAAGCTTAATATGAAAAATTTTAGATAACAAAAATTATGGAAACTGAAACAACAGACTAAATGTAGGAATGCAAAATGCAGAAATTGTAGTTTTGATGCTCAGGAATGCTAAAAAAGCCCCGATCAAGGACTCATTCGTCCATGGGAAAATGGCCTCACTTTAGGGTTTTTAAAAATTAATTTACAGATTTCTAAGTTGATTTTTTATGCTTTTCAAATTCTAGTTTCAAACAGTTGGTTATAGTTTCAGATTTCTTGAGAATAAAATCTAAATGCAAGTGAAAAATGATGCTAAATGACAAGAAAAAAGACCTAATTTAAGATGCAATTTTTATTCAATTTTATGATGTAAGTGACAGATCATGCAATGTTATGTAAATACTATGCAAAATGACTGATATTTCTGAATTTTCTAGATTTTAAAGAATACAAAATGTAAACCTAAAACCTTAAATGAGATGAAAATCAATACAATGCAATGAAAATAATGCAAATCCTAGATATAGGGTTGAAAATGGACTCCAAAATCAACAAGTTATGATGCTCAAACGCCAAGTTCACCAAAATGAAACATCAAAAAATAGGCACCTGAAAGGTAAAAATGTGGGTAAATGTATTGGGTTACACCTATTTTCCTTTATTTCATTAGGAAATGAGATCCTCACAAAGAATTGACTAACAACCCTTAGGTGAATCAACCCAATGTGAGAATCTTCATATTTCCTTATGCTTTGAGGATGGGGGTCTAGGTCAAACAACACTTTTGGGAGAAAAACTAAAATAGAAAATCAACCAAATTATGCTAATTTAAAATTGAAACAACAATATTAAACTCAATATTTGCAAAACCAAAAAATAGATTGCAGATCTGAGAAGGGCAGAAAGGTGTTCACCAGTCACTAAAAGTCAATTTCTAAAGACTGACTGGGACTCATTCACCCATGGGCGAATGGGTCTTTTTTCAGGAGTTTTTTGTAACTTTTGGGGGCCTCTAATGTTGATTTGTATCTTCTAATTTGTCCAAGTTTTAGTGTTGGAAATCCAAAAATCAAATCTATAGGTTAGATTATGTGATTTGACAACTTCAACAACTTTTCCAATCTTTCACTTCAAGAGGTCTTCAATTCTTCTTCAACCTATATCTGAAACACACATACAAGAGGGGGATTTTTTTTTTTTTGGTGAATGGGGTTTGCCTTGGTCAAACCCCATTTTGGTAAGAAAACCTTTAACTGAAATAGAGCATGAAAGAGGGAATGAAGAATGAACAAATGATATGTTACCACTCAACAAACCCTTGAATGAACCTTGATAATGGAGATATTAGAAGTTCTTCAACTTGCATGAAATAGCTTCAATGGATGTGGATCTTAGTACTTGAATAATCCTTTGAATGCTTGAACTTGAATGTTTGGATTCGATCTTGAAACCTACATCACAATGTTAGCTCCAAAAAAATGCATGATTGCAAAGGACTTTGACATGATGCTTGAGATCTTGAATTATGTAATAAATCTCTGATATATTTGCTCTTGAATTCTCTTGATCATCAAATTTTCTATGGGAATGCTTGCATGAAAAATCTAGCTTCTTAGATGTTGAAATGATGAGATAACCTTGTATAAATATAGGAATGTATTCTTAATTTCTTGAAATTCAAATATTATAAGCTAACATTGAAATATGGATTTGGGGACCTTAAAATACCACCAAAAAAATATTTTAAATTTAGTTCCAAAGGTCTGGGGAGGACCCATTCACCCATGGGCGAATGGGTCCCAAGTCCCTATTCCCGGAACACACATTGCTCAAGGTAAAGTGTTGTGTTGGCATTAATTATTATCAGATTTTCCCTTCAAAAAAAATAATTTATTGGGCTTGTAAATGAATAAAAGGGCTTATTAAGGAATAATTAAGCTCAATTTAATTAAGAGGGCCCAAACAAGTGTGAAAATGTAAAGGGATGCATTTTTCAACATGAAATTAAGGCATTATTAAGTCCATTTTAATTAGGAGGGCTCAAACAAGTGTGAAAATATAAAGGGATACATTTTTCTACACTTCAGGAATAAGACAAGGCTTGTGTGTAATCGTTACTCACAAGTGGAAGGAATTTATTTTGAAGGTGCATTTTCTCTGGTGGAAAGAATACAAGCTATTAGGATGTTTTTGGCTTTTACAACACAAAGATTTCAAAGTGTATCAAATGGATGTGAAGTATGCATTCTTGAATGGTGAATTGGAAGAATAAGTTTATATTGAATAACCAGAAGAATTTTATTTATCAGATAATCCTAATATGGTTTACAGATTGAAGAAGGCATTGTATGAACTGAAGCAAGCTCCTAGAGCTTGGTATGCAAGATTGGATAGGTACTTGTTGCAACAAGTATTCAATAAAGGTACCATAGATAGTAATCTTTACTTTAAAGTGGAGAAAGATCAAATCTTGATTGTGGTTGTGTATGTTGATGACATAATATTTGGGGGAAATGAAGCTATGTGCAAGAGATTTGCAAAATAGATGCAAAAGGAGTTTGAGATGTCTATGTTTGGGGAGATGAATTTCTTCCTTAGACTACAAACCAATCAAACAAGAAAAGATATATTCATTTCACAATCAAAGTATGTCAAGGAAATGTTGAAGAAGTTTGGAATTTAAGACTCTAAACTGGTATGTACCCCTATGGTTACTAGTTGCAAGTTGAGTAAGAATGATGAATCTACTACGGCTAATCAGAGCAAGTACAGATCAATGGATGGAAGGTTGTTATATCTAACTGCTACTAGACTGGATATCACACATGAATTTTTTCTTGTGGCTAGATTTCAATAAGATCCCAAAGAGTCACATGTTCCAACAATAAAGAGAGTGTTCAGATACATGAAGGGCACTCTGGAACATGGCTTGTGGTATCCAAAGGATATTGATTTCTCTCTGAGTGCTTATATAGATGTAGATTGGGTAGGTTATGTAGATGATAGAAAAAGTGCAAGTGGTGGTGCATTCTTTCTTAGAAATAGATTGGTGTTTGGCTAACCAAGGAATGAGATTCAGTGTAATTATCTACTATAGAGGAAAAATACAATACTATGACATCATGTTTTGCATAGGTGTTGTGGATGAAGAAAATCTTGAAGGATATCAGAGTTGCATATGATGAACCAATTTCTATCTTTTGTGATAACACAAGTGCTATTAATATTTTAGAGAATCCATTAATATAGTCAAGGAAAAAACATATCTCAATCCAGTATTACTTTTTGAGAGAAAAGGTTGCAGAGAATGAAGTGAAGCTAGAGTATGTGCCTACAAAGGATCAAGTTGGAGATATATTCACTAAGGCTCTTCCTAAGGATACTTTTGAGTATCTGTAGGAGAAGTTAGGGTTTTTTTCCCCTCCTTTGAACTAGATGCATAAGAATATGCACCAATCCAGTGGATTTCAAGATTCATTCCTTGTTCTAGATTGATGTTGGTGGCTACCTCTTAGGGGGAGCAGGTAGTGGCATTGTAGGTTGTTGCAGTCAGGGGGAGTAAATGTTGCCATTGCATGGTATGCATGTGTCTTTCCTTTGTCAACTATGTCAAAGGATATGTGCAGTAGTTGTTGGTTGGTGCAGAAAAGTGGAATAAGTAGGTGTGTAGAGAATGTGTGAAGAAAAATAGTATGGTAAAAAGAAAAGGAAGTTGTAGAGCTATAAGAATTAAGAACAATGAAATAAAAAATATGTCAAAGAGGGAGAGATACAAGTGTGTTTCCCTTTTCTATTGATGTAAAAGTGTGAGAGAGTAAAGTGAAAAAGGAGAGAGTAACCTAAAAGGTGGAGAGAGAGTTAAGGAGAAAGTTAACTAAAAAAAACTTATGATATAAGAGGGAGAAAAGAGAAAGTGTTGGCATGGATTAGTGTGTTTGTGATCAGAGATTTTGTACTTGTTGTTGATGGTTTTTTACATCATGTGTTTCCATCAATGATAAAGGGGGATATTGTTGCAATTATATGTAATTTGTGTTGTCATTGATGTCAACAGATCTGTGTTGTTGTTACATTGATGTAAACCATAGTGATTCTTTGATTAATTGCATTATGTTTGAATCATTGGTAGTATCATTGGTGTCAACCTCTAGTGTTTCTTTGATAAGCATGTGTATGGTTGAGTTTCTATGTTTTAGTTGGTTTGGTTGTGATGAGGAAGTGTTGTAGGTGATGAGAATATGTTTGTGGCACTTGGTTTCCAAGTTCTTTTGAGAAAATTTGAATAAAAGAGAAAACAATGTGGTTGAGAGGTGTTCTTTGTTATAGAGTAGTGATCTTGATTTACTCTGCATTTCTTTTGTGTTGAAGATTTGCTTGTGTGGTTCAAATATGTTGATCAGACTTGTGTTTAGAGGTGTTATATCTAGAGTTTTTGGTTCTATATTTTTGTGTAGAGAAAATTATGTTCTCTCGTGTGTGACCTATGTATTGTAGTGGTGTCTAGGAGAAATGGTTTTGTTTCTAATTTCTCTGTAGTTTGGCTTCTACTCTTCGAGTTCTGGAAGTGTGCTTATATTTCTTATATCTATCTTTCGTTTGAGTTTTTGAAGTTTGGTGATCTATAAGGTTGGATTCATATGTTATAGTATGAGGAAAGTTAATTGGGTGTACATGATGAGTATGTTCTTTAGGTGAAAGTTGTTGCAAAGGAATTTTTTGGATTTTAGGGTGTTTATAGAATATTCTAGATTGTGCTCAAGTGATGTATGTTTTCTATGAGTCATCTTTGGATCTAAGGAAGTGTGTACATAAATGTTCAATAGTGTTTACACAAGTTCGACCAAGCTTGGGTGTTTACACTAATTGAGGAAATTATTTGGTGTTTGTGGAAGCATGGCATGATGTATATATGTGATTTTAAGTTTTAGTTAAGGTGTGGTGTGGTCTGATTTTGTTCCTTTTCACCATGTGAATGCTTAGTGTTGACCTCATTTGAATTTGCACGATTGAGGCGCATAGATGACCTTGTCAAATATTTTCAAGGTTGAAGATGGTATAAATAAGTGTTGAGTTGATGAAGAATTATGCAATGGTGTGTGTGATGTGAAGTACGAAAGTGGGAAATGAAATGTGAACTTTAATGTGTTAGACTACTTGAAGTAGTGAGTAGAAGGTGTCTACATTCTTCAAAGAGGCTACAAATATGTTGGTGATGTTGTGGTGGATAGTTCTATTTTCTTGAGATGGATTTCTCATTGTAACATTCTTCTTTCCTCTTTTATGTAATCTAGAAGTGAGCCCTTGCTAGTGAGCCCTTCTTTTCTTTTGGGAAGTGAGCCCTCTGATAGTGAGCCTATTGTATTTGGTGTTGCAATTAATTTATATTGTGAGCTAGTCCTCATTGTGGTTTTTCCCTTCTTGGGTTTTCCAAATAAATCTAGTGTTCTAATGTGTTTGGATGTGTTTGCATTACTATTTCTCATATTTACATTCTACCAATGCATGATAAGGGTTTAAGTGGTTGTTAAGGGTTTAAGGACTAATGTAGTTCTAAATGTTAAAGAGGGTTTTAATGTTTTAATGTACAACTGATTCACCCCCTCTTAGTTGTCTTTTGCATTCAACAAGCAACACCCCCACACCAAGAAAGCAACTTCCCATGCACCAACACTCATCACGTCTAGACCACACGCCCACACATAGGTAGAAGGCACATGAAGTAGGGGCATGCAAGCCCTCAATTGCACCTCACAAACCTCCCATGTAACAAGAAACACAAAACCATCCTCCAAAATTTTCTTTTCCATTCAAATGTATAGTTTAGATCATTTATCTAACTCTTCTACTCGATTATTTTTCTTTTATATATTTAGTATGCTTGACTTAAATGCATATTCACATGAAAACCAAATTTGTGAAAGATGTAATAATAAAAAATCTCATACATTATTCTTTTACTGTTCATTTTTTTCCACTTTACATGCATGTTCTAAGGACTTTTCCTAACCCACATTTTTTATTGTTTTAATAACATTAAAAGTAAATCAATCCTTATACATTTATGAACCCTAAAATTATTCCTTTCCTTCCTAGGTTAAAATCAATCCCAAAATATTTGGCCAAGCTCATTTTTGTCTCATATATTTGAACCATATTTTTAAATTCCATATTTATCCTTAGTTCAAATTAAACCATTCTTAAGTATTTATTATGGGCTAACTCCTACCTTAAAATTATTAAAACTATTTTCCTATTTTTAGTATAAAAGGGCATAATCCCTTGTGTCATTTACATCCAATATCCCCTTGTAACATATAATCCATCTATCATGTAAGCTAATGAATGGATCCTTATCTAATTAAGTCGCATTCAAAATAACTTTAACCCATTTTATAGCATTGGTTTACATTAACATGCTATCATTACAACTCCTCTTTGGCTTATGAAAGAGAAATGATTTTTCCCACTTCATAGTATTATTAGGCCACCAAAATTACTATTTTTCAACATTCAAAACATTGTGGCAATTATATTGAATAAAAAATCAAGAATTTGAGAATAATGTAGACTAATCATTTGTGGCATTTTCTATGTGGGTTTGAAATTTATTACTTTTAATTATTTGTTTCAAAATTATTTATATCTTTTTAGATACTCTTTTTAATATTTTTTTATCTTTTTTACTTTTTCATTGAGTGATATTTCATTGTAACATATAGCTTTTATACAAATACAATATTTCTAAATTTTCTGGTAAATATACCTTAGTTCTGATATTTAATACACATGCGTTTTTTGGTAATTTATATTTTAATATTTTAGTTATTATTATTTCTTAATTTCTACTAAGAGAATTCTAGACCTATACTTTATTGTAAGACATTTATCTTTGCATATATCTTGAATTAATGTTTTCATTCAAATAGGGACATCTATATGGAATACAACATTAATTTTTGAATTGTTCCATAAATATTTTTTTATTTTTCCTTGTGTCTTGAATAGAGGTCATTAATTTTTTTAATGGACCTATGTTGATTATAAGTTTTAATTTATTAAAAGAGCATAATATATTTTAATTTTTAAAAAGTGAACATTAAGGGATGCCTATTTATGAAATCTATTTTTAATATATATATATATATATATATATATATATATATATATATATATATATATATATATTTGAAAAAAACTAATATAAAGGGCTATGTTTCTATGAAATATCATCTTTGGAATACTTTGTTTTATCCCCCAAAAGATGAGATAACCTAGATTTTTCATAGCGTTTTGATAGGATTGGAGGAGATTGTGTCAAGTGCTTTAGAAAGGAAGCTCAATCTAAGATGAGGGGGGTTTAATATTAAACATAAAACCCACCCCTTACATTGAGTCCACTATATATTTTTTAACAAAAAGATAAATTTAATTTTTTGGGGGGGTTGATAGATGAGTGGGACACGCTATTCTATTTCATCTCTTTTAAGAAGTTTTAAAACCTTATGTTATCCTAGACCCCTACATTGTCCTTTTATATTTTGTTCAAAGCTTCAAGTTACCCTCATTATAATAGTTCTCGTTGCATTCATTGCATGTTCTCATCTTTAATTTTATCATAAATCATTGAGAGGCTTATCATAAGGAGGAGATCCTTAATTAACCAATGAGTTTTTCTAAAAATACTATTTTCTTTATAGTAGGTATATGATGTTTATTGTTTGAAGGTTCATCTCTATAGTTGAATGTTTCTCCATTAAATATATATGCATAGAGAATGAATTTATGGGGGTTGATTTGATGGTATATCTTAACTAGCAAATACATCATTATTTTGATATTAGTAAAAATAAAATAAAATAGAATTTACCCATGCTTATGGATACATGCATACACAATATAGTTGGTAAGGACTTTTAAGATGAACTTATGATGACATAGGTGATTTTTTTTTCATAATTATGACTAAGATCATAATTAGTTTTAATTCTCACTAAATTTCATTGATTCATTTATCTCCCCCATATCTAGCATCAAATTTTCAATATCACTCATATGTCAAAATATTCTTTATCTCTAACTCCAAAGAATGCATTCATTATTTGTTATTTCATTTTATTGTCACATCAAATTAAATACACATTTTTCATATCTTTGTTTACAATGAGTTTATTTATTATTGGTTTATTACATGTACAACTACATTTATTTAATAATGATGATTTATTTCAACAAATTGACTTCCATCCTCATATATTTATTCAGTTACACATTTTAAAAGATACAATTTAAGTATTTTTTTTTATACATACAAATTATTCAATATATAAAATAATAGATTAAAAAAAATTATGTGAAATTAACTATGCTATATATAAGAATCTTGTACACATAAAATTTGTATTATATATTGAACACAATGAATTTTTATTTAGTCATATTTGTTAACAAATATGATCAAATAGACATCTAAAATGTTCCATAGATTTTGTCCTAAATTTTGGCTCCAACTATTGGATGGCAAGTGATTAAGGTGAAAAAGTGTAAAGGAAGATCAACATGATAAGACATAATTATTAAATATAAAATTTAAATAAAATTAGATGAAATCATTAAAATTATTCAAAATATACAAATGTAATAATTATAAATTAAAAAAAAACTTAATGTGAAAAATTAATCTTTATTATAGAAGAGCCGCATACACGTAAAATTTGTATTATCTAATCTAATATAATTAATATTTATTTAATGCTATTTATTAATTACATAATTTTTAAATAAATATTGCTTATATTTTGAATTAGTGTCCTTTGGTATCACGGGGAGGATGGGGAGAGTAGATCTCGTGACCTCTTGTTTACAATAAGATACTTTAACCAATCAAAATAGATCCACTACCCCAATGATAAATAAACATTGAATACTAAATAGATATTGAAAATTAGATAGTTAATGACTCAGTTGAAAGAGTATAATGAAAGGTCAAAATGATAAGTAAACAATAGAGTGAATTATTAAACATATAAAATCAAGGGAGAGAGAGATGGAATCATGAATAAGTTAAGCTAGTGAATTATTTCTCCGAGAGATTGGATGGAATCATGAATAAGTTAAGCTAGTGAATTATTTCTGAGAGATTGGATGTTTATTCTAACGAGGCAAAGATGGATAAAACCTCATTCCTTTAATGTTCACTTTGGGTCATAGCTTTTCTTAAAGGAATCGTAGAAACATGACAAAAAAGGAAACAATAAACAAAGTAATATATGTTTAAAGTAACTGGATATAGCTCTTTAATAAGGAAGACAACCAATGTTTACAGTAAACACACAGTAGCATTGGATACTGACCTTGGTGTTAGATTGGATATGGCTCTTTATTTATTCTAGAAAATCTTTATTACTCAAGGATCCAATGTCTCTGTCTGAATATAGCAAAGAGCTATATCTGTGCATTGGAAAGAACTCACATTGTATCTCTTGGCTGTTGGGCCAGTACTTACAAGTTAAAATTATTTCCAGTTTTCTTTAGACATGTACACATATTTTTTATCGGTTGTCAAATTTTATTGTAACTAAAATTCAAATCAAAATTCACTGTCTGCAGATTTTTTTATTTTTATTTTTATAGCAAAGATATAGTAGGAAAGAACTCACATTGTATCTCTTGGCCGTTGGGCCAGTACTTACAAGTTAAAATTCTTCCTAGTTTTCTTTAGGCATGTACACATTTTTCATTGGTTATCAAATTTTGTTTTAACTAAAATTCAAATCAACACTCACTGTCTGCAGTTTATTTTGTTTGATAACAAAATTTTTGAGAAAAATTGTGTTAGATATATTTATATCAATGTTTTTAATTATATTCTATTATTTCTTATCAGAATTTTGCTAATTTTTTTTAGATCAGTTAGTAGTTAATCTAGGATATCTCATTTGTTATTGGGGTGATCTACCATTAAACTATCAGCTCTTTTGACTTCTGATCCATTTTCAATTCAAGTGTGACTCATTTTCCAACAATCTAAATCACAGCTGAGAAGCATAAATTGTTTATATTTCAATTTACGAAAAATACTCTGGACAAAAAACATCTCTGGGTTTTATTTGGTGATTCCTCATGAGAATCTAAATCACAGCTCAGGGATAGAGATTGAGTAAAGTATTGGGAAAAAAACTGAGATTTAACTATATCAACGTTTCTCGCTCTATTTGTTAAAATTTTGATGATAAATCAGAGACTCTGATCAAAATCATTAATAGAAGCAAAATTAAAAACAAAATTTTCCACAACTATTTACTATAATTACAGTGGATTGTAAAAATCTAATCTGCTTGGTTTTAAAAAAGACTTTCATAACCTTTATTTACAAAGCCCTAATGTGAGAGAAATCATCACATGAACGAAGCCATCTGTAAACCAATTTTATCTCAGATGTGGAGATCTCCAAAGTAATAGCCATTTTTTAGCAAGTAATTTGCTTACATCAACCATGGCTAATGTAAAATTTGACAGAAACCAATGCCGCAACTGAACAGAGTCAATCAGAAGACTGGCATTTATTTACCTAGAATACCATGAAAAACAACCGGATCGGAACTTATTCGGGAGGATACAATTGCAGTCCAAGTTCCAAGCGTGTGTGTACCTTAGAACATATGGGAAATTGCTGATCTGGTCCATCCTTACTGATTATATCATCTTCAAACATCCTCCTCTGAGAAGACGAAATTTTACTGTGATTGTTGAAGTGGGAGGCACGAGCGGCTTCAGCAGCTGCGGACTGTATATCTCGTGGATCCAGCGATGAAGGGCGAGGAAGGGTGTTCACCATCTCAGGAAAGTTAAGCAGAGCAGAAGTTCCTTTGAGGCTGAGCGCCGCCACGTCGTGGGCTCGAGCCGCCATTTGTGGAGTGTCGTATGTGCCCAGCCATATCCTTCGTTTGTTCTTTGGTTGCCTAATTTCAGACACCCATTTTCCCCAGCTCCTTCGACGAACTCCTCTGTACGTCTTACACTCAGTGCCTACTTCTTCCTCTGCTCCACTTTTGTTCATATCAAATTCCTCCATTTCCTTCGTTTAAAATGCACAGTTGCGCCTCCACTTGCTCATATAATTTACATCACGGACCATCAGTTTCGCAGGAGCAATCCTGTGGGAAAAAATTCAAACCCCTCGTGAACTAAAAATAATATTATACTCTACCCGTGTGTTGCAATGTCAAATATTACAACTGTATCCTACGCTAGTGGAGTAAACTAAACTACCCTTTGCCACATTTTCTATTGTCAACCACAAGTCAATTGATTGCCAGCGTATATTTGGCTGCAGATAAGTTCAGCCATTGGTTTCTGCACTGCATACACTTCTGAAATGTCTGACATTGTTATATTCTAAGTAGAGCATTTACATTGAATTAGTGGGATTAGGTGGTCATGACTACGGTAGGTAATTGTTCGGTGCGGACATCGGGGAATTTCTTAAAATATTAGAAAATACACCGAGAGATGCAATCCGATTGTGCTTTATATTTGCAGGTCAATCGAGGGTAGCATCATTTTAGTATTTATTAGTTCCTGCCGGTATGCAGGAATATTTATGCATTCGCCCGGAATGCTTTTAACCGCCAGCATCGGCCAATCATATTTCAACATTTAACGTATTACTTATCTTTTTGTATAGTTTGAATTTGGATAGCTATTTTTTATATTGGGAAATTAGCATTTATCTATTTTTCTATTCGTCTGAGTAGCTTTATAAATCATTTTCGTTTTAAAAATTCAGAAAAATGCGAATACATAGACTGATTAAATAAATTTAAGCAAAGGCATAGTTTAAAAACTGGCGGCTAGAGGTACGTAATCCATGAATGCAGATTAAATGCATTAAAATATCAGGAAAATGTGAGCGCATAGATTGATTAAATAAAGTTAAGCAAAGGCATAGTTTATAATAAAACTGGCAGGTAGACGTACGTAATGCATGAATACAAATTAAATGCATTAAATGGCATCTGGTTGGAGGTGAAGGCACTGGAATGGCTTGGTGTTCACGCGTGGCCAGGGTACTTTGGTCATTTAATATAAAGTTAAGCCACTTGCTATGCATCTCTATTACTTTGCGTGTGTTGCTTTTGTGTTCTATAAGCCCATGTTCTGAGGAAGAGTTTGTAGTGACTGAGCAGGAGATGTTATAGTTGCAAAGTCCAGACCCAAAAATGAGTTACTTGAGGTGATAATTTGATAATTTTCATAGTTTCTTTCCATTAAAGTGCATAACGAAGCTGTATTTCATAGTGCTCTATCGTGTGGCTGAGCAGGAGATCTTGTAGTTGCAGAGTTGCGCACTGGACAGCGAGAAACGAGTTGCGTGAGGTCAGAAGAGGTAATTTTTTCCTGTTTTCTTCTATTTAATACGAGAAATGCAAGTAGGGTTTTATTTTAAACTAGTTTAAGTAATATCTATTCGAATCTCTCGTTCAAATGCGAAGGTTTCATCTGCGTTTGATAGGAATTATGTAGAAACCATCTTGTCAATTTTACTTTATGCATGTGAGTCCTGTAAAGTTTGCATATTTTTTATTACTGCAAAGCGGTCCCATAAAGAGAGCTTTGGAACCAAAATTATGTCAACGTGTGGGATAATGAGAGCTTTGGAACAATGTGTCGACAATAACTGAAACTGTGCAGTTGCTTTGAGGTTTTCCATTGTCATCAAAGCATAGAGGATAGAGGAATTTTGTTAAAAGTCATAGTTATTGTCCTCGTAGGCATAAATCCAAAATTTTCGGAGCATACAGAAGACAGGTGAACTATTTGACAAAACTCGTCAAAGAAACGTGGTTTCATAGGCATTATGTAGAAACCCTTATGTCCATTCTACTTAGTGCATTTAAGTCCTATAAAGATTAGATATCTTCAATTACTGTAGAGCTGTCCCATAATGAGTGCTTTGAAACCAATGTGCTGACAACGTGTCCCATAATGAGAGGTTTGGAAGAATGTGAGGACAATGTGTTTAAAAGGCTTTGGAAACTGCCAGGCAAATGCAGTATAGAGAAGTAAACCCAAACTCTGCAAGTGCTTTGAAATTTTTTGCTATTAGGAAATCATAAAGGATAGGGGAATGTTGTCAGATATCATGGTTATTGTCCTCATAGGCAGACATGCAAAATACGGAAGCATTTATAAGGCAAGTGAACTGTTTTACAAAACTCCTCAGGAAAATGTGCTTTCGGGGAATGCAATGAGTATTTAATCTGGACACCTTGACTTTCACATGTTAACTTTGGCATTTTTATCGAGTTGCTAGCTCTCATTTACTCTTCTATCATCTCATATCTAATTAATTAGGTAGATGTTAATTAGTCTTTAAATACATAATAATAAAAAGAAAGAAATAATTATAATTATCCTTGTGGACATTTCACCCGTTAATCAAAGCCAATTAACAAAGTAGCAGTAGAAAACCATGTGCATGATAATATGTTAGACATCATGTATTTGTGCATAGGTGTATGGATGCCATGGGTTGTGATTTCTATTTGCATGTAGATGGATTAAGCACTCAAAAGTCACAATATATGTAGCGTGTCAGCTAATAGGTCCATGTGACATTTCACTCATGTGAATATAGTTAATTCCATATTTCTCTTTTACCCTTGTATCATCAAATAACTAATTAATTAGGTAGCTGTTAATTAGTCTTTAAATACATAATAATTAAAATAAAGAAAAAATTACAACTATCCTTGTGCACATTTTACCTATCGATCAAATTCAAGGAACAAAGTGGCAGTAGAAAACCATGTGCATGTTAATATGCTAGGCAGTATGTGCTTGTGCATAGGTTGGTGGTCATGAGGCAATACCAGTGATGGCTTTAAATTGTCATGCATTTTTGCAGGTCTTGTTGTCATGATAGTGTATGTGCAATTGATTAAAACGGTTCGCTTGAAATAATTTTGCTTGTTGTTTCTGTTTACAAAGTGCAAAGAATGAGACAATTATTGCTATGGCTTTCCACAAAAAGATCTCGCTGATGACTAAAACATACCAAGAAAACAACAATTTGAGATTTTGTAATTGGAAAACTTAGACTGAATGCTTAGCAAGTTAGGAAATTGTATCTTGGGGTTATAAAAAACTATCTCAAATATGTTTGAGAATTCATATTGCAATGTTGCCATAAAGCAATCAAGTAATATTGCTTGATGAAATAATTTTAGACTTCATGCAAAAGAGCAGTTAAATTCATTGCCAAAACATTTGTAGTACAAGAACCTGTGGTAAATAGTTTGTATGGTTAATCTGATTTACATTTATACTTGTGTCTCTTGAATCTAAAAAATGCTTGCTAGTGTTTTATTGGTTTTGGCTAATAGTATCCATCGCACTAGGAGCATTATTCATTGTAATTGTAATTTTGGGAGTTCTTTGCATTTTGGTCATTTCCTTGAGCTTTATTGCTGTTCTTTTAGAAAAACAAACAAATGGTCTTCATTTTCTAATGAAAGCTTATTACATGGTGGAATGCTTTTGATTGGAACAAGAGAGGTGGTGTAGCGGTGCAATTGTAGCAAATTCTTCAAGAACAGAGTACAGGGCGAGTTTCTAGAATGAACCTTCTCCTCTGTTTACAATTGCATAGAGTAGACAAAGAAAAAGGTTAATTCAAGATTCTCACTTTATTGATTGTACTTGTAGTCATATTGTTGCTTGTTGTTACAAGTATAATCTTTACAAATGGGTATTGTGAGTGGCATATGCTATATGGTTCATAAAAATCAAGCAATTGGACATAAAAAATGCAATTACTATCCAATGAATTTATTTGCTGGCTGATTGCACTGTATAATTTAAACATAGTCTTTTTTATTTGTAGAGTTTGATTCTGAATCCATATGCATACTTTGACTAAAACTAGTGGCTGAAGGTACATAATTCATTGATGCAAAATGAATGCATTGAATGGCATCTGACTAGAGGGGAGGCTGTTCGGATTACTAATTAGTCTTTGAATATATAACAATTAAAAGAGAGAAATAATTATAATTAACCTTGGCCACATTTCACATTTTCACCTTTCAATCAAAGTCAATTAACAAAGTAGTAATTAGACCTAAAGAAGGTTCAAGGAGTATGCCGATAGAAAACCATATTTTGGACAATGGCTAGACAATGTGTTGAAAATGCTTTAGAAAATTTGAAGCAAATGCATTTTTTCTTCTGTTTACTTTCATTTTACATCTTAAATGGAAGTTGGGTTTCGCATTGCTTCAATGCATTTGGATACTTTGATTATAAAATCATAGTTTAGATCATTTTAAGTGTTATCCATTCAAATCTTTCCTTGAAATACCAAGGATTCATCTGGGTCTTGGAGGCATTAAGTAAAAATCCTTTTGCTCATTATACTTGGTGCATGTGAGACCAGTAAAGATTATATATCTTCAATTGCTACACAGCTGTCCCATAAAGAGAGCTTTGGAACCAATGTGTTGTCATAAAGGATAGAGGAATATTGTCAAATATCATGGTTACTGTCCTCATAGGCACACATGCAAAATATGAAAGCATATAGAAAGCAAGTGAACTCTTTAACAATCCCATGAAATATAGTCATATGCATCCATGCATACAAGTATGCATGTATATATGTGTGCATGTAATTATGTATATATGAATGCATGTATCTATGTTTCCATGTATGTATGTATGTATATAACAGATTACTATTGCATTTGCTTTAAATGCTTTTTTGTGGATGGCGCCAGCCAGTTATACTTCAGCATGTTAACATATTTCTTTTTATATATATGATCTCAATTTCGTAAGTTATTTTTTATATCAAAAAATTGGCATTTATCTGTTTTTGCTACCCATGGGAGTGGCTTTCTGAATCGTTTTTGTTTTAAAATGCTCATGAAAATGCAAATGCATAGATTCATTTATGGCTATGTGTCGTCATGCATATATGCATATTTATAAGATTTATTGCTATCATGTAAAGGCCACATAAATATTCATTCCCCAACTCGATGGGGTCATTTGAATATATGCATATTTTAAGGGATCTATTAATACATGGATATATGCATCCATGGATGCATGGATGCATATATATATGTATGCGTGTAATCATGTATATATGTATACATGTATATATGTGTACATCCATGCATGTATGTATGCATCTGTGCATTCATGCATGTGTGCAAGTATGTGTCTATGTATACATTTTATCCATCAATCAACGTCAATTAATAAACTAGCGCTTGCACCTAAAGAATGTTCAAGGATTGTGCCACTAGAAAACCATATGCATATCAATATGTTAGAGAGCATGTATATATGCATAGGTGTGTATGGATGCTAGCTGTTCTGAATTCAGGTTGCATGTGATTGGATTAAACAATCAAGAATAAGTGCTAAACAATTGAAGTAAAATGACTCCATCCAGCTGGAAGATCAATATTTATCAGCCCTTTACATGTTAACTGAGATTTTTGAAGCTTTTGCTATTCATTAGTAGCTGGTTTAGCATTGAGCAACAACTACAACTTGTTATGAAATGTGGTTTCATAGGCATTATGTAGAAACCCTTTTGTCCATTCTGCAGAGCTGTCCCATAATGAGAGCTTTGGAGCCAATGTGGTCTGAACTCGTCTGTGCACTTTTGCTATGGCTTGAAGCAATGATGCTTTATAGTTCAAGTATTTAGTGTAGTTAGAAACCTTTCTTGATTTAAATTGATTGATTTAAATCTGTTTGGAAACCATACTTACAGTAGTTCTTTAGGCTCGATGCAAAAGAGCAATTAAATTCATTTCTATAGACCTTGTTATCAGTGATCTGAGGACTTTGGACAGACTATTTGCTACAGTCTACAAAAAAAGTGTATCTTGAATATCTAGAAAGCAATATAGTTAAAATGCATAGCCAGAGCCTGTAGAGAACCATGGTTACACTTGAACATTTCGAATTCAAGAACCTATGATAGATAGTCTGCCAGGTTAATCTGTTTTCAATTAATACTTGTTTCTATTGAATCTAAAAAAATAATTAATACTTGTTTCTATTGAATCTAAAAAAATACTTGCTGGTGTTTTTTGGTGTTTTCACTATTAGTATCCAATACTCTATCACTGTCATCCATTGCAATTATAATTTTGGGAGTTGTTTACACAAGTGTGTTTTGATGCATTGTGAAACCCAACTTGCATTTCCGCGATAAAATGAAAAAAATAAAATAAAGTAGCTATTTGTTACCTTGAGTAACTCATCTCTTGGTGTTCATTCAACGAGCATAGGAACTTTTGCTCTATCACTGTAAACGTCCCCTTTGCATTGATGAAAGCTATCATTTTTCAAATCTATGCCTTTGCTTAAATTTATTAAATCAATTTATATACTCAGAAGTTGCCCAATCCCATGTAAAGTAGTAGTCTTGTCTTCTTTACTAAGATATTTGAGTTTCTGTAATAAAGAGTTATGAGAACTAACAAATGTTGTTGTTGAATCTTCACACTCTCATTCCCTAGACAAGCCTCATTTAGATTTTTTCTTTCTTTTCATATATCTTTGGGATTCACCAGAACCATTAGTTCTATAAACATTTAAATAGCCATCTGTGTGGACAGAGTGAAATAATCGAAATGAGTAAACGTCTTCAAGGACGCTTGCTAACTTTATCCTCTAACTCTCTGCAATACGATCTCTGAAAGATCTTTCAAATATTGTTCTCTATTAAAGACTACTAGCAATGGCATTAGAATGTGAAGCCAAATATCTTGCAAATTCTTCCAAGACAAGACATGCAAGGTTTCAAAGAACAAACCTGTAATCATCTTGAGTCCCTGTCAACAACACTTTTTTTGCTAAAACTGCCACTGTGAAAGCTGAAGAAGCCCACAGAACCAAAATGAGTCAAAAGTACCATCAATTTTGCAAACATTTAAACAGCTATCTATGTTTACTAACTTTTGTGCTATGTTATTTTGTTTTCTTGAAGATATTAGGACTAACTGTATCCAATAACAGATAGAGAAGACAAGTTGTGACATGCCCATCCAACTTTTTGCTTTCATTATAAAATCAAAATTTTTCTTGTGCTGCTCCTCTTGCTCATCTATAATAGACTTAACAAATACACGATCCAACTCAATCTTCTTGCAGAAGAAACAAACCATCTAAATCTCGAAAAGAACAAGAACAATTAGTGCATTGCATATGTTCGTGTAACTTTATTTTAAAGCATTTGAACACACAATGCTTCACAATCATTGCAGCTTGCAAGTGAATTCAAAAATAGTTTAGACATATACAAAGAATAGATAATAGATGGCTTTAAATATGTATATATTCAATCTTTAAAATCATAGAGTTGATTGGTATGTGTAATATGCTCATAGTCTACTGTTCGGCTGGGAAGTTTTCCAAGCATTTGAAGACAAAAGGTCTTCCTTTGGTTTTCTATTTGCTTTGACAATGATACATAATGTTCCATCTCGCTTGATGCCTAAAACAGCGCCAAAAAAAACTATTCTACAAAACATCTTTGGTTTTGGTCATGAAATTTGTTGAGCCATCTAGCTGCTATGCTGGTTTGAGCAAGTGAATAGGTTGTAGTTGATTATCATCAGTTTATAGTTGTTCCCTGTGAACACATTTTTAAGTTACCTATGAAAACAAAGATAACAAACCTAATAGCACTCACTTGGATAAACTATTTTGTATAGCCTGAATTTTATTGGTTCCTAGCGTCAAGGCAGGAATACTTATGCATTCACTCGAAATGCTTTTAACCGGCAGCATTGGCCAATCACATTTCGACATTTAACATATTGCTTATTTTTTGGTATAGTTTGAATTTGGAGAGCTATTTTTTATATTGGAAAATTAGCATTTATCTATTTTCCTATTCGTCCGAGTAGCTTTATACATCATTTTTGTTTTAAAAATTTGGGAAAATGCAAACACATAGATTGATTAAATAAATTTAAGCAAAGGCATAGTTTAAAAAATAGCGGCTAGAGGTACATAATCCATGAATGCAGATTAAATGCATTAAAATATCAGGAAAATGCGAACGCATAGATTGATTAAATAAATTTAAGCAAAGGCATAGTTTATAATAAAACTAGCGAGTAGGCGTACGTAATACATGAATGCAAATTAAATGCATTAAATGGCATCTAGCTAGAGGTGAAGGCACTGGAATGGCTTGGTGGCCACGTGTGGGAAGGGTACTTTGGTCATTTAATATAGAGGTAAGCCACTTGCTATGCATCTCTATTACTTTGCGTGTGTTGTTTTTGTGTTCTGTATGCCCGTGTTCTGAGGAAGAGTTTGTAGTGACTAAGCAAAAGATGTTATAGTTGCAGAGTCCTGACCCAGAAATGAGTTACTTGAGGTGATAATTTATCAATTTTCATAGTTTCTTTCTGAAGTACCCAAAATCTGCAATGTAAGACCACTTCAAATACTCATTAGAAATGTTAGTCTAAACACACAAATCTGCAAATACCTCCATGAAATAGAATATCTATGCTAAAGAAATGCCACAAGTAACAAAAACAGCATCAAGAAGACATTTTAAAAGCAAGATAAACACTTATTCCATGTTGGATTGGTGTCACATGTGCTAGTGACCCTTTCCCAATCCTTGATCAAAGCTCAAAATGATCAAATGCAAATAGAGATGATGGAGTGGATGATGAACAAGATCAAATCTCAAATGAAGAGAGTAACCTTGCATAAGATTGTGAAGGATTGTGGAGGATTTGCTCAAAGATGAAGCTTGTATTTAAAGATTTTCAAAATGCTAAGTGTTGAAGAGGGACCAATATGGGACTAAGATTCTGCCAATGATAGGAGGACACTTGTCAAGTGGTGATTGGTTGATGTATGTGCAAGATTTGGGAAGAGTGCCCATGAGAGGGAAAATTTGAATTCAAATTTTCCAATAAATGCTGATTTTGACTTTGGAAGGGGACATGTAAGAGACATGTAAGGCCTCATAAATGTTCTGTTTGGTGTACATGTCCACTTGGGGGGAAATTCAAACTTGGAGAATATTCTCCCTTTATGCCAAGTTGAAAATAAGTAATTTTGATAAATCAATTAATTGCAATTTCATGTGCAAGTGGCCAAATCTAGAGAATGCAAGTGGGATGAGATTAGCATTAGATTTAATCAAGATTAATTAGCTAGGATGATGATTATGCTGAGTTTGACCAATTTGACTTGATTTAGGGATTTAAATCAAATCAAAGGGAGATGAATGATGATCTGAGATTTAATTAAATAAATGATTGATTTATTTAATCAAAGAGATGATGATAGGATCAAGTTTGATTTATTTGATTTAAGTTGATGAATTTTAGGAGATTGATAAATAAACTTGATTTATTTTCCGAATGGATGAATATGACCTAGTTGATTGCATTATGTCAATTTGATGTGTCTACATTTGCCCTCTTTGAAGCAATGTACTTACATTTAGCGTTGGTTCAAAGAATAAACTTTACCCATGTCGAAAATTTAAAAAATTTCATATGATTTTAGGATGCCCAATGAAGAAATACTGCTTGGTACATTGCCCTCGAGAGATCAGTAGAAAAGATTCGATTTGAAGGTTGATCTCACGATAAAGAGGTTCGAACTAGATGGTTATGGATGATGATGCAAATGAGATGGTTTTAAGATGCTTAGAATAACAAATCTATATTATCTTAAACAACTTAAATGATGATATGATGTGAGATGGATTAGATTGATGATGTGAATGATGTGATATCTTGTGATTATGCAATGGATGATTTATGAAATGCTTAGACTAACTAGGATCTATATTATGATGATGATGCAAATGCAATGCATGTGTGGAAATGATCAATGTTTTCCTATGATGTATGATATGGATGATATGTGAGGTATCTTCGATAGTTTTATGGATGTAGGATGGATGCATGATGGATGCATAATGGATGCATGATGTTAGCATGGAAATTGGAATGCATGACAAAGAGGATCCAAGTCCATGATTAATTGAGGACTTTATTAGAGATGATGATAGATAGATAAATCATTGATGATGATTTTATCAAGGTTAGGATTTCAAAGGGTCACTTACTTTATGTTTGATAACACGCCTAAGCAGGTATAATTATGAAGGACGGGGATGGCGTTGTACCTAGTGTGATGGACTTTGACTCAACAACCCAGATAGGAGTATTCTTGTTCACACTTGACATCTGAAACCTTGCTAGAAATTACCCTAACATATAAAGTATTCCTGAAGTTATTTTACAAGAACGTCCAACAAGCACAACAAACAAAAGAATAATGATCGTTGCCCCATTCCTATCTCTCTAAATCCTTCACTCGGATATCATTGAGAGGTCCTTGGAATGAGCGCAATAAGATAAATCAAAAGAAAAGACCAAGTACACAAATAAGCCAATGTTCTTCATACCTCTAGCCAAAGGGATTTGTTTTGATAGGATAAGAATCCAAAGTGATATCCATAAATGATGCCCATTGTCGGAACGATATATCCTAGGACATGCATTGTACAGGATGATGATGGTTTGATAAGTTGATTGATAGGCTGTTGATATAAGGTCGACTGACATGTTTGCGACTGATCAAGAGTTTGATTTTGTGTTCAATGGTTCATTGTTTTGATTTTGATTTTACGATTGAAGATTGATTTTGCTAACTACTGTGATTGTTTCTGTTTGTGTTGCCAAAGGATGAAGATGGCGATCAATTATTATGGATGATTGATTATTGCGGGTGCAAGCGAGATGAGACGGATGGATTTTTTCAAATATTTGGATGTTTTGGCCGTTTGAAATGTTTTGAGGCTGTTTTGGTGTTTTCAAGATTTTGCAAATGTTTTGATTTTTGATTTTGATGTTTTTTCAAATGTTTTGGATTTTGATGTTTTTGAATGTTTTGGATTTTGATGTTTTCTAAATGTTTTGGATTTTGATGTTTTAGATGTTTTGGATTTTGGTTTTGAATGTTTTGGATTTTTGATGTCGGGGCTGATCGAGATTAGCCTTGCCCTACGTTAAGCTTCGAGACAAAAATGGATTCAGTTCAAATATTTTGATGTTTTTTGCTTTTTGAAGTTGTTTTGGATTTTGATGTTTTCTAAATGTTTTGGATTTGATGTTTTGAATGTTTTTGGATTTAGTGTTTTGAATGTTTTTGGATTTTGATGTTTTGAATGTTTTGGATTTTGATGTTCTGCGTCGAGATTAGCCTTGCCTCGTTAAGCTCGGAGACAACGTAGTTGGGATTTCAATATTTTGATGTTTTACCTTTTAAAGTTGTTTTTGAATTTTGATATGATTTGGATGTTTTAGATTTTTGGTTACGCAGATGTTTTGGATTTTCGATGATTTTGTGATTTGGATATGGATATGTGTGATGATATCGATTAACTCTGTTTATGATTTTTGTTGAAGACCAAGCTAAGGTTGATTGATGGGATCGATGGATTGATGGTGATAACATTATCGAGGATACGACAATTTAAAGTTGAATATTGAGGATTGATAGTAATGTATTGTTGAGGATGCACAACAATGCAAGGATAGTGTTAAGCAACACAAGGATATCCTGAGATGATGATTTTTTTATTGGATTCGATTGATCATGTTTGATGAAGCTTGGTTTTGAACAAAAGATGTTTGGATGATTTGATGTGACGTTTGATGTGCAGCTTAGATGCAACTGATATCGATTGATGTTTGATGAAAGATGAAGACTGATAAGGAATGTCTTCTTGTCAAAATGTGCCATGGGTTAGTGATTCGGATTTTTTCGCTCACAAGTGGCGAACCAATTTGATTTCAT
Source organism: Sequoia sempervirens (assembly GCA_007258455.2). Classification (NCBI taxonomy): domain Eukaryota; kingdom Viridiplantae; phylum Streptophyta; class Pinopsida; order Cupressales; family Cupressaceae; genus Sequoia; species Sequoia sempervirens. The sequence goes on from VDFB02373365.1 coordinate 238,511,432, forward strand.
GTTTTCCAATGTTCGGATCGCCACATAAGCTAGAGGATATAGACCAAGATTTATTCTCGAAGCAAGATGTACATATCTGCCCCCAATGTCTAGCAACGTATGGAATGCAATGGATGGATGCTCGGATAAGTGTATGGATGGATGGATATGCAAAGGATGCCAAGGATTATCTTGCGATAAGATAAGGTGTTCAGATACTGAATGCTTATTGGATAATGCTTCATGGCTCAGATAATGCTGCATAGGATAGGATTAGTGAAAATGGCCCATGTCAAGATGTTTACCGTAAGCAAGTGTAAAGTGTGATCCAAAATTTCATCAAGATCGAGATAACTTGGATGATGGATGCAAACGGATGAAAATGGATTGGATCAATGGTTCATGGATGGATGGATTTATTATGGATAATATGGATGGAATGCTCGATTTATTATGGATGGGATGAGATGAGATGCTTTCATCTGAACTGGCACACGTAGATGCTTGATTCTACACATGACGCCTGTTTGCTAGGTTTTCATCATGGTCTTGCCCAAAGCGCCACCATAGTGGTTTTCACTAGAGGACGATTTTTTTCTTTACTGTTTTCAATCCTTTTTTCTAATTTTTTTTGGATTTTTTTTTGATATATATATATATTTTTTTGTATTTTTATGAAAGATTCATGCTGAACCACCTGGTGGTGTTGACGTAGATGCTTCTATCATAATGTGACATCAATATCCTACTTGAAGAAGCTGCTTTGCCAAGATACGTGCACTTGAATGTAGCTTTTGGGATTTTTGATCTGCTTCGTTGATACCGGAGTTAACTTTGTCTTTGTGCGCACATCGCGATAGAGTGCCCTTTGAATCCTTATGATGAAGGGTCATTGCCAATACATGGTCAATGTGAAAATTGGATATTATGTGTGGAGGCGTGGATGGAGTGCGTGTAGGGATAAGAGGTGGATTGGTTGATAGTTTGGAACCTTTGACTCTCCAAACTTGGGAAGATGAGCAATGATGGGTGGATACGAAAGTGTGCGTGGAATTAGGACCAACTGCTTGATACACTTTGTATGTCGCTTGAAAAGCCTACTTTTTCTTTTGCGGACATTCTTGATGGATACTTTTCCCTTTTTTATTTTGCCCCATAGTTTCTTTGACTGATGGAGTTTGATAGGGATGATCTTTCTTTGTATGCTTTGGTATCCATGCGTATTTGATTTGTCCATTATGCTTGTCAGCTTCTTTTGCTTTGATAACTTTCTTCGTACTTTGATTCAAATCTTTCTTTTGACGTTGGTCCCAATTCATGGATGGGGTGATGGGTGGATGAAGATTCATGATGTGACTGGTTGTAGTGTTGGCGATGGTTTCATCATAAGAACTCTTTGTGCTCCCTATGTTGACATTTGCACTAGATGAAGTTTCCCCCAGTATGGTGGTAGTAGTACCTTCATGCTTTGATTTCTCCTGTTCTGAGATCTCTTGTTTAGAATGCACTCTCTGATAAATGACCACCGTAGGTGACGTTGTTTCAATTTGCTGCTCTACTAACTCTGGATGTTCTATCTGACTTGTTTCCTTGAGCTGATAATGATGGATATCTTTATTCATGATGTCCTCAATCTGAGTTTGGGACATATTTGATCCTGATGTTGACAACTCCATTTGATTGTAGGAGTTAAGAATCTACTCTTTTTGTGTAACAAAATCTTGTTCTAGATGAAGATCATCTATGTGCCCATCTGTAGAAAGCATCTCATGGGTAGATGGAGGAGTAAGTGCTATGTGGATGTTATCATCTTGTGTGGATAGGAGAATATCCATTAGAACATTGTAGTATCTTGGAGATACAAATTTTTGATCTTGATTTATTTTGGGATTGCTTTCGATATGCTTTGGATTAAGCTCTTGACATGGGGCAGCTTCAAAGGATGGATTTCTTACAAAGGGTTCTTGGACGTTGTTGTTAGACATGCGGAATGGCTCAATATCCTCAAGTGTCGAGTTCAAGGTTCTTTCAGTATCTGTAACCATGTGGTCAAAGGGGATCAACATGTTTTGAAAAGGACCATTGCTAGACTTTGGTGAAAGATTTTGATCATGCTTTGGAATAACTTCTTGAGATATGTCCTCTAACTCGTAAGGGAATGTAGAGACATTTTTGACATGATCATAGGTGAACTGATTGTGCATTATGTCAATAGGATCAAATAATCCCAACACTCCTTGAAAGAGATCACTAAAAAGTGGCTCTTGATGTATGGTGAGTTGATCATCGGATTGTGTAGATACATCCTCAATGTGCTCCTCGATGGAGAGGGTTTGATCATTGTTTTAAACAATTCGATGGAAGTTGTGTGTCTTCGACCATAGAGTCCAAAGTGATGTTGATATTTCTTGAATTGGCTCATTGTCAAGTTTTGTTGGTGGATTTTGATCGTGATTCAAAAGTGACTCTTGACATATGTCGATTTGATCATTAGATGAAGTAAACGTGTGCTTAGTGATGGATTGATCTTGATCCTTGTTTTCAATAGTTGTCATCTTTTGTGTTTGTGCTTGTGTTGGTTGGGTAGCTTGAGAGGCTTGGGAAACTTGAAAGGATTGTTTCACTTGTTGAGCTTGTGTTGCTTGTTGCATGGCTAGATATTGTTGGAATCCCTTTTGAAAAGCAGCTTGTAATGTTGCGTTGTATTGGATTGATGTGGTGGAAATTGTTGGTGGTGGGGGTGGTGGTGGATTCGAAATCATGTTGGATGTAGTGACAAGTGTTTGAGATACGCTCGGAGCGATCATGGTAGTGATGGGTTGAGATTTGATGGGCGTGATAGTGGTGGTTGGAGTGATCGAAGTGATAGAGATGGTTGGATTGACCGAGGTGATAGGTCTTTGGGAGATCGTATTTTGATTGGTTGGGATCAACGTTGGTGTTTGATTAGATACCATCCATTGGTGTTGGGAAGCCCTAAACTAAGGAATGATGTTGGTAATGGTGGTGGAGATTTCCCTTGGCGCAATGCCTCAACTATTTTGGAAAGTTCCGCAATTTGATCTCGCCAAATTTGTTCTTGATTTTGATCTTGGATCATTTGAGATAGTTGATTTGGCTTGTGTTCAAGTAGTTTTGGCATGCATGCTTGTGGTTTTTGAATGGGATTATGGGAAAATTGACTTTGGATAATGTTCTGATTTGGGATGATGTTCAAATTTGGCATGATAGGATGAACATTGTTGATATTGGGGACCATTTTTCCAAAGTTTTCCGAGTTAGGATTCATGTTTCGAAAAGTTGCACTTGGTACATCCACATTTGGTTTGTAGGGATTTGGTGGAATGACATTGTTCGTTTCAAGGCTCATGCATTGATTATTCGATTGGTGGATTTGTAGGTTTGGACTTAGATCTATCATTGGGAAATGTGTTCCAAACTTTGACTTGGGCATACTCACACTTGTTGTACCATTGACATTTGTCGAAGGTAATGATCCCATGTATGGACTTTGATAATTGATAGGCATTGCAAGGCTTTGAAGATTCAACTGATTTAGATTACTCAAGATGTATGGATCAAGTGTATATTCCATGTTCTTCTTGTGTTTTGACCTTGTTATGAAAGTGACTTCTAAGGTTCTTAGGACCAATGATGAGATGGAGGATGAAATGTGTAAATGATATGAGTGTTGAACATTTAGGAACTTTGGATCAATGCTAGACTTAGGGTTTGATGTTGATTGGTCGATTTGGATGATGAACTTGTAAACCATAAGATGTTGGATGTGATCTTAGGATGAACTTGTTCCAAGGATGGTTGATTTAATTAAATGTATGAGAAAGGATGCATTCCCACACACCTTAACTAAATGAGATGATTTTGATTTTGATGATGTGCCTAAGTCTAGAATGATGTTTTCAAAAGCTCTAAAGTTGGTTTGGATGAGTGAATTTTTGATCAATGGTTGAGTTGGATGAAATGTTTGATTTGATCCTAAAAGACTTAGAGAGACTTTGTTTACTAGGCCAAGGTATTGGAGAACACACTTTTCTCTAAGAGCAATCAAAAGACCAATATGACCAAAAGATATCAAGCACACATGTGTGGGGTCCAATTCGTTATCTTTGCTTAGTGTATTCCTTTTACCACAAACACACTCTTGATTAGGTTTCAAACTAAGATGTCCAATGTCTTAATTTCCTTAAACCCCACAAGATATTTTATGTGGAAATTCAATGAACTCAAGGCAAGGGTTTTCCTATTGTTTACTCAAGAAGACAAATTGAGGTATAATCCAATGCTTAGGAACCTCTAAGGACGTGAATCCCAAGGGAAAGCAATAGCACATGGATTGAGTCAATGATATTTGTCTTCAAGAGGGTTTGAAATTTTGAGAATTATGTTGAATGTTTGTTTGCAAAATGTTTTCGAATACAACACTGTGTTTTCAAACAAAGAACAATTACAAGCCCTATGGATGTGTAAGACAATATTTGTTGGATTCCCACTTGGACAAGTCTAGCTACACTTATCTCTAGCGGATGGTTAGATGCTTGACCCCACTGGCTCCCCTCCACGGCTCATTAGCATCAATCGGGGCAGCCAAGCATCAACACCCATGAAACTCCCATGGCATGCTTTCCATCTCTACTAGAAGATCGTAAGAGTGTGGGGTGGCTTTAGAACGACCGTTCTTGCACCAACAAATAGATTAAGGATTTTGGCAAATTCTAGCACATGGGTTCTAGTAAGGACTTTCCGTTCGTGGAGTTGACCCACGTGGCAAGAGTCCCCTTTTGGATCCATCTTGTTGGAGCCAACCGCGTGATATGGAGTTTAACCAAAACCCTCATTTATATCCCGGCTGGAAATACTCTTGGCTTTAGAGTGTTACCGGTTGAGTCGTCCCTTGGGTGAGTACTTTTTCCCCAAGGCAGGCCCTCTAAGATAAACAAAAGCGAGCAAAAACACAATCTAACTCGATCGATCTTTGATGGCACAAAGAAAGAGAATGTACGTGAAAATGCCCCTACTCACACTCGCACAAGATGTTCAATTTTTTAAGCCCAAATTTGAAGTGTTTTAAAGCAATAAAATGTATTTTGAGTGTTTCTCTTGCACCCTAGATCGCATGAAGCGCAAGGGGAGAGGATACGTATTCAAAAGAAAATCACACAAATCAAACACTTGTTCGTTTTATACCCTTCAAAGCAATTGTGAATTCATTTTAAGCACCAAATGAAATATGAAGATTGCTTGTCCAATTTTTTAACCCCAAAATGAAATCTAGTAAGTGTGTCCTAAGGTTCATTTTAAGCCCTTTGCAATGAAAATAAAATTGTTCGTTTTAGCCCCAAATGAAAACTAGTGTTCTAAAACGAAAAGGAAAACAATTTTGTGAAGTAGTGTTGATCAAACACTAAAGTGTTTAAAAACACATTGTGTTTTCAAAAAAAGAATTTCCCCTCCTTGGTTTTCATTTAATAGTCTTCTCTTTTCCGCTTTGCACCTTTTCGCCTTCACTTTTCCTTCGTTTGTACCTCCTTCGCTTTTCTTTTGTTCGCTTTTGTACCTTTGTGCCTTTGTTGTTCGTTTGATTCCGATCTTCGACTTTGATATCAATCTTCACCTTTATGCACATCGACGTAAAACCTGTTAGAAATACAAAGTTATCATAAGTAAGATAACCCACACAATCTTTCATATATCAATATATTTAAATATAAGTCAATACTCGTAAGTCCAAATTTGTAGAAATTCATAATATAAGCCTACACCAAGAAATCAAAAGTTCTCGAGATAAGTGCATCATTAGCAAGCTCATTTCTTTGATTCAGATAGCTATATGTAAAAGGTGATGCATTTGGCATTCCAACTCTCTGCCTCCATCCAGTTATTGTTTGAAATCTCTTATTAAGAGTACGCTGCTCAAGATTGATATTGCGCAAGTAGTTTTTTGAAGAAATCTTGAGCAATTAATGCCAATGTTGACTAAGTAGAACTATCATAAATCTTCTAACCACAACCATAAAAGCAGAGTGACTTCACACTTCTCAGCAAATGTATGTGTAAGAAAAAAAATACTTGTTGAAAAACTTTCTAGAAACCCTCAAGCTAATGTAATAGTGCAGGCGTAAAGACAAATTCTGCAGTCAATGAGAACAAACTTTCAGGCAGATACGTTTAATAAAAGTCTTTTATTGCAATCAATAGACAGGAACATCGCATCTCAACACTATTGGCATGCCTTCCCAACTTCATAATGACAATTATAATAGGATCCGTGGTTCTACAGAAAGGAAATTGTTTTGCAGCCTACATATTCAGAGGCTAAGAAACCGACACCACAAAAGACAAACACGAGCTCCCAAATTTGGCATCACACGACTTAAGGATCTTGACTATAGCGCAAGCATTTATCAAGGCAGATATAAGCATTTGAGTTTGTATACCACTTTCACTGCTGTCCAACAGTCACAATCACTACATTTGATTTGGGTATGAAATGTATACCACTTTCACTGCTGTCCAACAGTCACAATCATACATAGTCGAGCTCGCACAGATGATGAGAAAAGAGTATCCATTAGGGCAGATACGGTGGTATTTACTCACATCCAACGCAATGACAAAGGGACGCGCATGAGTTTGTTTAGAGAAATCCCAAATACTGTGGTCTCATTGAACGACACTCACCAAAGTAACAATGAAGAAAGCACTCAAACTGTCCTACAGATTGCCTCACAAAGACGTGGTTTCATTTTAGCGGCAGATTTAAAATTCAAAAAGACATAAGCTTTAAAGACTGGCAACGGGGTTCTTAAAAAGGTTTCAAGCAAATGTATTTGGCAGGTGAATCGCGCCCCAAGACACTCAAGAGCTTTAAGACGAATGACAGTGGTAGGTGTAAAGCTGAGCTAGGAAGCCTTTAAGTCTAGGTTTAAGAAAAGATAGCGACCATAAGCTAACTCAATTGGCAGGCGTAAAGCCAAGTTCTTAAACCTTGGCGCAACATTCTTCCTGTGAATTTTAGTAGAAGGGAACAGACATCCATCAGAACACAAAGTATACAGAGTTTTTGTCAGATGCTAATAGTTGGAAATATGACGGCGACATATATGTATGCAAGATGGGGGAAGCACAGATAAGGCCAATGAACTCTTTGATAGAATGATTCAGATAACTGCAGTTTCAACAAATGTCATGCATGAAAAATATGGAAGCATAAACAAGTCACATGAAGAGTTTTGACCGAATCTCTCAAGTGTAAGGCCGAACTCCCCAGCCATTCCAGTATCCAGGATCCAGAAAGCTTGAGAGCTATACTAGATGGAGAATCTGCAGTGGTAAATGGATAACACGTGCTTACCAAAGAAAGCAGGCTATTCTTGCACAAGTTTCCTCTTTAAATGGTGCAGGGCCCAATTTCTAATGATATGATCTTCTGTTTCAGAATGCAGTCAAAATGCAGAAGCGTAGACAAGGAATGCTAGAAAAGAGGCAAACACATTCAATATAGATAGACAAAGCACAATAGAAAAAAAAACTGAACATTCAAAGTACAAATCTGAAGCATAGACAAAGCACGTTAGAAAGGTTGCAAACTTTCAAAGCATCGATCATTCAATACTCAGTCTACTTCTTTGCTAGGTATAAATTCTATACTTTTGATTGAGCTTATGACAAAAAATGATAGATAGATAACATTAATCTGCCCCTAACACAGAGATGATTTAATGTTGTTTTATCTATTATCTATATGGCATAACACAGATCAATAGATTAAAACTATTCAAATTAAGTCAAATAAATGCATTCAATAATACAATCATCTATTATTGCATTAAAAACATAAATCCATATAACAAAAACTCATTAAACACTTGATTCATTCATTATATAGGCCATTCAATGCCTTCTCTCATGGTTGTGATAAATCTTGATCTATTGCCCTCCTTCTAGCGCCATGATGAAGTACCCAAAATCTGCAATGTAAGACCACTTCAAATACTCATTAGAAATGTTAGTCTAAACACACAAATCTGCAAATACCTCCATGAAATAGAATATCTATGCTAAAGAAATGCCACAAGTAACAAAAATAGCATCAAGAAGACATTTTAAAAGCAAGATAAACACTTATTCCATGTTGGATTGGTGTCACATGTGCTAGTGACCCTTTCCCAATCCTTGATCAAAGCTCAAAATGATCAAATACAAATAGAGATGATGGAGTGGATGATGAACAAGATCAAATCTCAAATGAAGAGAGTAACCTTGCATAAGATTGTGAAGGATTGTGGAGGATTTGCTCAAAGATGAAGCTTGTATTTAAAGATTGTCAAAATGCTAAGTGTTGAAGAGGGACCAATATGGGACTAAGATTCTGCCAATGATAGGAGGACACTTGTCAAGTGGTGATTGGTTGATGTATGTGCAAGATTTGGGAAGAGTGCCCATGAGAGGGAAAATTTGAATTCAAATTTTCCAATAAATGCTGATTTTGACTTTGGAAGGGGACATGTAAGAGACATGTAAGGCCTCATAAATGTTCTGTTTGGTGTACATGTCCACTTGGGGGGAAATTCAAACTTGGAGAATATTCTCCCTTTATGCCAAGTTGAAAATAAGTAATTTTGATAAATCAATTAATTGCAATTTCATGTGCAAGTGGCCAAATCTAGAGAATGCAAGTGGGATGAGATTAGCATTAGATTTAATCAGGATTAATTAGCTAGGATGATGATTATGCTGAGTTTGACCAATTTGACTTGATTTAGGGATTTAAATCAAATCAAAGGGAGATGAATGATGATCTGAGATTTAATTAAATAAATGATTGATTTATTTAATCAAAGAGATGATGATAGGATCAAGTTTGATTTATTTGATTTAAGTTGATGAATTTTAGGAGATTGATAAATAAACTTGATTTATTTTCCGAATAGATGAATATGACCTAGTTGATTGCATTATGTCAATTTGACGTGTCTACACTTTCCATTAAAGTGCATAATGAAGTTGTGTTTCATAGTACTTTAGTTGGACTATCACTATCACTTTGTGCGTGATGTGTCCATGCATATATGTATGTATGCATGTCTCTATGTACATATGCATCTATCTATGTGCATATCTATGTAGACATTTGTAGATGCATATGTCTCTGGATATATCTATGCATATATTTATTTATGCATATATGTATGTGTGTATGGATGCATGTATGTGTATATGCATGCATGCATGTATGTATATGTACATACATGCATTTATGTATGTATACATACATGTATCTGTGCATGTGTAAACATATGTATATATATATGTGTGTGTGTCTATATGTCTTTTCTAGGGAAGAGTTCGCAGTGATAGTGCAAAGGTTGTCATGGTTCCAAAAAGCACACTTGCAAACAAGTTACTTGAGGCAATAAATAGTTATTTTCCTCATTTTTCTTTCATTTTCGAGTCCATAGGTAGATTGGGTTTCATAGTGCTCAGCCTATGCTAATCTTCATAGACTGGTTTGTCGGATGCACAATTGTCTTTTGTCCAGTGTACAGTATGGGAGCTTAACAATAACTTGGTGCATATGAGTCCTCTAAAGATTACATATCTTCAATTACTACAGAACTATTCCATAGTGAAAGCTTTAGAGCCAGTGTGTTGTTAGCATGTGCCATAATGAGACCTTTGGAACAATATATGGACAATGTGTTGAGAAGGCTTTAGAAACTGTCAAGAAAATGCAATTTACAGATATAAGCCTAAACTCCACAATTGCTTTCAGCTTTCTTGCTGTCATGAAAGCATAAAGGAAAGAGGAATTTTTTCAAATGTCCTAGTTATTGTCGTCATAGGCACATATGTAACATATGGATGCATACACAACGCAAGGACACTGTTTGACAAAACTTCTCAAAGAATTGTAGTCTCCTGAATCATTCCAACCAATCAATTATTTCATCAAATGTCAATTAACTATTAATCTTATTTACCCTTCTATCATTTCATATCTAATTAATTAGGTAACTGCTAATTAGTATTTAAATACATAATAATTAAAAGAAAGAAATAATTATAACTAGATCCTTATGCACATTTGACCCATCAATCAAAGTCAATTAATAAATCTGATTCCACCTATTTACTAATAGTATTGGCATGCAATTTTCTTGAGAAGTCTTCAAAAAGAGGATTACTCACACACCAATAAGGATTCTCATTTGTAACCTCCCTATCCAAATCATCTTCATTGAATAAGATGTTGTGACATACATTAATTGGATGTCTTTCATCATCTTTCTTATCAGGATGCCAACAACATTGGTTTGTATTTGTCCTTGAGTGTATTTAGATGCCATGAGTTATGAATTATACTTGCATGTGGCTTCATTGCACAATTAATATTAAGTGCTACGTAATGTTACAAAATAAACTTATGCAAATGGAAATAGAATGACCCCATCTAGTTAGAAAATCAATATTTATGTGGCTTTTACTATTAAGTGGCAGCTGGTTTAGCATTGAATAGTAGCTAGAAGTTGTTTGTGTCAGAAATTAACAGTGTTGGCCCAGGTCTGTGTTGTTTTTTGGCTTAGTATTGTCAGGTTGCCATGTCCTATTTACACTTCTTCAGACGCTTAAGCAAATATGGCATCTATTCCATTGATTGCTCTTAAAGAGCTTATGCTACCATTCCAATAACGGAATAACACTAATGCATAGATATGCAAGATATGTTCTAAATTATAGGCTACACAAATAACAATAAGTAATTTAAAATTATAAAATACAATTTGCATTATAAGCAACAAAAGTTCTTGCTTAGGTTCTTCCTCGTCGAAACGAATCTACATAAGAATTCTGTTTTTTTTTTATGAATAGCATAGTATATGTCACTCACTGTACTCATTTGTCTAGATTGTCCTTGTAACAGGGATCAGTACTTTGAAGTCTATTTAAACAATCATGCACAAACTGCAACGTGAGTTTACCATATTAACCTTCTCCTTTTTTTTTTTAAATACAATGCAAAGTTTTGCAAATATGTGCTTCTGGGAAGATTTCCCATGGTTGTAGATGAAATTGTATATGTTTTTACACTTTTCTCATCTCTCAATTTTGTCATTGTACTAGGGAAAATTACTTCTGACTGCAATAAGAGCCAAAATTTCTAAATTGTTGCGAGTGTACTTGGTCATTCAATAGCAGATTGCAAGGTTAGCTTTCCAAATTGTCTTTCTGCTTTTCTTGAAATGCAATTGAAATTCTTCAATATAATATTTGCATAAAGTTCTCTTTCATGTTTTCATTTTGTCATATTGTATTCCTAATTTCTTTGAACACAAATGATTTAAAAGGCTGCTTGCACATATAGAAACAGAAAAATGCATTTTCCACAATTGCAATAGTAATTTGTCTTCGAAAATAGAAGAAGTTTTGCTTATGTGTTAACTAGTTATACTTCCTGTATACAATATCCATAGAATAGAATAAACTGTTAGAATGCAATTTTCAAACCCTATTCAAGTAGTTTCAAATAGCCTATAAAGTCATAAGCTTTTGTTTTATGTCTACTAGTTTTCACCTCTATGCATTTAAGGCAATTTTGTTCAATAGACTACTTATATCCCTAACAAGTTGCTATGCACTGTGCAAGTGAACATATGATTATTCTTCCTGCATTGCAAAAAAAGACCAGAAAGTTAATTTCAAAAGCTGACATGGCACATGAGTCCAGTGAATGATGTACTACATTACTCATAGACATGAGACAATATTTTTTCATGGTCTTGTTTACATGCAAAATGACATTAACCACAATTTCTTTTTCTCACATTGCCAGTTTCACTGTGTGCTTTAAACCTCTAAAGTAAGAGAAAAATGAGGGAAAAAACTATTTATCACCTCAAGTAACTCGTTTCTGGTTCTGGACACTGTAACTATAACAAAGTCTACTCAGTCACTGTAAACTCTCCTAGAACAAAGACTTGTAGAATAGAAAAACAATCTGCACAGAGTAATAGTCATGGCTACCAAGTGACTTAAGTATATAATAAATGAACAAAGCAGCCTGGCTATACATGTCCCCCAAGCCATTCCAGCAATTTCTCATCCACCCAAATGCCATTTAATTCATTTACTTTGCATTTATGCACTGTGTGCCTACACCTTTGAGTTTTAATCTCTCATTTTTATTATTTAATCAACCTTTGCCTTTGCTTTTGCAAAATGGACGTATGCCTTTGCATTTTCCTAAAAATTTTAAAACTCTAATGATTTTTAAAGCTATTTCCACAAATAAGAAAAACCATAGATTTTCTTTGATCAATCAATGCCTTTGCATTTCCCTGATTTTTTTAAAACATAAATGATTTATGAAACTATTCTCTACATGCCACTTCATGCATGTTCATGTGAATAGCTTTTAAAATCATTTTCTCTTTGAGAAAATCAGTAAGTTAGAAGTGCATAGAAACAAAGCAAACCAATTAAACAAAACATGTAAAGACCATAGACTGAGATTCACAATGTGAGCAAAAAAATTCTTATCCACCATTTCTTGCATGTAAACAAAGGTACATGAAAATATTGTTTTGTGTTTGTGGCTTGGAAAGTATACACCATGCATTGTACTCATTTATCTAATTTGTCAATGTAACAGGAATAAGTACATACAATCCCAGTGGGAGACAGTGGATGACAAGGTCAGGTTGAAGAATTAATACTATTTTACCCTTGTGCTTCTAAAAAATTGTTTGTTGTATAATATGTCACATAGGGTTCTGCTACTACTCAAGATCCATTTTCCAACATATATAGAAATTATTATCTTCCAAGATGCTTGACAACATGATTAATACTATAGAATACTATTCAGTAAAAGCAAATAGGTGACATAGGAAAGAACTATACATTTAGTAATCTAGATGATAGCTTTCAATACCATTCATACATAACATCTGTTATTCTCAAACACATTAGGGTACAAAAGAAACAAAGAAAATGATTGACATTGACACCTATGAATTCACAAAGTTCCCCCCAATATCAAACATTGACTATGCGCTTAAGAGCGAGGGGCTTTGTAGATTAAGTACTTTTACATACAATGTTGGCAATTGTTTGTTTGACTCATTACAAGTACTATTTAACAATAGCTACACATCAATTCAACTACAAAACAGAGCTATATATTACTTCTTAAATTGCCTTCAAAACAAGGACAACGAAGTAATAAAATCATACAACTATGAACTAGACCCTGATACTCTATATACATTGCACAGAGTGCATGATCCGCAAATTTATTTTCGCAGAATGCGATTATCTACAAAGCCGCAGGCAAGTTGCACTGAAAGTGGATTATGGGGTGACTTATTCTGCATTCACTGGATATCCAAATGGTTACTATGTTAAAGTCTTCTCAAATATGGACATCTGAAAATCTAATTTTGTTTTTGCACCTATGAAAACAGTGGTTCTCTATGTACATCTGGCATATATGTTCAAAAATTATTACCGCTCTATGCATAATGCCATTCAAACTATATAGTTTAAATGTTTCCTTTTGCATTCTGTGGTTTCTACCTTTTCTAATGTTTGCTTTCTTTGTTTGTCATGTTTTTGAGAGTTTATGGTACCTGAGTAGAAGTTGTTATGGTTGCACACTCCAGACCCATAGACAAGCTACTTGAGGTGATAAATATTTATTTTCCTCTGCCTTTTTTCATTTTATACTATTAATGTAACCAGGTCTCCACACTGCTTTTTATGCATTGTACTTTATAGTCACTTTTCCATCATGCATTCTAATGTATAAAGTACAGTCCTTTATAGAGAAATCCACTTGTTGCTTTTGCTGCATTTATGCATATATACATGTATATATGCTTCTCTGTGCACATGCACATTTGCATATATTCATGTATGCATGTATTCTTCTAAGCTTCTACGTATCCATGTATGCAATTGTGTATACATGCCTCCATGCATTTATGGATGTGCCGCTCTAGCCTTGTAGCAATTTATTTTGTTCTATGGATGTCGCATATAGGAACACTAATTAGCTCTTCCACTGTAGATAACAGTTGTTTTTGTAAATGCCAAAACCAGCTTATATCTATTAAGATACATATATACTGAGACTTAAAACTACTGATTTATGATCTCTCTTGTTCCATTTTCGTAGACATGTTACGATTGCAATCAGATGTCTAATGCATTCATGTCCAAAGAAATTAGAAACATGAGTGACAACATGTTACACAACCTTGTGTTATGCCTTTATAGCAATTTTTTTATTGCACTTCAAGAAAAGCAGAAACTAAATTTTTATTCATATTATTTCATCTATGGCATTTGCAGCTTTTGCATAAATATTACAGACATTGAGTTCAATGTTGAATAGTTCTATTGTTCATGTCATGACTTCCACATTTGTTTTCTTGTGTTGTTTACTTTTTGGTAGACCTGCATGCTCTTCCTTGATGTTGTTATGCAATCTCTGGTCTGTACATTCAAGCTATTAGAATATTGTGGCCATATCTACCACACAAGACAATGCATATATGTTTCTTTGACCCATTGCATGTCAAATTGTATTAGCTGACAAAGTTAACATGCGAAAACCAAACTGTCCATTATGAACATTTATTGCATTCCATGGGACCACATTTCTTTAACGAGTTTTCTCAAACAGATCACTTCCCTTGTGTATGCTTCCATATTTTGCATATGTGCCTATGAGAACATTACCTATGACAGTTCACAAAATTCCTTTATCCTTTATGCTTTCATCATAGCAAAAAATCTCAAAGCAATCGCATAGTTTAGGTTTACTTATCTAAATAGCATTTGCTCAATAGTTTCTAAAGAATTTTCAGCACATTGTCCACACATTGTTTGAAACTTCTCATTATGGCACATGTTAACAGCACATTGGTTCTAAAGCTCTCACCATGGGACAACTCTACAGCAGTTGAAGATATATAGTCTTTATAGGACTCACATGCAGTCAACAGAATAGACAAAAGGGTTTCTACATAATCCCTATCAAACCACATTTCATGGAACCACATTTCTTCAATGACTTTTGTCAAACAGTTCACTTGCCTTTTATATGCTTCCATTTTTTGCATATGTTCCTATGAGGACAATAACTATGACATTTGACAAAATTCTTCTATTTACATGCATCCATGCATCCTACCCATAGATACACATATACATGCATCCATGTGTACTACAATACATGCATCTATGTATACATGCATGCATGCATATATCTATCTATGCAACTTCATATGCATTCCATGGATACTTCCATACATGCATATTTAAGCATTTATGTGTCCAACTATGCATGTATCTATCTATCCATGCAACTATGTTTCTATGTATACTTGTAGCTATAAATGCATCCACGCATATATGTATTGGTGCATCTATGTGCTTATGTATACAGGCTTCTATCCATATATGTGTCGATGTATCTATGGATACATCTTTTCATAGATACATGTATCTATGCATATATGGATACCATGATGGATGTCTGCACCCATGTATGTATGGATACATGTATCAAGTAACTTGTTTCTCAGTCTTCACTCTACAGTAACAACATCTCCTACAACTACATGCATCTGCAGAATAACAAAAATGACATGCTCAAAGTAATCACAATGCATCTCAAGTCACTTAAATCTATATTACATGATAAATCCCAATTCCATTTAATGCATTGACTTTGAAACACAAAAAAGAAAACAGATAAATGCCGGTCTCCAAATTAAAAAATTAACTTTTCAAACATCAACTTCCATAATTAAATAGCACAAACAGACCTTCATCCATCACAACAACATTCACAACATACCAAACCAAGAAAAATATGAAGAAAATATCAAGGTTATGCAATCAAACACTGAGGGCTTTGGAGATAAATATACAGCCAAACACAAATACATGTTGTCCAACATATTAACACGCACATGGTTTTCTACTGCTATTTTGTTAATTGCATTTGATTAATAGGTGAAATGTACACAATGAAATAAAGCTTCGTAATGCACTTTAATGGAAAGAAACTGTGAAAATTAACAAATTATCACCTCAAGTAACTTGTTTCTGGGTCTGGACTCTGCAACTATAACATCTCCTGCTCAGTCACTACAAACTCTTCTTCAGAACATGGGCTTATAGAACACAAAAACAACACACACAAAGTAATAGAGATCATAGGCACACATGCAAAATATGGAAGCATATAGAGAGCAAGTGCACTCTTTAACAATCCCATGAAAAATAGTCTTCGTATGCATACATGCATGCAAGTATGCATCTATATATGTGTGCATGTAATTATGTATATATGTGTGCATGTATCCATGTTTCCATGTATGTATGTATGTATATAACAGATTACTATTGCATTTTCCTTTAATGCTTTTTTGTGGATAGTGCCAGCCAGTTATACTTCAGTGTGTTAACATATTGCTTTTTATATATATGATCTCAATTTCATAAGTCATTTTTTATATTGGAAAATTGGCATTTATCTGTTTTTGCTGCCCATGCAAGTGGCTTTCTCAATCCTTTTTTGTTTTTAAATGCTCATGAAAATGCAAATGCATAGATTCATTGATGGCTATGTGTCCTCATGCATATATGCATATTTATAAGAGATTGTTATCATGTAAAATCCACATAAATATTCATTCCCCAACTCGTTGGGGTCGTTTGAATATATGCATATTTTAAGGGATCTATTAATACATGGATATATGCATCCATGGATGCATGAATGCATATATATATGTATGCGTGTAATCATGTATGTATGTATACATGTATATATGTGTACATCCATTCATCTATGTATGCATTTGTGCAGTGATGCATGTGTGCAGGTATGTGTCTATGTATACATTTTATCCATCAATCAACGTCAATTAATAAACTAGCGCTTGCACCTAAAGAATGTTCAAGGATTGTGCCAGTAGAAAACCATATGCATATCAATATGTTAGAAAGCATGTATCTATGCATAGATGTGTATGGATGCTAACTGTTCTGAACTCTGGCTGCATGTGATTGGATTAAACAACTAAGAATAAGTGCTACATAATTGAAGTAAAATGACCCCATCTAGTTGGCAGATCAATATTTATCAGCCCTTTACATGTTAACTGGGATTTTTGAAGCTTTTGTTATTCATTAGCAGTTGGTTTAGCATTGAACAACAGCCTTTCCAGCGCCTTCACCTCCAGCCAAATTCCATTTAATGCATTTAATTTGCATTCATGCATTACATATGTCTACCCGCCAGTTTTATTATAAGCTATGCCTTTGCTTAACTTTATTTAATCAATCTATGCACTCGCATTTTCCTGATATTTTAATGCATTTAATCTGCATTCATGGATTACGTACCTCTAGCCACTAGTTTTTAAACTATGCCTTTGCTTAAATTTATTTAATCAATCTATGCGTTTGCATTTTCCTGAATTTTTAAAATGAAAATGATTTATAAAGCTACTTAGACGAATAGAAAAATAGATAAATGCTAATTTTCCAATATAAAAAATAGCTCTCCAAAAACTATACAAAAAAATAAGTAATATGTTAA
This sequence comes from Sequoia sempervirens, assembly GCA_007258455.2. NCBI lineage: Eukaryota > Viridiplantae > Streptophyta > Pinopsida > Cupressales > Cupressaceae > Sequoia > Sequoia sempervirens. Next base: position 238,529,049 of record VDFB02373365.1, read on the forward strand.
ATGCCGAAATGTGATTGGCCAATGCTGTCGGTTAAAAACATTCTGGGTGAATGCATAAGTCCTAATTAATTAGATATCAGATGAAACAAGGATAAATGAGAAAAATGGCATTGACTAAATTGGCATGAATGAAATCTTAGCTGGACCTATTAGTTGATACGCTTCATATACTATGACATTTTAGCTTCCAAGAACTCTCATGGCTATCAACCTACTATCATGTAAAAGCCACATAAATTTTCATTTTCCAATTCCATCGGGTCATTCTATTTCCATTTTCCTAACATTATTTCATTCCATTTCCTAGCACTTATTATTAACTATTTAATCCAACTACATGCAAGTAGAAATCACAGCTCATGGCATCCTTATGTACTTGTGCACAAATACATGTTGTCTTACATATTAACATGCACATGGTTTTCCACTGCTACTTTGTTAATTGGCTTTGATTAATAAGTGAAATCTGCACAAGGATAATTATAATTATTTCTTTCCTTTAATTCTTATGTATTTATAGACTGGTTAGTAGCTAACTAATTAATTAGATATGAAATGATACAAATGTGAATGAGAGCTACAAGCTAGAAGAAAATGACAAAGTTAACATGCCAATATGAATGTGTCCTGATTGAATACTCATTGATTAAAATTCACTAAAAACATTTCAATCTCATATGGTTCCATCCATGCATACATCCATGTCTCTTTTACTACAAGTCATTGTGTATCTATGTATCCTCTGATGCAACCATCCATATATTGATTCATGCATATATGTGACTATGTATACATGCACCTACCAGTATATGTATGGTTGTATCTATTGATACATGTATACATTGGTATATGCATATATGCATCTGTCAATAGTATGCATGAATACATGTATGTATGGATATATGGATTCTACGCATACCTACATGTATACCATCTATCACAACAACATTTTCACCATACAGAACAAAGAAAGATATGAACAAAATATTGAGGTTACGCAATCAAACACTGAGGGCTTTGAAGATAATTATATAGTGATGCGCACATACATGTTGTCCAGCATATTAACATGCACATGGTTTTCTACTGCTACTTTGTTAATTTTCTTTCTTTAACAACTAATATGTATGAAAGGATAATTGTATTTATTTCTTTCTTTTTATTCCTGTGTATTTAAACACTAGTTGACAGCTTCCTAATTAATTAGATATCAGATGAAACAAGGATAAATGAGAAATATGGAACTAACTATATTGACATGAGTCAAATGTTAGGTGGACCTGTTAGTTGACACACTATCATCACTGTGACATTTTAGCATCTAACAAGTCTCATTCATGGCTCCAAACCTGCTATCATCTAAAAGCCACATAAATATTCAGTTTCCAACCCGATGGGGTCATTCTATTTCCATTTGCCTAAATTTATTTCATTTCATTGTCTACCACTTACTATTAATTGTTTAATCCAACTACATGCAAGTAGAAATCACAACTCATGGCATCCGGGCTATACACTTATGCACAAATAAATTCTCTCTAACATATTAACATGCACATGGTTTTCCATTCCTACTTTGTTAATTGGATTTGATTAATAGGTGAAATGTGCACAAGGATAATAATCATTATTTCTTTCTTTTAATTGTTATGTATTTAAAGGCTAATTAGCATGTCAATATCAAGGTGTCCAGACTAAATACTCATTGATTAAAATATGTTGAACATATATCAATTTTATATGGTTCTGTCCATGCATATATCCATGTGTCTTTTTCTTCATGTCATTATGTATCTATGTATCCATAGATGCAGTCATGCATTTATCGATTTATGCATTAATGTCACTATCTCTCCATGCATCTGCCTATATATGTATGGATGTATCTATGGCTACATGTTTGCATCAGTTTATGCATATATGCACCTATCAATTGCATGCACACATTCATGTATATATGCATCTATCGATATCTTCCATGGATACATGTATATATGTATGTCTAGATTCATGCACCCATGTATGTGTCTTTGTCTCTGCCCATCTACAAATGCATTTATGCATATTTCTACACATACATGTATTTGCACACCTCTCTGTATAACATATCTATCTGTGTTTGCATACATGTGTCTATGCATCCATCTATACATGTGTGCATGTGCAACATGCACATATGCATTTGTGCATGCATATATAGTAATCTTCCTTACAACACAAGCATCTAGAACAGAATACAACATCCACAAAGCAACTATGATGCATTGCAAGTGGCTTAAATCTATATTAAATGGCCAAAGTATGCTAGCCACCCATGCCCACCAAGCCATTCCAGTGCCTTCTCGACCAGCGAGAAGCCATTTAATGCATTTGCTTCAATTGTTTTGACCACTCTATGTGTTCACATTTTCTTGATATTTTAATGCATTTAATTTGCATTCGTGGATTACGTTCCTCTACTCGCCAGTTTTATAAACTATTCCTTTGCTTAAATTTATTTAATCTATCTGTGAATAGCTCTATGTATTTCTCTCTCCATTCATTTATTGTTCTCTAACACATCAGCATTTGCATATTTTTGGTTTCGTGATCTTCCATATTCATTGTTTTCATAGTATATGCATAACAACTTATGCTTTGTCTTCTGTTTTGGCTCTTGTATCCTTAAATATCATTATATTTTTATATCTATTCTTCTCTTGTCACATTTTGAGGAAGCTCAAGGATCTTGGCACCTTGTTCAATACGAAGGAGAGTGAGAAATGGTACATGAGTCTTTCTTCTATGATTATATTGAGACACCCAGCCCTATGATGATTTTAAAAAGCATAACCAATAACAAACTAGACATTCTTGCACCCTTTGATGGAACAAATGATCACTTCATACCCTATTAATTCCATTCATTTCCATTTCCACCATTGCACATCCTTTCTTCTCAAATCAAATACATTTCAAAATCCATTTATATGACTGCCTTCCATCACATCAATGTGTTCCATTCCTTTTTTCTTTCAATCTAGCTCACTCATTCAAATTTCTATATCTTGCATTTTATTTTAAGCATACAACTCAAAAATCATAAATTCATACCATTTACATTCCATTCATTCTCAAATCCAGGCTTGCATATCCTTGCCTCCCATATCAAATACTTTTCATAAGCCACTCATATACCTTACTTGGATCTCATCATTCTCTCAATTCCCTCTCTTTCTTGCACTTACATACCTCATTCTTGTTTTTTACCCTCACATATCTTTATCTATCTATAGCTCAAATATACCTTCATCCATCACAACAGAATTCACATCATACCAAAAAAAGAAAAAAATGAAGAAAATATCACGGTTATGCAATCAAACACTAAGGGCTTCGAAAATAACTATCATAACATAAAGTTGTATTCAAGAGTTCTTTTCAAAACGTCTTTTCTAAATCCTGTTTATTACAGATTCTTAAAAGCGCGTATGACAATTTCTTGAAGGCTAAAATGTATGATCAGATTTAACAAATGTTAACATGTATCCGTGCATTCAAATGCATCATTAGATGTCCTTTATAAACTTGTTCAAAAAACAATTATGTATTATTATTTTGTTTCAATCATAAATGTTATTTGTATATGTTTCAAATGCAAATTATTTCTAACATTTCTAGCTTTATGCACACAGGCATATATAGATTCTAGTTTACATACCAAATTGCATGGACACATGTACACATCCATGCATGCATAAAGGTTTACATGGTTCCATATTTTTATGCATTCCTTCGATATATGCATTGGTGACAAGTAGTTTATTTTCCCTGTTTTCTTTCATTTAATACTGCAAATGCAAATTGAGTTTCATTGTGCTTTGACACATTTAGAATGCTTTGATTATAAATTTGTATTTCTAATCGGTTTTAGTGTTTTCCATTCAAATTTTTCATTCAGATGCAGACGATGCTTTTCATACTCCTTTGCATTATGTGCACATGCATACATGTATACATGACATCACATTTAACAAATCTTTACATGTATCAATGCATTCAAATGCATCATTAGATATCTTTTATACACTTGTTCGAAAAACAATTATGTATTATTATTTTGTTTCAACCATAAATGTTATTTGTCTCTATTTCAAATGCAAATTTTTTCTAACATTTCTAACTTTATGCACACAAGCATTTATAGATTCTTCTTTCCATACCAGATTACATGGACACATGTACACATCCATGCATGCATAAATGTTTCATAAGTAGTTTATTTTTCCTATTTTCTTTCATTTAATACTACAAATGCAAGTTGAGTTTCATTGTGCTTTGACACATTTAGAATGCTTTGTTTATAAATTTGTATTTCTAATTGATTTTAGTGTTTCCCATTCAAATTTTTCGTTCGTATGCAGGGGATGCTTTTCACTCTCCTGTGCATTATGTGCACATGGATACATGTATACATGCATGCATGTATACATAGATGGCTCAAGCATTGTTATAAATGTTTGAGATTATTTGCAATTAATAATTCAAACAAATTAATAATACATTTTCGCTTCCTCAATAAGATCATAAAGGATGTAAAAATAAATGTATTCATTGGTATATCTATAGACATTCCATGCATTAATGCACCATTGCAAATTATTTCAAACTTTCCTAGGTAAATTTAGTACATTTATATTCCTAACTTCTATCTAATTACTTTTTCTAACTCATAGCTAGATGCTTTTTACCTCTCGGCAAGAACTCGACGCTTGCGTCACTTGTTTTTATATTGGATTAAACTTTAAATATTATAAATCGGTGGATGTAGTTGTTTATGATAGCAAATTAATATTAGTTCAAGGTGATAGTAGTTTAAAAGAGGGTAAATATATCAATATTTAACAAAGTATTGGAATTTTAAATATTATAATCAAGTATAATATAATTATAATTGAAAGGGTATTAGGAGAAATGATTCAATAGTTGTCTATGTATCCATAATCGTTTATCTTTTGTACACTTAACCTCCCAATTAATAATTTTACAAATAATCAATACATGAAAATTAAAAGACAACTAAAATATCCCACAAGTACTAATAGTCGCTCACTTGTGCATGTGTAGTTAAAGCTTGAACATTTAATTAGAGTGATTGTACATATTTTTTGGTGACCATAGCACATAGTTATTGTGGTGCTTGTGCATAGATATTGGCTAAAACATTTATTAGAGGAACATGTATTACAATAGTTGTGCAATTTTTTTTGGTGGTTGTAGTGTGTGGTTATTGGAGGGTGATCCCACAATAGTGGTTTACAATTTTTGGCCAAACTGGACACTGAAATTATTATTTTTAACTAAATCTTCACATTCGGGCACCTATAATGGCTAAACTGTGAGGAATTTGAAGATGATGCAAACTAGAGTCTCGTCACATTTTGTCTGTAGATTCTAAAAATATTTTTTTCAAAATTTTTGGAATCAAATTGCACTTCTTTTCCCAACTCCCACAGAAACTAATTTTTTTCAAAAAATAGCTTTTTTAAAAAGTGATGCAAACCGTATAATGCATAATTTTTTTTCCATAAAGGATAAATTCTAATTCTTTTTAATTTAGATTTGTAATTCCGATATCTAGTGATTACACTTTGTTAGATAGTATTTTATTGAATATTTTTTCTCTAATCAAGTTTCAAAGTCAAACCAGTTACAATTCAGACATAGTGCGACCGTATAATGCATAACTTTTTTTGTATAGATCAAAATTCAATTTTATTTTTTTTGTTGGATTAAGGACTTCAATATCTAGTGCACTCATATTTTTTAAATTTTTTTTTGATAATTTTCTATTTTCCACATGTGCAGAACAAAGGCCTTCATTTTCGATGAAAAACCTATGTTTAATAAAACTAAAAAAATAAATACATAATAAAACCAAAACATATTAAAATTATATTCATTGGATAGATCATTCTGAGGACTACCTAATTCCAATTGGGTTTGTGAAGAATCCTCCATTTTCATCCTCAACCCAAGCTTCGAAGTGTAAAAATTTATGTTTGTTTTGTGTTTCAGGGGGAGAATGAGGAATAAGGGGGGTTGGATCGAGCCAGGGTTCATTCGAACCCCCTTCAATATGCATTTTTCTTTTGTTTTTTTGGGCAGGAAATGTGGGCACAGTAATTAATGGGTTTTCTCGAACCCTAGTTTGGTCAAACCCCTTTTTGGTTTGGTCGAACTTGTAGGTTCATTTGAATCCCTAAAACCATTTTTTTTGCCATGGGATCATTTTTTCTCAGTTTTCCTTCCTCCATCAAATTGTAAACCATTATTGTGGCTTCACCCTGGATCATTTATGAGTAGGTATCAAGCAACACCTCCAAATGACCACTTTTGGACATTTTTGCACATAATAATTCATCCCATATTTTTCGTAACTACCCAAAAGCTAAAATAATAACTTTAAGCCCTTAAGTCACATACAAAGAAACCCAAAAAAATCATAAAAATCTGATGTATCATTTAGTATCTTAGGGTGAACAAGGTTAGGGTGGGTGACTATTAGGTCCTTTCCTCTAATCTATGAGTCTTGAAGAAGAGTGAGAAGGACCTTATTATCCCAATGCACCATGTCTCGAGGATTACAATTTGAAGCAAATTGAAATGAAAGTGAACTAGCCACTTCAAAGTGTTGGGATTAAGGTGTCATTTTCCTTGTGATCCGATGTATAATTCATGTATCTCTAACATGCTTGGAAAGTGTTCTTTGATGCCTAGAGTGGAATTGGAAATTAATTTTTAATTTGGTTTCCTTTGAAATTTTGACATTAGTTAATATGCATTCATGAAGAAGGTGGAGCACAATGATGGTAGTTACGGTTGACCTTTGAGAATCTTGTATAACAACACCAAGCACCCATGAGTTGGCCACATCATTTTGTAGTGTTATACTTGGGGGTATGAGGAGTCTAAGGTTATGAAACCTAAGATTACTTTTCCATTACATTTTATATTTTGGGGGCCCATTGATTGTTCTCACGAGTTGTCTATGTGAACTCATTATTATATTTAATTATTCTCAAAATATGCTCTCCAAGGTGGGCATGGGGTTTTCGCTTGATTCCATGGTTTTGTCATATTTTTATGCCTATATATTGAGAGTATGAGATGGTTTTGGATAATATTTTTTACACATATGTAGGTATTATTAAAGTGTTGTTAGAGTGAAGAGAGTGTTAGTGTGTGGATGTATCTCACCATTGACTATCAATACATGCTTTTTATCTTTCTTGTGTGGAGCTTTTCCCAAAAGGTTTTATCTAGATAAATCATATGTCAACATGGTTTACTCATTTATTTCTCATTGTTGAAATATGCAATCAAATAATTTAATCTTATGGTAATCCCTACTTAAGAAATAGATTGTATATTTTCATACACTTGTAGAAGTTATTCCTGTAGTATTTTCATTGTATTTCTCAACACAAAGGTGCATATCTATTTATATCCCTCATAGTCCATTTAGTGTATGATAGATCCCCTAGGTGTACATGTTGATAATCTCAAGTCCCCATTCTTTCTTGAGATGAATCTAATGAATCCAATAAATAGTAGGCCATTTGTCCCACACAAAGCCTCAAATAAGTTGAGTTAGTTGGTTATAGAATCTCTAAGGTAGCCATCAAAAATAAATGCAAGCATGGCTTGTGAATAGGATTCAATAGTGAATTAAACTCATCTATCAATTGAAAAAAAAAAATAGTCAAGGATAAAAAAAATATTTGACCATATTTAAATAGATCATATGTCTTTTAGTGAAAGAACAATACCCAAAGGGATCCCAAGATATGTAGTAATGGTTCCATGCCTTAATTATTTGTCTTCCTTTAGAATCCAAGATCTAGAAAGGATTGCAATGATTGTTCAAGAAATTAGTCTTCTACATTACTAATTGCAATATGCATGTCATATAGGAGAGATTTGGAATATTTCACATATTGGACACCAACTTAGCTAATTTTTGAATAAATAGCATATTATTGTCAATAAAATGTGAGCTAAGGGCTTTAGCATTATTTAAAAGGGAGATGCAAAAATAAATTGATATAAAGAACATGCTAGAAGAGATGCCTGGAGCATCAATAATAGAAACATAAAGGATTGGGGTAAGATGATAAGCTTGGTGAATGTAATTTTCAAGTTATTATTTACATTTAGAAAAATATCAAAAAATACATTTAGAAATATAATTTATCAATGTGCCATATAGTTGGTTGTAATTTCCACTTGCATTCATAATCATATAATTTTTAATAGATGCCCAATAATTCATATTCAACATACATTTGGAAACTCTTTATTAATATAAGTTGGTTGGTAAGAATGTCCTTGATATTATAGTTGATGATGATGCTGAGGAAGAAAAGGAGTATGTTGATAGTGCTAACATGTTTCCTAAATTCAATTTTATGCTCAATGAACTAGAGGATTCCACCCCCACAAAAGAGAATAAGGAGGAAAATTGCCCCAATTGTGAGAAGACTTCCCAAGACTATATGGCTCTTATGAATAGGGTTTAAAATTTGGAGAGGAAGGTCAATAGCCTTTTCTATTTCACACTCAAATTCATTCACCATTTTGTTGGTACTCTCACCTCTCTGCTACAAAATGAGATAAAGAACCATGACAAAACAATGGACCCCAACTCTAGCCAACAGAAGAAGGATGTCTTCAAGTTCCTCATGGATGAATGGGAAGATATTCCAAAGTAGGGTGTCCTTTTTGTTAGTTTTATTTTTTATTTTTACTATGTTGTAATTTTGTTGTCTATTCATTGTCATTGGTTTGTTTATGGCCTGTGACCCTAGTTTTCTTTTTGATTTATACTCTCTACACTTGGGGCCTTTGTGTATGGGTACAACATCCTATAAATGTTGCTTATCTTATCAAAAAAATGAATTTATGTGATGTAGGAGAATCCAAGGTGTAAGAGCAATCTTGCATTAACCAAAAAAATATTTGTGTTGTTTCTTTTCAATAAGGGTTGAATTTGCTTGAGTTTGTAGAGTATGGAGGTCTATAGAAGTCTAGGCTTAGGATGTGAAGATATCTATTATCACTTGCCAAAGAGTTATCAAGGTCAAGTTTTTTATTTCGATGTTAAGGCTTGCACCTTAACTTAGTTGCTAACACATGTAAGATGCATAGTGACATCATCCAATGATCTCGTGTTCTTTTTGATGTTTGTAAAGTTGGCATGCTCATATCGGTGATACATAACATTATTAGCAAGACAACAATGTAAGTCCCCTCAAAATTATGATGAAGCATTTCATCGAAGAGACAGACACATATTGGAATGACATAATAATGAGTCCTTTCGGCATTTTGAGAGTACCTCATCGAAGAGAAGGAAGAATATTGACAAGATGAAATGATGAGTCTCCTTGAAATTTTGATGGGACTTCATCAACAAGACCACCATATCGGAAGGAGTCACTTGGGAGTTCCTCCAATGGAACGATAGGAATATCGAGGTGACATGGATATTTCAAAGAGATAGGTTGTTTCATGTCTCTCCAACATAGCGATAGCGAAGTGTGATGGCTAATTTTTAATGCCAGACATGGTGTGGATTGCTTGAGATAATGGTGCAGAAATGGTGTAACCATCGTAGTGTCACTAATGCTACAGGGAAGTGGATGGTGATGTGAAGGAAAGCATGGCCACTAGAATTTAATATAGATTCTCTCGACAAGAAGAAAGGAGGAAAATGTATGTAATGAGGGCAGAAACCCTAGGTCGTGGATGCTTAGAAAAGGAAGAAAATTACTCAAAACTAGGGAGGATATATGTGATGAGGGTTAGAGAAGATTTATTTTTGGAAGACATGTAGGTTGAAGGAGAGTTAGCTATGATTTGAATTTGGTAGACTGTGAACCCAAGAAGGCCCATATGAGGGTGAATGTAGCAATGTAATGTCATTTTGTTTGTAGTAATAAAAGAAGGCAAGCTTCTCTCTCACATTCTCATTAACTGTTTCTTTGTTATTGTTGTGAGTCCAAGATTTATACGGGGAGTTCCCTACATTAGTGGTATTAGAGTAAGTTGATCTTGAGTGTGTAACAAACCATTAAAGAGAGGCAGTTGCACTAGGATTATGTTGTGGGTGTTGAAAAGAAAAATGGATGGGAGAGGAGCTCATCATGGTAGAGGTAGAGGAAGAGGAGATAATTTTGTAAGAGATGATAACTTTAGAGCCTTGAGAAGGTAGTTTGAAACACTACAAAATGAGATAAGGAGAGTATTTTCTAGAATGAGAGACCTAGGAAGTGATGATAAAGAAGAAAGCACAGAGAATGCTAGTTTGGATACTGAATAGAGAGAAGAAGTTGCAACAGTTGAAAGGGATCCATTGTTGAGATCTATAACAAAAATGGGAAAGAGACCAGAAATGGAGGTACCTACATTTAATCGAAGTCTAAATCTAGAGGAATTGGTAGACTGGATTAATGAGATGGAAGAGTTTCAAATTTGAAGAGGTAGAAGACCCTAATAAAGTGGGATTTTCAAGACATGGATAAAAGGACATGCCTTAATACGGTGGAGAGGGGTTCAGTTAGAAAGGGGAAGAAGAGGAAAAGATAAAATTATCTAATTGGACAAAATGGTAGAGAAAATGGCAAGGCAATTCATTCTAGTAGACTATGAGTTTGAATTTTTAAAAAGATACAAAGCTTGAAGTAAGGAAGCAAGATAGTAAAGGAGTACACAAAAGAGTTTCATAGAATACTCATTAGAACTAGACATTCTAAGCAACCAAGGAGAAGGTTGCAAGATACCTTAATGGTTTTAGGTCAAGTATACAAGAGGAGACATGACACTGGTTAGAGTTGGGACAATGGAAGATGCTTATCAAATAGCATTGAAGATAGAAAAAAGGATGAACAAGAAGTTTGAGAATAAACAAAAGGGAAAGAATAGAGCTTATGTGCAACAAAAAGAGGATGAACAATAGGTTAGAAACATTAAGGACAACAAGGATGAAAGATGTGAAAGCTCAAGCAAGTTTCGTGATCAAAATTTTAGAGGAAGAGGAAGATCAGGTAGGGGATTTGAAAGAGGAAATTACAAAATAACTTATTTTAGATGTGGGGAAGTGGGTCATAGAGCATATGAATGTCTTCATGAAGAGGAAAGACCAATGAGAAGAATTGAAAATCATAATAGAGTAGCAAACATAAATAAAGAAGATGCACATTCATCACATTATGAAGAAGCAAGATATGGTGAAGCCTTGATGAAAAGAAGAGTTTTGATGAATGAAAATAGTGAACCTTGTTAGACCCTCAAAAATCCTTGGTATTTTGAGATCTTTTATACTCAATATCAACATGATATGTTGATTGCAAATAGGGTTTAGGGTTTTATAAAATTTTCATCCAAATTTCCCTTTTGGCTTTCAGATATTCTTTTCCTATGTTGACCTCTTGGTCTGGTCATCAGTAATATAAGTTCTCTCTCGAGTCATGATTTCACGTTTATTACTGGGCCCTTTATGTTAAATTGTTTGGTTATCCCTGGTCACATACTCTCTTAAGTACCCCAAGGTCGATCTTTCATTTTCTCATACAAATGACTTATGTTTAAGTCATGATTTCCTAAAGGGTAAAGTCTCGTCAACCTATTCAAGCCCCCTTTTAATGATTAACTATTGAGATCATGGGACTCAATCTGAACTGTTCCCCGCTGGCTCGCTCATTTGAAGTAGATGTAGTTTAATTCTGATAGGATTAGTAAAACAACACCACGTGTATCTGGGCCTGACTGATATGTCTTATCTTAGTGCCCACAAATTTGAACATCAACGGTGTTTGGTGGGCGAGGTAATTTGATCACATCCATTCTCGCTGGCTCGCGGGAAAAGATGTAAGTTCTTTAAAAAGTGACAAGATCAGTGAGGTGCTGACACATGTGTTCTATGGCTATTGGCAGGTGGGGCCCCCTCGTCCACAAGGTGAGTCTTCTCAGCAGTTTTTTATTGGCCGATTCTAAGTTGGAGCCACATTGTGAATTCAATTGAGTTTGACTCAATCAAAGTCGTTTGAAATACCCAGCTCAGCCATGGATCAATGGTGTGCATTCAAAAAATGCAAGTACACCTATTGCAATTGTTTTGCTTCGTGCGAGTGGAAATTAATGGCAAAAGTGACTCGTAAACTCATTCTACTTCCCAGAAAAATTATGTTTGTGCCTGGCGCTTGCTTAATTGAGATTTGGAAATGTGTCTAAGGCAATACGAGGAGCTAAAATGAAAATTGCAGAAATCATCTGGGTCCACATTAGGGTTTGTCACCTTTGAAAGTAGTAAGTACCATAAACATAGTTTTATGCTTTTTCCAGCTTTCTGAACTAGGTTTTGTCTTAATCCGCTTTAAAACAAGTGCTTTTCATCGTTTTTCTTTTATTATTTTTAAAGTTGGGATTAATTTGTTCTTTTAAAACCCACATCCCTATGAATTGCCCAATTTTAGCATTTGTCCTGAGTTGTATTATAGTTAGGGGTCAAGTGAGTTAAAATCCCTCCAAAGGAATTCTTGCCTATACAGACACATGGCTCCCAAAATTCAAGGTGCTTCCTCCTCTACCTAGTCTAGAGCCCTTTCTCAAGATGTAATTCATCTACTACCCCAGTATACAAATAAGAAAAAAGATGGAAGGGTCTTGTTTTGTGGCCCAACTGTGAAGGAGGGTTTGATAGATAAAGCTTGCTTTATCAAATACACTGAGGTACCCTACATGGGTTGGAAAATGTTCCAACATTGGTTTGGAAATAGAAATCTTGGGTCTCCTTTCAGTAACCCATGAGATTTGAATTTGGGAAGACTGGTTGTCCCCAATGTGTACATGGATGTGGACCTTTTAAAATATATTGCATCAAAGTATGATCCAATTTCTAGGGTGGTTAGGACATATGATGGGGTGGTTATGGCAAAGGTAACCTGTGAAGAAAGTGAAAAGGTTTTTGACCTGCATGAAAGGAATTCGAGTATGCTTCCTTTGGACATGGATGCCATCAGAATAGAGTATGATAATACCAAGGTGTTCATTAGGTCAAAAATATTACCTCTGCATACTGCAATGGTCGGGACTGGGAAACAATAGAGAAAGGTTAGGATTGATGATAAAGAGCTTGAACCTCTCCCAATGAATTATTTTGTCAGATATTTCAGAAAAAATGTATACTACTTTTACCAAATTGTAGGTGCCAATCCACCTGACACATTACAAAAGGAGTATAGTTACTTGGCCTCACATATGCAACATTCAACATATAGTATTTTTTATGACTATGGAACTTATCTGGTTGATCACATCCATGAGGGTTTACTTGGATTGCAAGAAGGAAAACAATGGGTGAAGTTCTGGTGGTACTCATTGTTGATGCATATGTTCTTGTTTAATGGAAAAAATGACTTTGAGAAAGAGATTACACTGGAAAGGAAGAGGGATGGTGTTAACTTTCGTGTTCAGTGTTGGACCTGTGTTCTAGATAGAGATGATAAGAGATACAATTTTGTAATGTTTAGAAATTATTTTGCATCCAAAATAAGTGAAGCCTTAGTATATCGGCCACCTAGGATCCCTAAGGAAATCCATGAATTCTTGAGACCCAAGGAGCTAAGGCCAAATTTGAATTTGAGCCATAATTTGGGAGATGTGATTTTATATCATGATAAGACAATTTTCAAGATATATGGTAGTAGCTTGGGTCCATACATTTTTCTAGTAGATGTTCCTTTGAGAATTGGTTTCCTTGAAATTATGAGACAGTTGGGAGCTTCCCAGGAAACACATTTAGTAGAACTAGCAAGGAAGGGGTCATTCTTCCTAGAATGGATAGTATTTGTAGATTACATTGTGAGAAAAGGGGTAGTGAAGGAACTAGAGAATTTGTTGACTCCTTATGAACTAATGACTGTGAACCCAAGGAATCATGATCCTGAGGGCTTCATTAGTAAACTCAAAGCAGCTAAGAAAATGAGTGCTTTTGTACATGCCTTTGATTTCCCTGAGGATATCATAAGGAATATATCTAACTTTGAGGAGTAGGATGAAAGAAAAGACAAAAACGTGGCTTATAGAAAAATGGTAGAAGCTAAGAGGAAGAACACTCCTCAATATGATCCCTTTCCAGGTATGCATGGTGATTTCAAGAAAGCTATGTATGTCATCAATAACTTTGAGAATGTAGTTAGTGTTTTGAGAGAGAAATGGGAGGTTCATGATAAAGGGAAAGCAGTTGTGGTTGAGGAAAATACTAAAGTGACATTAGAGGAAAGACCTGCTTTCCAACCTCCCAAACAATTGAGAATTTATTCTAGGAGGAGGAAAATAACAAGTGAGGAAATAAGACAAATAGCCCCTGCTGTATTTGAAGGACCAAACACAGATTCCCCAAAAGTTGCAATGCCATCTCCTCATGCACAGGTTTGTTTACTTGTAATTGATTTGGATTCACCTCTTGAAAGTTCTGTTCCTCCTAAGCAACCACCTCAAAAGAAGTAAAAGATTGAAACAAAAGGGGTGGTTGATTATTCTGACACCGATGAAGATGATATTTTTATCATCCCAGAGGAAATGCAGATAGGGATGCCTCCTAATGAAGGAGAGATTGCCTCAAGTTTAGGATAGAGCATTCTCAGACTTGGGAAGCTTGATATTTGTGGACTAAATACTGTAGATGACTTGAGGGTAGAGGCCAGTAAAGAATTTATGGAGGATGACTCATTCATTAAAACCTCCACATTTCAAGACTTCTGGTGGAAATCCAAGATTGTAGAATATGTAGAGAAGGTAGCCATTGAAAGGATTTTGCACCCTGAATCATCTAAAAGTGTCATTGAGGGGAATGTAAGAAGTGCTATGAAGGATGAGTTTAAGAAGATCAATGCCAAACATGGTAGAGAGCTTGTAAAGAAGAGTGGTATATTGTTATTACCAAATTGGAATATTGCTGATGAAATTGTCTTAGATGCAATTAGAAGGGATGAAAGACCTCTTGTGAAGAAAAAGGAAGAATTGGAAATGGCAATTTGAGGTTCTACTTTTAGTGAAGATTGGGATGCATTTTCAATATGGTCATTATCCCCAACATCTAAGAAATCAACCCTAGTAGATCCATCAACACCTGGTGGGTAGTTGCTTGTAAAAAGAGTTGTTGATACCCCAACTTTGGAAGCTACAGATATGGCTACCAATG
The DNA here is from genome assembly GCA_007258455.2 of Sequoia sempervirens. Classification (NCBI taxonomy): domain Eukaryota; kingdom Viridiplantae; phylum Streptophyta; class Pinopsida; order Cupressales; family Cupressaceae; genus Sequoia; species Sequoia sempervirens. Next base: position 238,544,293 of record VDFB02373365.1, read on the forward strand.
TTTCCAAATTTACCTGGTCAACTGTGGAGGGATTAACCTTGGAAAGAGATAATCTCAGAGTTAAATACAATGAACTTCTAATGATTATGACAACAACCAATAGAAAGTGGCTACATTGGAAACATGACTGACATTCTATAAACAATGAGAGGAAATGCAAAGAGGAAAGGGTCAACCTAGCTCAAGCCACCTATCTTCAGTTTCTCAAATGACATCTATGCAACACTCATTTCATAGCTAGTCTCTAGCAATAATACCATATGATCGGAGACAAGAACCAATTTAAGAGGAAGAAACAAATAGACCAAGCTCTAGCTCATCTAATAGAGATCAACTGCTTCTGCAAATTGAGGTATATAAGAAGTTGTTAGAGAAGGCTTAGGATGCAATGTATGAGAACATATCAAAGGTTTTATGCATAGTCTTAAGACATTTGAATGAGAGTATTTAAGATAGACTCAATAGTGTGCATGAAAACTATGCTTTGATGCTACGATCAGTGAGGTTATTTCAAAAGGACAAGATGTTGGCCATACCAAATTTAAATAAATGGGTCCCAAGATTTCAAAAATTAAATTTGATCTTAGTAGGATCCATCGAACATGTAAATAAACTTCCTCTGGTGCAACTAGTTTATGATTTTGTGTGTGAGTTGAGTAGGCAAAATTTTCAAGGATATGCAGCTTCTTTAGAGCAGAAGATAATAGAGTTGATAGCTCAGTATACCCATACTAATTTGGCCCCACTACTAGATATTGAGGTTGCTAACTATGAAGTGAAACCATTATAGACATGGAAGAGGGAATTGGACTAGGTTATTGATTCCCAGGTTGGTGAAATTTGCAAAGAAGTTAATGTTGGTATCTTCAATAATACCCTGAGGAGATTAACATATCTTATTAGTTTCTTTGAGGATTTCGACAAGGAATCCAATGTACTTATAACTAAGTATTCCCCTTATAGAAAAGCCATGGATGACAATGTATTTTGATTGGTCATCCAAGGAAGAGTATGAGGAATGGGAAAGGTTGTATTGTGGCAAGTTTTGTTTGTGAAACATAAACTGGGTCATGTATTGTACAGGTTTGGCCTTAGAAATTGCAAAGATAAAACATATGTTTCATAGAAAAGTATCAGCTATTGATGATGTAGGATGTTGATCAAGATATTGACTCATCCTATTGTCTACATCATTTTGTCATTTTTCTTGATGAATTGGACGCACTCTTGTGGCATGTGCTTATTGAGAAGGAAAACCTGCTCTCCATTGCAGATGCAAATATTCTTTGTCTTATGTGTGTTCCCTCCATTTTGATTGCAAGTATAACTAAATTTGGAATATGCCTTATAGCGGTCCAATACAATTGTGACAAGTGTATGCTTGGCCTGAGGCTTGTTTTGCTCCCTTATTCTATTAAATGGAATTAAGGGCCATTTTTTTAGATCTTTTGTTGAAATTTTGGAGCTACATTGTGAGAATTAGAAAATACAGAGCAGATATGTTGAGTCTTATCTAATGTTTTGAGTCTATATAGTAAATTTAGTTAAATGTATGGCTTCTAAGCATATTTTGAATGATAATGGGAATTCTCTAAGTCTTTAATCTCTCCTTATGGTCTTGTATCAAAATTATTAATGAAAATATTGATCAAAGATCATTTCATTAATTGTCATTGTATTATGCTGTGATGTGTGATCTGGTTTTAGCTCTTGTTCATGGAATGAGTTAAACTGCTTAGATTAGATCATGAATTCATATATGATGTCATTTGGATTTAGTAAGAAGGCTTTAGTATTCAGTTGTTGATTTGTGGATAATAAGGTAATATCACTAGATCTTGATTGCTCAGGATTAAACATGCCTTATGTTTCAATTTACGTAGACTCCTAACCCATAGATAATGGCACTAATCTTTAACCCATTTAACCTTTCTTGGGGTTTTGGTCCTTCGACTTAGGAATAATGTTTCAAATTAAATATTGACCCACCTGTTGTTTGTTGTTGTTTTACATTCATAGCTTAAGATGCACGATTAACCCAAAGAATTTTTATCTTTATGATTGATTTTGTCTTATTTGCAATTAATGAGAATTTGTCTGCCTTGATTTGCAATGTATGTGTAAATTGTTGAAATGTGTCATCTAGTTGGCATTGTGGGAACACCCTTCTGGGTTTGGCAAAGCCCGAAGTGTAGGAGATAAAGAATTATATATTTTATCTCATTAGTTGGCCACTTGCCTTGCAAATATTCAAGAATTGAGTTTGGAAAACTCATAGGTATTTACTAAGGCCTGCTTGGTATGCTAAAATTAACCAACAGAATGGTGACTCTATTGGGGAGCTTTCACTACTTTTAGCATCTCTAGTGCAGACCTGGTATAGTCAGAGTCAAGTCTTTATCATTGTTTGTGAGTTAAGTTGAAATTCATTCTTACGAGTCGTATACATCATTTTTTGTTCATGCGTCAACTTTTGGTCAGTTTTGTCACTTTATTTCGAGTTATGTTTAAATTTTTCTCTGAGGTTGCAAACAACAAGTCTAAGTACAATCAAATATTATTTCCTAGTATCTTGGGTGGCGACTCTGAGTTTTCTTACACCAGTGTGACAAGTATATCTAATAAGAAGATTGACAAGGAGAAATTTGACATCTAAGTAAACGCCATGAAGAAGACCAAAAGTCAGTTGAAGAAAGCTTCTAAATAGAAAGTAGAATTTGATCCTACAAAGGATAGACAACCTCTATGGAAGAAGAAAAATACAGAATCTAGTAAGTCCCTCGATTCTCTTCATCAAACATCTCCTACTTTCAATACTGAAGTAGTTAGTGCAAATATTGCTAAAGATTCAAGTAATAGTGGGACAATTGAGGGTGGATAGGGTAGTTTCCCTAGTGAACAAGTATTTGATAATCTCAAGATTTCTAGAGAAGAGGATAAGTGGGAATTCTGGGGTGAGAGTAAAGCACCTTCAAATAGGAGAAAGTACCATTCCACCGATGCTTACTTTCCTTGGGGATGAAGTTGTGGATCAAGCATTCCATACTCCAACTCAGAGTGAATATGGAGATTTCCATGAGGATGAGGAAGATGTCAATAGTCATATTAAAGCCTTGGATGAAGAGACTAAATGGTTGGATAAACAAGCCAAGAAAAGAGCTCAAAAGGAAAAGGAGGATAGAATTAAGGCTAAGTAGCTTGAAAGGCATTAGAAGAAAGAGAGAGTGGAGAAAATGAGAGAAGAATATGCTAAGAAAAGAGCCTTTTAAAAAGGTACTCAAGAAAAGATAGCCTCAGAAAAGGTTGCTAGAGAAAAGGTTGTTAAGGAGAAAGCTGCTAAAGTAGCAGCCCACATCGTCCCTGAAGCCCCAAAAATCACAATCCCGATGGGAACTTCTAATGCTAGTACTTATACATCAACCATTATTGCTACCAAGTCTTCAGACCCTCCTAAGAAAACATCCTTTGTAGATCGTGGGAAGAAGATGGCTGACTACTCCTACCAAAGTGTCTCCAGTGCTCTCAATACCAATACCAACTCAAATATCTTTACCTCAACTACCAAGATGCTTACTATTAATCCTGAGGTCAAGTCCAATCCATCTGCTACACCTTTACACCATGATACCTTGAAGTTTCAATTAAAGAGTGAAGATATGGAAGAATAATTGAGGAGGGTAGAGATAGAAGCACACAATGCAAAAGTGTCTAGAAGAATTTCTTTCCTCAAAATGCCAATCCCAACCTCAGAGCCTTCAAGTTTTGGGAAGAGTGATAGTTAATCTCATGAAAATAAGCTCAAGGGGCACACTCCTAGTGGAGGGGTTGGTGGTGACAAAGGAGGTGGAGGAGGTGGAAAAAAAAGTAGTAACTCTTATTCTGATGATGAGGAAGAGGCTAAGAATAAAAATGATAGTAATAAAGGAAATGGGAAAGATAAGGAAAATGGTCAGATGGATAGTAAGAAAAATGATGCACAAAAGGATTCTCATAGGGATAGGTGTCCCGGGTGGGCACCTCACAATGATAGGTATAGGAAATTATGTTTTGACAACATCCCTGGTTATCCAAATCCTGTCCCAAACAATGCTAGGAAACATCTTCCTAAATTTGCTGGAAATAATGCTCTTAGTGGAGAAGATCATCTAAAAGCTTTCTAGAGCTTTGTTGAAGACTTTGAATTATGGCAAGATGATGTAGCAATGAAGTAATTTATGCAGTTCTTAGTTGAGGATGCAAGGGATTAGTATAGAGGATTACCTAATGGATGTATTGATTCAAAAGAATCATTCTACCATACCTTTAGAGAACAGTATGGGGATCAGACTGATCCCAGATTCAGATTAAATGATTTCAACAATTTCACTAAAGGGCATAATGAATATATTGTTGAATTCAATACAAGGTTTCAAAAATCTATGAACAGGGTATCTACATATTTGAGACCTAACCCTGATGCATGTTTGGTGACATACTGCAATGCTTATGACTTGAAGATGTGTTACTTACTCAGGGACAAGAATACATGAACTTTTCCTGAACCATATAAAATGGTTGTAAACATTGAAAATAATAGGAGGGCTTCTGGTAAGGTAGGAAGGAGAGAGCAGCCTAAGGTTCAGAAGAATTCCAAAGCTCAAAATGAGAAATCTAGCAAAATTGTAGTTCCTGAGGAGAAATGGGACCAAGTTATTAGTTTGTTATAGAAGCAAGCCAAAAATGATAAACCTTAGTTTTAGAGAAATGATAGGCCCCCTAGACTCCAAGATTTCCCTTATCATACCAATTGGCATAATGGTAAGCTAGTTCAAAATAGTCAAAAGAATTTCCAAGCTACAAGGTATGTATAGGATCAGGATGGGCCAAAAAGTGGTGATATGTAAGTGATATGATGGCCCATGTGGCTGAAAACATTTTTTTACCCAAAATTGATGAAATGAAAAGGGTTTTTAAAGGATATTCTCAGCTTTCCGCCAATATAAATTATGCTTTACTTTGAATTTAATAAATTATTATTATTCATTTTCTATTTGAAATATGACTTAAGTCCTAATTGATATGTTGATTGAAAAACATCTATAGCTTTTAAATGGTATCAATTTTTTTGAATCTAAAACATGTGTCACATTCTATGCTTCACATACTATAGGATTAAAAAAAAAAAATTCATGTCAAAGTTTTGACCATGTTAAGATGGTCAGACATATGAGTTTTTTTTTAAGTTGTAATTAAAAAACTATAATTAATTATTTACTTAGAAAATATTATAAAAAATTATGCATCACATCGAGACATGAGCCCTCTACTTATATCTAAAATATTATAAAAAAATATTATCATTTTACGTGGTTAGGGTGGTTAGACAGACACCTACTTCTTATTTTTTCCCTGAAATTTAAATACTATGCATTGAAATTTCAAATTTTCATCAAATAGATTTAAAAAAAAAAAAACCTAGTAGTTTAGAAACTACATTCAATTTGCTATAGATTCTATTCTTACATATTTTTAAAATAATATAGATAACCTATTCAAATTTTTATGTCAAGTTGCCTAACTCTGATTTTTCTAAATTTTTCTCCACTTAAGGGCCTATTTTTTCCATGATGATTTTGTACATACCCTACACCTAACCCTTTACATAAAATATACCACAAATGTAGTTGAGGATTTGACATGGTGTGAAGTATGTTAAATGCATCATGCCTCACAATAGTGTGGTGTAGCTAGATCTATGCTGGATAGCCAACAAGATCAAGGGGAATCCCATTTACTGCACAATCCAGATGAATCAACAAATATGTTCATGACTAGGTTAGATTTAGAATGTGGTGGTTATTCTTCTAGTGATGATGTTGATGTAGATGATGTGGATGCACAAAGGATACAAGAAAGTATGCATCATTAGCAGGTGCTCTCAGATGAAGAAAGGGAAGTTGAATATGTTGCTTGCAATCTTGAGACATCAAACTTTTCCCTGAGAAGACCTTCAAATGAGGAGATAGAAAGATATAAATCTGCCTTGGCTGCAAGGTCTCAAGCACGAAGTGACCTCCAATTGAGAAATAGGGTAGTGAGTGGAAATCAGGTCCACGCTGGAGGTTTATTTTTAAAAGAAGGTAATACAAATGGTAAATGAGTTGATACAAAGAACAAGAATGAAGAAACCAAGCCTAAAGAGTCAAAAGAGATCAGAATTTTGGTGAAGAAAGGTATTAAAGGAAAGGCTAACACTGCAGTCACATCTCTTGATCCAAAGACTAAAGAATCAAAACTAGTCCTTGAGGTAACTAAAAAGAAAATTGATAAAATAGTTTCCCAAGAAATAGTGTTTCCTGAGTTGCCTAGTTATTCTCTCATTGAAATGTTTCAAGTCCTGCCTCAGATCAGGGTCACAGTCCCAGTCCTCGAGATGATGAGGATCGATGATCATAAAAATAAAATTGTGGTTGTCATCAATAGTATTGCAAGAGGCAGTAAGCATAATGTAGGGACTGATGCACCTAACACAAGTGTTGATTTAGTGAAATGTAATGAGCTGGAAGCCAATGTCAGTGAAAATCTAGAGATATACTTGGGAACTACCATCATAGCAAACCAAAATTTGGTTAATCCTTTCTTTTTAAGTCAAATCATTGATGGAAAGATACTCAAGAATTGTATGATTGATTCAGGGGCTTCGAATAATGTCATTCCCATTAAGATCATGGAGGAAAAGGGATTGAAAGTTGATAGTACATATGGAAAATTCTATGCCATGGATTGAGGGGAAGTCACTGTCATTGGTGTGATTTATGAAGTTCCTTATAGACTGGTTGCATTTCTAGATAAGGAATTAGGAATGAGTGTCATAGTGGTGGACATTCCCCCTACTTATGGAATGCTTCTATCTAGACAATGGTGTGCTTCTATGGGGGAAAGTATGCAATGTGATTTGTCATTTGCCACTTTTTCTATCGACCAAAAAGATGTTAAAATCACCAGAGAGTCAAGATTATGGCACATGATTGAGTTAGTTGAAGAAATAGAGGAGCCCCCAATGATTAATGTTGTGGATATAGGCCTTGATACTTTCCACTTAGAGGAATGGAAACAGGATATGGAGGAAATTAAACCTACCCTAATAGTTAAAGAAATCACACAGACATCTCAGGAGAATGTCCTATGGATGCTCTATTTTGATGGAGCATGTTCAAAAGAAGGCTCAGGTGCTGGGGTCATTCTTATTTCCCCTCAAGGTAAGATGTTTAAATATTTTTTCTTATTGCAATTCTCATGCACCAATAATGTAGCTGAGTATGAAGCCTTGTTACTTGGTCTAAAGTTAGCTTCTAAGCATGGAATAAAAATGTTAAAATTATTTGGAGACTTTGAGCTAGTGGTGTCCCAAGTCAGATCCAGATTTGTTGCTAAGGACAAAAGATTGAGGCAATACAAAAATGAGGTTTGGGATACTGTTAAATTGTTTGATGCTTTTGGGATAGATTGGGTAGAAAGGGGACAAAATTTCAAAGCAGATTTGTTGGCCAATATTGTTGTAAAGCTTGATGATGTAACTTTTGATGGTGTTTTAAGAATTGAGGTCCAAACGAGACCAACATTACTTGACAAAATCTAAAACTAGTAGGTGTTCAATGATGATAATGACATACTAAAATTCTTGCATTGTGTAGACAAATATGAGAATTAGGAAATTGATTTCAGTGCACATGTTGTATAAGTGGATGGAAAGGAAACATTATTTGGTAATGAGGTAATTCAACTTAAGACTAATAAAATTCCTAAAGGTTTAGTGGTACTTGAAAGTGTTTTTGATGGCCCAGATATATCCAATGTTAAGCAAGCAAGTGCACATAAAGAAGACCTAGAAGAAATCAACTTGGGGACATATGTCACCCCTAAGAAGGTATATATAGGAAAGAGAATGAAACCACATGTGAGAATCATGTTGATTGCATTGTTATGAAAGTACATACATGTGTTTGCTTGGTTCTATGATGATTTGAAAGCCTACAAAGAGGACATGTTTCAACATGAAATTCCTCTAAATCCTGATACAAAATCTTCTAGACAGAAGCAAAGGCCTATAAATCCTACCTTAAGGCCTAAGATGCAAGAAGAGCTCACTAAGTTAAGTGATGCAAGAATCATCAAACCAATAAGACATTCCTTATGGGTGTCTAACCTAGTTCTTGTCAGAAAGAAGAATGGCAACTTAAGATTATGTGTGGATTTTAGGAACCTAAATGTTGCATCCCTGAAAGATAATTATCTGTTGCCCAACATGGAAGCCATGCTACAAAAGGTCACAGGTTGTGAATTACTTTCTATGATGGATGGATTTTCTGGCTACAACCAAGTCATGGTTAGGGAATCAGAGCAATACAAAATGGCCTTTACAACCCTATGGGGAACTTATGTTTATGTTAGGATGTTGTTTGGTTTGATAAATGCAAGTGAAACTTTCTAGAGAGCTATGGATGTAGCTTTTGCTAATTTTATAGACTTATTCCTTGCTATCTATCAAGATGATCTCACTGCCCATAGCAAGAAAGAAGAAGACCACTACTCACATCTTGAGAAAATATTTGTTAGGGCCCTGGAGTATGGAATTTTGTTAAATACCAAGAAATGTGATTTTGGGGTTAAGAAAGGAAAGTTGTTGGGACATAATGTTTCAAAGGAAGGAATCAGGATTGATCCTGAAAGAGTGGCGGCTATTGACAAGATCACACCACCAAAAAATGTCTAAGGTATTCAGTCTCTCTTTGGGCAGATAAACTTTCTAAGAAGGTTTGTTACTAACTTTGTAGAAATAGTTAGGCCTATATCAAAGATGCTCAAAAAAGGAGAAAAGGTGGCGTGGTCAGAAGAGCCCCTCAAGGTTTTTCAAGCTATCAAAGAGGCTATCAAGGCCGCACCTATCTTGAAAACTCCATACTATGCCAAGCCTTTCCAGTTATTTACATTTGCCTCTTTTGATATCGTAGCCAGAGTTTTGTTGCAAAAAAATGATGAAGGGTATGAACAACCAATTGCCTTCTTTAGAAAATCCTTGCAAGCAGTCGAACTTAAATATGACACCACTGAGAAGCAGGCTTTCACCTTGGTTAAGGCTGTAAAAAAATTCAAGACATATTTGACTGGTGCAATAGTGGTGGCTTATGTCCCGAGTGCAACAGTCAAGGACATCTTCACTCAGCAAGAAACTACAGGCACAAGGTGTAGATGGATAAATATAATTCAAGAATTCAACATAGATATCTAGATTACCAAGCTAGTAAGGGGCCAAGGCCTAGCCAAGCTTATGGCTGAATCTAATCTGGGAGCCAACCAAATCAACGAAGTGGAGTTGGAGAATGTTTCTCCCATTTGTGACATGTAAAAAAGTGGTTGGTACCGAAGGATAGTTGAGTACTTGCAGACCATGAAATGCCCAGATGGCATGCCTCAGAATGAAAGAAGAACCTTAAAGTTGCATGCTATTAAGTATGTTATCATTGATGGAGAACTTTGGTGGAGAAGCCTAGAGGGTGTGCTCCTTGAATGTGTGGATGGTGACCAAGCAGAAGACCTTCTTATTGAAATGCATAAAGGAGTGTGCAGAGGACATTATATGGCAAAGATAACGGCAAAAAAAGTCTTGAGGGCAGGTTTTTGGTGGCCTACAGTATTTAAAGATGAACACCAGCTTGTGCAAAAATGTGATGCTTGTCAGAAATTTACAAGAAAATTAAAATTCTTAGGTACTTTACCACTTAGACCAGTTTCAACACTAGCCCCTTTTCATCAGTGGGTATCAACTTTATTGGAGAAATGGAGATAAAATCTAGTGGAGGACATGCTTGGATCTTAGTTGCTACTGACTATTTCACAAAATGGGTTGAGGCCATCCCCACCAAGAAGGCTACTAGTAAGGTAGTCATTGATTTTTTAATGAAGAACATTCTAAGCTGATTTGGTGTTCCTAAAAGAATTGTCATAGACAATGCAATGTGCTTTAGATCTGAAGAATTCATGGACTTTTGTAACAATCATGGTATAAATGTGTCATATTCATCTACATATCATCCCCAGGGAAATGGACAGGATAAGTCTAATAATAAAAGCCTCATGAATATTATTAAACGAGTTCTTGACAAGAATAAGAAGGCTTGAGATTCAAAGTTGCAATTAGCATTGTGGGCAGATAGAACCACAGTTAAGAAAGCTATTGGGCTTTCCCATTTCAACTTGGTGTATGGAGTAGAGGCTAGTATCCCACACAATAAATTGATAAAGATGTATAAGTTTGTTCAGGAATATGATACTAAGATTTGTGATGAGATGCAGAATAGGATGAATGAACTAGCTAAGCTTGATGAGCTAAGGAGAGAAGCTCACAAGAAAAATGAAAAGCTACAACTTAAAGTTAAGTATCTACATGACAAGTGAGTTGTGCCAAGGAAATTCGAGGTAGGATGTATGGTATTGATGTGGAATGCTAGACTGGAGGATAAAGGAAAACATGGGAAGTTTGATCCCCTATGGCTTGGCCCATACCTAGTTGTAGATATTCATGGGGAGAATTTTTACTTCTTACAGTCACTTACAGGTGAATTTATGGAACTTCTAGTACATAGACAGTTCTTGAAACCCTATATCCCCTAAAATAGGCCTTTTTCCATGTACATTGTGTAAGTTTTGTAAATTGTGTACACACTGTTGGGTGTGCTTACTTCCTGGTTGTGTTTGCTTCCCTTGTCCAGGTAAGCTCCTACTTTTTTGATCCCTCTGTGTTTGGTCTACTCTTCCAGGGGATTTGTTTCTTTCCATACCCACCAGGGGTATGCATCCTCGAGTATGAGCCACTGTTAGACCCTAAAAAATCCTTGGTATTTTGAGATATTTTATCCTAAATATCAACATGGTATGTTGATTGCAAATAGGGTTTAGGGTTTTATAAACTTGTCATCCAAATTTCCCTTTTGGCCTTCAGATATTATTTTCCTATGTTGACCTCTTGGTACAGTCATCAGTAATATAAGTTGTCTCTTGATTCATGGTTTCACGTTTATTACCAGCCCCTTCATGTTAAATCATTTGGTTATCCCCGGTCGCATACTCTCTTAAGTACCCCAAGGTCGATCTTTAATTTTCACATACAAATGACTTATGTTTAAGTCATGATTTTGTAAAGGGTAAAGTCTTGTCAGCCTAGTCAGGCCCGCTTTTAATGATTAACTATTGAATGTTCATGCAGGTTGGTTGGTCACAAGATTGTGGAACTCAATCTGAACCGTTCCCCGTTGGCTCACTCGTTTGAAGCAGATGTAGTTTAATTCTGGTGGGATCAACGAAACAATGCCACATGTATGTGGGACTGGCTGATATGTGTTGTCTTAGTGACCACAACTTTGAAGATCGACGGTGTTTGGCGGATGAAGTAACTTGATCACAACCATTCCCCGCTAGCTTGGGAAAAGATGCAAGTTCTTTAAAAAGTGGCAAGATCAGCGAGGTGTTCAAACATGTGTTCTACGACTACCAGTGGGTGGGTCCCCCTTGTCCATAGGGAGAGTCTTGTCAGTGGTTTTTTATTGGCCAATAGTCTGAGCTGGAGCCATGTTGTGAATTAAAATGAGTTTGACTCAATTAGAGTCATTTGAAATACCCAGCTCAGCCATGGATCAATGACGTGCATTCAAAAAATGCAAGTACACCCGTTGCAATTGTTTTGCTTCATGTGAGTGGACATTAATGGTGGAAGTGACTCATAAGCTCATTCTACTTCCCAGAAAAATTGTGTTTATGCCTGACACTTGCTTAATTAAGATTCAGAAAAGTGTCTAAGGCAATACGAGGAGCTAAAAAGAAAATTGCAAAAATTGTCTAGGTCGGCATTAGGGTTTGTCACCTTTGAAAGCAATAAGTACCATAAACGTAGTTTTATGCTTTTTCCAACTTTTTGAACTAGGGTTTGTCTTAATCCACTTTAAAACAAGTTCTTTTCATCATTTTTCTTTTATTATTTTTAAAGTTGGGATTAATTTGTGCTTTTAAAACCTACATCCTTATGAATTGCCCAATTTTAGCATTTTTCCTTAGTCATATTGCAGTTAGTGGTTGAGTAGGTTAAAATCCCTTCAAAGAAATGCTTTCCTATCTAGACACATGTCTCCCAAAATTCAAGGTGCTTCCTCCTCCACCCAGTCTAGAGCCATTTCTCATGATGTAATTGATTTGCTACCCTAGTCTACAAATAAGAAAACAGAGGGAAGGGTCTTCTTTCATGGCCCAACTGTGAAGGAGGGTTTGATAGATAAATATTGCTTTATCAAAGATGTTGAGGTACCCTACGCACGTCAGAAAATGTTCCAACATTGGTTTGGAAATAGAAATCTTGGGTGTCCTTTCAGTAACCCATGGGATTTAAATTTGGGAAGACTGGTTGTCCCCAATGTGTACATGGATGTGGACATTTTAAAAGATATTGCATCAAAGTATGATCTAGTTTCGAGGGTGGTCATAACATATGATGGGGTGGTTATGGTAAAGGTAACCTGTGAAGAAATTGAAAAGGTTTTTGACCTACATGAAAGGACTTCGAGTATGCTTCCTTTGGACATGGATGCCATTAGAATAGAGTATGATAAGACCAAGGTGTTCATTAGGTCAAAAATGTTACCTCTGCATACTACAATGGTTGGGATCGAGAAACAATAGAGAAGGGTTAGGATTGATGATAGAGAGCTTGAACCTCTCCCAATGAATTATTTTTCTAGTTATTTTAGAAAAACTGTATACTCTTTTTACCAGATTGTAGGTTCCAATCCACCTGACACATTACAAGAGGAGTATAGTTACTTGTCCTCACATATGCAACATTCACCATATAGTATTGTTTATGACTATGGAACTTATCTGGTTGACCACATCCATGAGGGTTTAGTTGGATTGCAAGAAGGAAATCAATGGGTGAAGTTCTAGTGGTACTCATTGTTGATGCATATGTTCTTGTTTAATGGACAAAAGGCCTTTGAGAAAGAGATTACACTAGAAAGGAAGAGGGATGGTGCTGAATTTCCTGTTCAGTGTTGGACCCATGTTCTGGATAGAGATGATAAGGGATAGAATTTTGTAATGTTTAGAAATGCTTTAGCATCCAACATAAGGTAAGCCTTAGTATATCGGCCACCTAGGATCCCTAAGGAAATCCATGAATTCTTGAGACCCAAGGAGCTAAGGCCAGATTTGAATTTGAGCCATAATTGGGTAGATGTGATTTTATATTATGATTAGACAATTTTTAGGATATATGGCAGTAGCTTGGGCCCATACATTTTTCTAGCAAATGTTCCTTTGAGAATTGGTTTCCTTGAAATCATGAGATAGTTGGGAGCTACCCAGGAAACACATTTACCATAACTAGCAAGGAAGGAGTCATTCTTCCCAGAATGGACAGTATTTGTAGATTACATTGTGAAAAAAGGGGCAGTGAAGGAACTAGAGCATTTGTTGACTCATTATGAACTAATGAATGTGAACCTAAGGAATCATGATCCTGAGGGCTTCATCAGTAAACTCAAAGTATATAAGAAAATGAGTGCTTTTGTACATGCCTTTGATTACCTTGAGGATATCATTAGGAATATATCCAACTTTGAGGAGCAGGATGAAAGAAAAGCCAAATATGTGTCTTATAGAAAAATGGTAGAAGCTAAGAGGAAGAACACTCCACAATTTGATCCCTTGCCAGGTATACAGAGTGATTTCAACAAAGCTATGTATGTCATGGATAACTTTGAGAATGTAGTTGGTGTTTTGAGAGAGAAACGAGAGGTTCGTGATAAAGGGAAAGCAGTTGTGGTTGAGGAAAATACTGAAGTGACATTAGAGGAAAGACCTACTTTCCAACCTCCCAAACAATTGAGAATTTATTCTAGGAGGAGGAAAATAAAAAGTGTGGAAATAAGCCAAATAGCCCTTATTGTCTATGAAGGACCAAAGGAAAATTCCCCAAAAGTTGCAATTCCATCTCCTCTTGCACAAGTTTTTTTACCTTTAATTGATTTGGATTCACCTCCTAAAAGTTTTGCTCCTCCTGAGCAACCACCTCAAAAGAAGTGAAAGATTGAAACAAAAGGGGTCGTTGATTATTCTGACATCAATGAAGATGATATTTTTGTCACCCCAGAGGAAATGTAGATAGGGATGCCTCCTAATGAAGGAATGATTGCCTTAAGTTTAGGACAAAGCATTCTTAGACTTGGGAAGCTTGATATTTGTGGTCTGAATACTGCAGATGACTTGAGGGTAGAGGCCAGTAAATAATTTATGGAGGATGTCTCATTCATTGAAACCTCCACATTTCAAGACTTCTGGTGGAAACCCAAGATTGCAGAATATGCAGAGAAGGTAGCCATTGAAAGGAGTTTGCACTTTGAATCACCTGAAAGTGTCATTGAGGTGAATGTAAGAAGTGATATGAAGGATGAGTGTAAGAAGATCAATGCCCAATAGGGCAGAGAGGTTGTAAAGAAGAGTGGTATATTGTTATTATCAGATTGGAATATTGTTGATGCAATTTCTTAGATGCAATTAGAAGGGCTGTGTTGAGGTGCCAAGTTGACCCACAACATGGAGGTAAGATAAAATTAAAAGTATCTCACCTCTCCTGAAAGAGACAATCAGTAATCAAACTAATCTCCTCCCAAGGTCTTTGATGTTGGTTCACAACATTGTTGTTTCATGAAGTGGTCAATATGGCTATAATGTTCAAGGGGCCTGCTGGTTTTGAGCTTTTGGATTGTTGCAAGATCAAACATCTATTTAAACCTACTTTAACCGATGGTTTTAAAGAAATAGAAAAAAAAGATAGATCAAGGTTTTCAAACTGAAAAGAATTTTGATTCATTCAACTAATCAAACTTGTTTCCTTCCAAGGAATTCCTAAACTAGAATTGTAGAATAAAATTAACTTGTAATTGATACAAAGTTTCATTCTTTCATAGTGCAAACTTTAACAGTAGATTGCAAATCATCATTCAAACAAAACATAAGATAAAATTTCATTCCTTGAAAGCTTTTCAAATCAAATGATTAACTCAAAATGAATACCATTCTAGAGTATAATATGAAGTAGGTTTAAGTCTAGCTTCTCCTACTATCAATGAGATAGATAAGCAACATTTACAAATTTGGCAAGATCACCAGTGTACAGAAACCCATGTCTTCAAATTATCTACATCTATGCTAAGAAAATCATGAATGTCCATCACCTCCTCTTCCTACTAAACTGCAAAAAAAAATGTCTAACTTACTTCAAAAAAGGGAAAACCCTAACTTGCTTTTCTGATAGCCCATCCTCTACCTTCTAAAACTTCTAGCTTGCTAACTAATCTGCTAACTTTTTTTTTCTAACCTTTCTGACTCTTCTAACTTGTCTCTAAAACTTTCTCTCTCTCTAGCTAGTCTAACAACCCTTACAAAAGAGGTGAAACACCATATTTATAAAATGCGTCAAATGCGTCAGCCCAGTTAGTGTTTACAATCAGTCGGTCATAGAAAAAGTCAGCCCTAGAAGAATTCAAAACAAAGTCAAACGTGCATTAACTATAAGGGCACCAACCAAATCATCCTAGGATCTACCACATAACTTGGATCAAAACACCTAAAGAAGAGGCAAAGTGAGACGATGAGGAAGCACAAATTTTGACGCATTTTCCATTAACTGCTTCCCCCACTTCACCCGTACCTTGTTCCATTCTGGCCTTCATCACCAAGAACGTCCTATGCAAGCCATTCACAAGTGGCATAGGCGAAAGCTTAGTTTTCCATTTAATAACATCAATGTTATTCTTCAGCTGCCCCATCGTATTGTCCCAGTCTCTCTTATTGGATTGATATTCATTAATGAATGCATGGTAGGTCGATGCATCATCCAACTAGTGCCTAGCTACTCTATCCCATGATAGCCTTAGTCCTTTGCAGTAGGGTGCTCAATATTCATACCTAAAACCTCGAACTAGACTGATGTCATCTTGCACTCAGGAATCCTACTCTTTTCATCTAGCTTCATCTCTTTCCTACTTTAGAGATGGATGATCCCCTTTCTGTTCTTCTAAGCCTTTCCATCCACTGTCTTGCTAGACTCAGCTTGTATCCATCAAACACCAATGTGAGAATCCAAATGTTGACAACATTTTCATGCAAGTGTTAGCTTAAAATCATGATAAAACCATTGAATTAGCCATTAATCATCAACATTGGATCATCAAAATGAACACAAGCAACATACAACAATGAAATTCATCAAGATAAAGCAAGATATGTTTAAGCATTCATCATTAGATTCATCAATTTTATCCAATTTCTTAAATTCCACAGAGCATAGCAGAGAATTCAAAAAAATTCAGCTGGATTGGAATTCTACAGATGACTCTCAACTTCACACTTCGAAAAATTGAAGGAAACTGAGAAAATACGGCCAGAACGGAGAATCCTGAAGCAGGCAGAAAGTTCACCAATAGATCATTCGAATGAAGAATGAATGCATACAACATTATGAAATCCATCAAAATAAGCATGGAATATAAGAATTTATCTTTAGAATCATCCACTTCACCAAATTTCCTCATTCCACAGCGCCTCCCAGAGAATCTAGAAAAATTTCACCGGCCCGAAATTTTGTGAAGAGCGCAAAACTCCGAACACCAACACATTTATGGGAAACTGAAGAAAACCGGGAAAATCCGACTAGGTAGAAAAATCCCGAGGTCGACAGAAAACCTGAAAATCAATAATCCAACACGAATTCACTCAAATTGACCGAAGGTCACAAATTTGAGGACCCTGGCATGAAAATCGTTTAACATGAGCCTCCTACAGATCTTCTTCGAATCCTAGGCTCAATTAAAAGCAGATCAAGATGAAATGGCGAAGCCCTAGGCATGAAACCCTAGATTTTAACCATGAAAGCAAAGGGTAAGCCATGAAATGCCCAAACACACAGGAATTCAAACTCCAAGCAAGACCATAATGTTTTAAAGCACAACAAGATTGAACATCTCAACTCAGGAGAATGCAAATGATAAAGCAAAATGGCATAAAGCTCCAAAAATTGGCCAAACTCAGAAACCCAATGACCAGAGGAAAATCTACAAAAAATCTGACCAAGGCGGAATTCTGCGGAGGCCAAAAATCTCTGAACTGCAGTATAAAATAGGTCGAGCTGGACTTTGAGCGCAATCCGGGAAAATTCGGATGGGGCGGACAATCCCAAACTAGTTGAAAAACCCCAACAACAGCATTGAAACCGAAGTTTGAAAGAAATATAAGAAAATCCGAATGGAATGGAAAATCTTGAACTAGGGTAAAATCCTGAACAGTAGCATTGAAACCGGAGTTTGAAAGAAATTTGGGAAAATCCGAATGGACCGGAAAATCCTGAACTAGGGTAAAAACCCGAACCTCGCCCAAAACACAAGATTTTCAATCTTCAACTTGGGAAAAACACTTGGGAAAGCAAGATAAACATATTAAGCACATGCCAAGGCAAAGAAAAACCTTAAAATCAAAGGGGGAAAAACAAAAAGAGTGAAAGCAAAAGAGGGTCCCATTTTAATCAAATTTAAAATGGGGTGGTTATGCAAGGCATAACAATTGGTGACTTGCCTGGGAAAATGGTTTAACCATTTTCAGGAAACTAAGGGATTCAATTACCCAGAACTCCTAGTTTACGGACATAACAATTCTAGTTAGGTTAGTTTCAGTAAACAAGGTTGAGCTAGAATCTCAAATGTAAATCAACACTGGCTATTCTTGAATCTATGTGTGTGCTTGATCGTGCATCACCCTTTTACAAAGTTTCCTCATCTTTTGAACAATTATGCATAGGATTTTAACTACATAAGTTGATTCCCTTTAACTGTTGTGAAATGATATCCTAGGCATTGCTCTGCTGCTAGTCAAGCGTCCATAGCTCCAACGGAGATACCTCTAGTTTTCTCACACCATTGCTCTATTGCCAGTCAGGCATCCATAGCCCCAGTAGAGATACTGGAATCACCCATTCAGTATTGAGTTTTCTTTTCTTAGATAGTTCTCTCTTTTTTTCTCTTTTTCCTTCATTCAATTCCTTCTCAATATGTCAGATGTCCAACATCTGAACTGGGTTGAAAAATACCATGGACCTCATAACAACATCTGGGGAATTGGATTTTTCACTCAAATCTTGCAACACCATTGTCCTGAGACAAATATACCATTACAAAAGGAGATGTTTCTAATGATTTGTGACAAATTCAATCATAGTTAGTGAAGATTGCTTACTTTACACCTTGTTCTCAATGACTTTCCACAAC
The DNA here is from genome assembly GCA_007258455.2 of Sequoia sempervirens. Taxonomy (NCBI): domain Eukaryota; kingdom Viridiplantae; phylum Streptophyta; class Pinopsida; order Cupressales; family Cupressaceae; genus Sequoia; species Sequoia sempervirens. The sequence continues at coordinate 238,562,637 of VDFB02373365.1, forward strand.
TCTCATTGACAATGGACATAAAATAATGAATTTAGAACAAAATCATCCAATCATAAAACCTAAAAAAATATCTAAACCAACTTCTCTCTTAGTAACCAAAGTATACTTCAGATAACAACCCCCTTGCTCAATTAAATAAAATGAAGGTCCCCACAAAAAAAACAAAGGAACAAAAAACAAACAGAAAAAAAAAAACAAGGAAAAGACAAAACCAACAGAACAACAAACTATTTACATATATACAACCCAAAAAAATACTAGACCTTTTACGACCCAAAATAATGTTTGAGAAAGTATCCATTGACAGGAAATGGAACAGGTTCTCTTATTAAAATACTCAGTTAAAAATCATTTTCTCCTAGGATTTCAACAATTTGATATGGACCCAACCAGAGCTTATCAAACTTCTGGTGGTCACCCTTCTTTTCATTGGATTTATCCCACAGTAAGACAAGGTCTGATATCTTGAAAGCCTTGACTTTGGATCTTTTGTCAAACCAATGTTTGACAACAGCCTGGTGCCTAAAGAATTGTTGCAAAGCAACATCTCTTTTCTCTTCTAATTTCAGCAAGTCAGCTAACCTTACTTCAATCCTATCATCACTAGAGTAAACTTCCTAAACAAATTTCAGGATAGGTATTTGCAAGTGAATAGGGAACACATGATCTTGGCCATACACTAGATTAAATGGTGAAGTCTTCAACGCAGCCTTGATCCTAGTCCTATCTGCCCATAACATAAATCTTAACTGGGTGTGCCAGTCTCTAGGACTGTTCTCTAATAGTTTTTTTATTACTCTTAGGAGATTCTTATTAGTTGATTCTACAACTCCATTTCCTTGTGGATAATAGTTTGAAGAATACTTTAAAACAATCCTATGATCATAAGCCCATGAAATGAACTCGGCAGAAGAAAAGAGGGCCATTGTCACATACCAGTGCAAAGGGTTCTCCAAACCTGGTTGTGATGCATTCAGTGAGGAACTTGATTACTACCTCCATTGTGCTATTCTTGCAAGGTATAGCTTTTTTCCATCTTGTGCAATAATCTGTGGTAGTCAAAATGAATTTACGTCCTGTAGAAGAATTTGGGTTAATTACCCCAATAAAATCAAGTGCCCATTGGGAAAATGGCCTTACCTCATAAACAGGCTCCAATGGCATGGCTGGATGATGCTCTCTTGATGCAGAAGTTTGACATATATGACATGTCCTTACATGTTGGTGGACATCCTTACACACACATGACCAATAATAACTAGATATGAGGATCTGATGTGCTAAAGAATCCATAGAACCATGACTCGTGCCATGTTTCCCATTAAATTCAGCAATTGCGTGCTTAGCTTCTTGTTGATCAAGGCATCGTAGATAAACCCCCTCAAAATTATTTCTGTATAAGAATCCTCCTTTAAGCATATAATGGGAGCTTTTCATTCTTAGTGCTTTCCTCTGAGTTGTATTCATTCCCTCTGGGCACCAATTATTGAGCATGAAATAAATAATATCGGCATACCAGGAGTCATTAGAAAAGGACTGTGTTGTATACTGCTGACAAGTAATGTTCTTACCAGCATCCGCTATTGCTTTAGACAAGCCTTAACCTTAGAAAAGTTTCATAGGGTGAATCTCTAGATCGAACACCTACAAAATAGCCATCCATTTCCCCCCTTCATTCTCCCAACTCGCTCTGCATAAGTAGAGACTTCATAACAACATCAGGAACCACATCAATGATCTGAATTCAAAGGATATAATTCCTAAAATTCTTGACAACTCTAACTAATGCAAAAGCTTGTTTCTCAAGAGGTGGGTACTTGACTTCAACATTCTTAAATGGAGAGTTCATGAAGGCATTTGGATTTTCATCCCCCTCCTCTCTTTGTTGTGTCAGGACAGCTGCACATGAGTGTTCAGAAGTAAAAGAATAAATATAAAATGGCTTCAAGTAGTCAGGACTGGTGAGGACTAGCGCCTCTGAAATGGATTGCTTAACTTGAGAAAAAGCAGCCTTTGCCTCATTACTCCATTCTATTTTAGCATCTTTCTTCATCATTTCGTTCAAAGGTTTAACAATTTCTGCAAAACCTGTGATAAACTTCCTCACAAATTTGATCTTTCCAAAGAAATATCTCATCTCCTTCTTACTTCTTGGCATGGTTAACTTCAGAATAGACTCAACTCAGTCTTGATCTATCGATATCCCTCTTTCCAAGATTGTGTCCCAAAATTTTCCCTTCAAAAACCCCGAACACACACTTTTTAAGATTCAGAGAAACACCATATTGGATACATCTTTCAAGAACTTTAGCCAAGTTTGCAGCATGGTTTAGTCTATCTTTAGAGAATACTGTCAGGTCATCCATATAAATTATGATGCACTTACCAATCAAATCTTTGAACGCTATGTCCATTGCACACTAAAAGGTTGCTCCAGCATTTATCAAACCAAAAGGCATCCTCTTGTAAGCAAATGTTCCCCACTTAGTAGTGAAGGTTATCTTCATCCTGTCTTCATAATTAACGATCACTTGATTGTACCCAGAATAACCATCCAGGAACGACATCATTTGAGACCCATTGACAGTTTGCAAGACTTCATCTAGAGAAGGGAGTGGGTAGTTGTCTTTTTTCGAAGCTTTATTGAGATTCCTAAAATCTACACATAGCCTGATCTCCCCATTCTTTTTATGAATTGGAACCAAGTTAGCCACCCATGTTGAATGTCGTACATGGAAGATTATTCTTGCAAAAAGCAATTTATGAACTTCCTGAAAGATCAGTGGTTCAATTAGGGTGTTGATAGGACGTTGTTTCTGCCAAAATGGTCTAGCTTCAGGCTTCAAAGGAATAGTATGAGTTATCACATAAGTATCAAATATTTTTAGATCTTCATACCCCCAAGTTATTGTAGCAATATCTTTCTTTAGTGCCCTCAATATATCTTCTCTAATTGCTTCAGGGTAGGCTTTCCCTATTTAAACATTCCTTTCAGGGCCAGAGTCAGCTAAGTTAACAGTTTCATATTCACCTCCCTTATCCTCAGTTGATACCTTTTCTTGAGCCCTTGGATCTGAATCAAAAATTCTTTCTAAGGCCACCATTCCATTTGGAATGCTATTGCTTTTTAAATTGAGGACACCTTCTGTATCGCAATCTTCGGGGTTCCAGTCTCCTTGATCCCTGTCGGACTCATCGATGATTTGTCCTTCAAAAATATCTGAGCTTGCTAGAAAAGCAAGGATATGCCGATCATCATCAAAGACTTGAAAGTTCCTAACATTATCAGGGACAACCAGGGTGGATATCAATTCTACTAAGAATCCCTTGAGCTTGGAGCCTTGCATGGGCTCCAGGGTACTTGCGGCAACAATTAATGAATCAACTATTTGATTCTCCTCTCTAGGGATTAAACTAATCCCAAAAGCATCAAAGTCTTCAATCAGGTTCCACACCCAATTTCTATAAGCTACTAGCCTTTTATTGTGACATGTGTACTAGTTGCGTACTTGCTTGATGATCACTTCTGAATCTCCTTTAACCATCAAGGCAATAACTTTCTTCTGATGTGCGAACATCACTCCCCAAGCTAATGCTTCATATTCTACTATATTGTTAGTGCATCCAAACTGTAACCTACAAGAAGCAAAAAATGTTTTCCCTTTTGGGATGGTTAACTCAATTCCAACACCACACCCTATTTTAGATTTGGATCCATCAAACGTGAGGGTCCATAGCTTATTATGAGCTGGGGTTGATCTCCTTGAGCTTGTTGTGGGTGCTTGGATAAGATGAACCATAGGTGTGGCCACTTGATCTTTTGCATCAAATATTGGGAATGGGTGTTCAATGGGTTCATCAAGTGCAATATCCAATTCCTGCTCAGATATATCATGTAATCCTAGGATATCTTTCTGATAGTTATCTATATATTTGATTAACCCCTTGGGTTTTGGTATACTTGTGAGTGTAGGGGTATCAAACAAACCCCAGGGTTGTTCAACATAACTATGTTGGTTCAGTATTATGACCGGGGTAAGTTCAGTTTGAGGAGGGACTTCCTCTGAAGGTATATTATCCCTGGTTAACAATATTGCATTTTTGGCTTCAAATGAGAAGTGATCTAAAATGGTCTCAAGGTGACTTGGACTAGTTTCTTTAGTTTGGCAAACATGATTTAGAACACTGATGTAGGGTTGGCAGGTCAATTCTGAATTATTTTGGTAGTGCACCCTACACCAATTTGGGAGTAGAAGACTCCACAAATTGATATCTTCCCCTAAGACTAGCTAATCTTGTTGCAGCTTCCTGATCAATACCTGCTAGTTTACACTAATCATGGGATTAGGGAATTCTTGCATTGACAAATCATTAGAATCAAGAACCGAAAGAGTCAGAATTTCCTCTCTTTTATAAACCCCTATCTCTATTTCAAAATAAGCTACCTCATTGGGATAGTCATACTTATTAATGATATGTTTGAGGCAAGGTTCACTCTCAATCCTAATCTGCGTAGGCATTCCCCTCCATGGTAGCCACATATGTGAAAAATCAAGAGAGAGATATCCCCCTATACTCTTCATTAGATCTCTGCTCAAAAGCATACCGTAAGTCTCAGGAATGTCTGCTACCTAAATATCCATATTGGTTTGAATCCTAGGGTCAAACCCTACTTTTACATGTATATTTCTCAATTCTCCAGCTATATTAACCTTTGTTTTATCAAGTTGGATGACCTTCTTGTTTACTTGGACCTGATTCAATCCAAATTTCTTGCATACAGAAAATGGCATAACATTTCTAGAAGCCCCTAAATCTCGTAGACAATTGTGTAGATTCTTCCCACAGATTCTCAAACTTAAAAGAAATGGTGGGGTCCCTACCTTGTTTCTAAACAAAGCTGCATTCATGTCTATAGCAGGTGCCACCTTGGTTTTCCCCTTTCATTTATTAGCTTCTTCCAAATCTTTCAGCACTATATCTCATTGGGAAGGGAACTATTTTAGGATGTCAAAGTAGAATAAAGAGGTTTTCTATTTCTGCATCTTAGAAACAATATAAATTTTGTGTTATAACTTTCATTATATTTGAAAACACTAGATGAATTACCTTTGCTAGGGAAATCAGGTGGACCCTTTAGTGGAGGAGGGTTGTTATCAGCACTCTGATTCAAAGGCACCATGTGGTTAGGTGGTGTTGATGTAGTGAACGGACCCTTATTCTGGTTTCTTAGGAAGTGTCCTCCCTTTGTTTGAAAGGCTTGGGCATCATACACATCTTCCTTTGGTTCATTCTCATTCTACATTAGGAATGAAGGTTCTTCTTCAAAGAGGTCATAAGCCATTGTTGTATCGACTGAGCCATCTCCTTTATTTGAATTCCCTAGGAATGTTTGGGCATCTGCCTATTACATCTTCACAACCTTCTCCATTTCAGGAAAGTTCACCTCAGAATGAGTTGCAGTATCATGCAACCTGCACCAGTTAGTCATAAAATTGAGGTCAGCCACATTTGCAATATGTGGCCAATCCTCATTAACTTGATAATTGTGAGAAACTCCACCATTATTTGGCCATGTGTTCCATTGTCTATTGTTATTAGGCCTCTGGTTATATCCTCTATTCTGATTTTGATAGCTTTGGTTAGGGAAGTTTTTGCCTTGATAATTCCTCTGGCTGTGATTGTTGTTGTTTTGACAATTACCCTGATTATTATTATTCTAATTAGGGTAATTAACTTGATTAACATAATTACCTTGTTTCTGAGAGGGGTTTAGTTTAAGCTAAGCCATGTCATTTGTGACTTGAGACAGAGTCTTCTTTAGGGTCTCCACCTCGTTTGTGAGTTGAACTGTCCTTTCACTCTCAACATTCTTAGCAACAGGTGGCTGACCGACAGGATTTGGTATTCCAACTTGATTATGATGACCATGTGGACTGTGATGAGCTTGTGATTTTTGAGAGAAGTCAGAAGCTCCATTGGCAAAGAATGGAACATGAGATTGAGTCTACAACTCAGACATAGGTCCATAATGGGAAGGAGGCATCCCTGGGATAGCATTGAATAAAGGGGTTGGGTTAGGCATCTGATACCCCATAGAAGGAAAACCTCCTCCCAAGTTCCCTTGTTGAGAGCTAGTTTGTTGTTGTAGCTTGATGGCTAGATGATAAACTTTAGACAGAGAATCAATATCTGCCGGCTGATAAGTCCTTTGTAGGAACAAGCCAAGCAAAGGGTCTATAACTCTAAAATATGCCTGAATGGCACTATTCTCAACAACTAGATAGGGGTCCAACAATCACCTATACATTTGTTGAAACCTTGTATTAAACAAGGGAAGTGATTCACATGGCTCCTTCCTACTGGTAGAAAATTGATGGAACAAAATGGTTGGATCCACATAAACTCTGAACTGATTGATGAAAGCATTCTCTAGATCTGTCTAGCTCAGAATAGAACCTTATGGAAGATTTAGGTACTAGTTGTACGCCATATCCCCTAAGGAATAATGGAACAACCTACAAACCACATCATGGTGAGCTATCTGGGCTCTGGTACAAGTGTCCTTAAAAGCTTGTATGTGCTCCTCAACACTCCTTGATTCACCATGAATGTATTTGGGAAAAAATCTCTCAGTATTCTTAGGCATATCATGAAAGCCTCTAGGAATAGTGCCCAATGGAGAGGGATTATTCACAAAAAATGCCATTGGTGGCAGTGGTGGAGGTTGAGCCAGCTATTGGATGGGATGAACCAGCTGTAATGGCACTTGGGGTGGATTTGGTGGTGGATTCACGGGTATCAACTGGGGTATTGGTGAAAAGCCTAGTGGAGTGAGTGGAGTTGACAAGGGTGGTAGAATGGTTTCCCTATGAATCTTGTGTCTCATTGGAGTCTCGAATTCTATCAAAGGTGGTGGGTTTTTAGTTGATCGAAGAACTCTATGGGACCTCTCTGGTGAGAAAGACCCAGTGTTATCCAGTTTTCTCTTTTGGCCCTCCTTCTAGCGCCAGTTCCTGTTGAGGTGCCAAGTTGACCCACAACATGCAGGTAAGATAAAAGTAAAAGTATCTCACCTCTCATGAAAGAGACAATCAGTAATCAAACTAATCACCTCCCAAGGTCTTTGATGTTGGTTCACAACATTGTTGTTTCACGAAGTGGTCAATATGGCTGTAATGTTCAAGGGACTTGTTGGTTTTGAGCTTCTAGATTGTTGCAAGATCAAACATCTATTTTAACCTACTTTAACTGGTGGTTTTAAAGAAATAGAAAAAAAAGATAGATCAAGGTTTTCAAATTGAAAATAATGTTGATTCATTCAACTAATCAGACTTCTTGCCTTCCAAGGAATTCCTAAACTAGAACTGCAGAATAAAATTAACCTGTAATTGATACAAAGTTTCATTCATTCACAGTGCAAACTTTAATAGTAGATTGCAAATCATCATTCAAACAAAACATAAGATAAAATTTCATTCCTTGAAAGCTTATCAAATCAAATGATTAACCCAAAATGAATACCATTCTAGAGCATAATATGAAGTAGGTTTAAGTTTGGCTGCTCCTACTATCAATTAGATAGATAAGTAGCATTTACAAATTTTGCAAGATCACCAGTGTATAAAAACCCATTTCTTCAAATTATCTCCATATATGCTAAGAAAATTAGGAAGATACATCACCTCCTCTTCCTGCTGAACTACAAAAAAAAAATGTCTAACTTACTTCAAAAAAGGGAAAACCCTAACTTGATTTTTTGATATCCCATCCTCTACCTTCTAAATCTTCCAGTTTGCTAACTAATCTGCTAACTTTTTTTTTCTAACCTTTCTAACCCTTCTAACCTATCTCTAAAACTCTCTCTCTCTAACTCGTCTAACAACCCTTACAAAAGAGGTGAAATGCCATATTTATAAAATGCATGAGATGCGTCGGCCTAGTTAGGATTTACAACCAGTCAGTCATAGAACAAGTCAGCTCTAGAAGAATTCAAAACAAAGTCAAACATGCATTAAATGCAAGGGAACTGACCAGATCGGCCCAGGATCTCCCACATAACTTCAATGCATTTTGCATTAACTGCTTACATTAACTGCTTACCCCACTTCGCCCATACCTTGTTCCATTCTAGCCTTCATCATCAAGAACATCCTCTGCAAGCCATTCACAAGTGGCATAGGCAAAACCCTAGTTCGCCATTTAATAGCATCAATGTTATTCTTCAGCTGCCCCATCGTATTGTCCCAGTCTCTCTTGTTGGATTGATATTCATTAATGAGTGCACGATAGGTAGCTGCATCATCTAGCTAGTGCCCAGCTATTGTATCCCATGATAGCCTTAGTCCTTCGTAGTAGGGTGCTCAATATTCATACCTAAAACCTTGAACCAGACTGATGTCATCTTATCCTCAGGAATCCTACTCTTTTCATCTAGCTTTATCTCTTTCCTACTTTAGAGATGGATGATCCCCTTTGTGTTCTTCTAAGCCTTTCTAGCCGTTGTCTTGCTAGACTCAGCCTGCATCCATCAAACACCAATGTGAGAATCCAAATGTTGACAAAATTTTAATCCAAGTGTTAGCATAAAATCATGATAAAACCATTAAATTAGCCATTAAGCATCAACACTGGATAGTCAAAATGAACACAAGCAACATACAACAGTGAAATTCATCAAGCTAAAGCAAGATATGTTTAAGCATTCATCATTAGATTCATCTATTTTATCCAATTTCTTAAATTCCATAACAGAGAATTCAGAATAATTTGGCCAGATTAGAATTTCGTGGATGACTTAGTACTTCGCACTTCAGAAAACTAAAGGAAACCAAGAAAATCCAGCCAGAACGGAGAATCCCGAAGTAGGCAGAAAGTTCACCAATAGATCATTTGAATGAAGAAGGAATGCATACGACATTGTGAAATCCATCAAAATAAGCATGGAATATAAGAATTTATCATTAGAATCCTCCACTTCATCAAATTTCCTCGTTCCATAGTGCCTCCCAGAAAATCTAGAAAAATCTAGTCAGACTGGAATTCTGTGAAGAGTGCAAAACTACAAACACCAGCACATTTCCAGGAAATTGAAGAAAACCAAGAAAATCCGACTGGGTAGAAAAATTCAGAGGTTGACAAAAAACCCAAAAATTGACAATCCAACATGAATTCGCTCAAATTGAACGAAGGTCACAAATTTGAGGACCCTGACACAAAAATCATTTAACATGAGCCTCCTATAGATCTTCTTCAAATCCTAGGCTCAATCGAAAGCAGATCAAGACAAAATGGCGATGCCTTAGGCATGAAACCCTAGATTTTAACCATGAACGCACAAGGCAATCCAAGAAATTCCCAAACACACATGAATTCAAACTCCAAGCAAGACCATAACACTTTAAAGCACAACAAGATTGAACATCTCAACTCAGGAGAACACAAATGATAAAGCAAAATGGCATAAAGCTCCAAAAATTGACCAAACTCGGAAACCCGATGACCAGATGAAAATCCAAAAAAATTTGACCCAGGAAAAATTTCACGAGGGCTAGAAATCTCCAAACTACAGTGTAAAATAGGCCGAGTCGGACTTCTAGCACAATCCGGGAAAATCCAGATAGGGCAGACAATCCCGAACTAGCTGAAAAACCTGAACAACATTGAAACCGAAGTTTGAAAGAAATCCATGAAAATTCGAATGGACCAGAAAAATCCTGAACCAAGGTAAAAACCCAAACAATAGTATTGAAATCGGAGTTTGAAAGAAATCCTGGAAAATCCGAACGGACCGGAAAATCCTGAACCAGGGTAAAAACCTGAACCTTGCCCAAAACACAAGATTTTCAATATTCGACTTTGGAAAAACACTTGGGCAAGCAAGATAAACATATTAAGCACATTCCAAGGCAAAGAAAAACATCAAAATGGAAGGGGGAAAAACACAAAGAGCGAAAGAAAAAGAGGGTCCCATTTTAATCAAATTTAAAATGGGGTGGTTATGCAAGGCATAATAGGCTGCAAGACCTCTTGTGAAGACAAAGGAGACTTGGAAATGACACTTCAAGTTTTTTCTTTTAGTGAATATTGGGATGCATTGGCAATATGGTCATTATGCCTGACATCTAAGAAACTAGCCCTGGTAGAGCCATCAACACTTGGTGGGAAGTTTCTTGTAAAAAGAGTTGTTGATACCCAAGTTTTGGAAGTTGCAAATATGGCTGTCAATGTTGCTAGATTTGCTTGGTCAACTGTAGAGGGCTTAACCTTGGAAAGAGATAATATCAAAGTTAAATACAATGAACTTCTAAATGATTATGACAACATCCAACAAAAAGTGGCTACATTGGAAACTGAACTAGCATTCTATAAAAATGAGAGGAATTACAAAGAGAAAAGGGTTAGCCTAGCTCAAGCCACCCATCTTTAGTTTCTCCAATGACATCTATGCAACACTCATTTCATAGCTAGTCTCTCGCAATAATACCATATGATCAAAGATAAAAACTAATTATAGAGGAAGAAACAAATAGACCAAGCTCTAGCACATCTAATAGAGATCAACTGCTTCTGCAAATTGAGGTATATAAGAAGTTGTTAGAGAAGACTCAGGATGCAATGTATGAGAACATATCAAAGGTTGTATGCACTGCCTTAAGAAATTTCAATGAGAGGATTTAGTATAGACTAAATAGTGTGCATGAAAACTATGCTTTGATGTTGTGAGCAATGAGTTTATCTCAAAAGGACAAGATGTTGGCCATACCAACTTTAAATAAATGGGTCCCAAGATTTGAAAGATAAAATTTTATCTTAGTAGAAGCTGACCAACATGTAGATAAACTTCCTCTGGTGTAGCCAGTTTATGATTTTGTGTGTGAGTTGAGCAAGCAGAAGTTTCAAGGATATGCAATTCCATTAGAGCAGAAGATAATAGAGTTGATAGCTTAGTATACCCATATTGATTTGGCCCCACTACTACATATTGAGGTTGCTAACTATGAAGTGAAACCATTATAGACATGGAAGAGGGAATTGGACCAGGTTATTGATTCCCAGGTTGGTGAAATTTGCAAAGAAGTTAATGTTTGTATCTTCAACAATACCCTGGGGAGATTAACATTTCTTATTAGTTTCCTGGAGGATTTCGACAAGGAATCCAATGTAGTAACTAAGTATTCCCCTTACAGAAAATCCATGGAAGACATAATGGGTTTTGACTGGCCATTTAAGGAAGAGTATGAGGAATGGGAAAGGTTGTATTGTGGCAAGTTTGGTTTGTGAAACATATATTAGGTCATGCATTGTACAAGTCTGGCCTTAGAAATTGCAAAGATAAAACATATGTTTCACAGAAAAGTATCGGCTATTGATGATGTAGGATGTTGATTGAGATGTTGACTCATCCTATGGTCTACATCATTTTGTCATTTTTCTCGATGAATTGGACACGCTCTTGTGACGTGCTTTTTGAGAATGCAAAGCTACTCTCCATTGCAGATGCAATTATTCTTTGTCTTATGTGTGTTCCCTCCATTTTGATTGCAAATATAACTGAATTTGGAATATGCCTTATAGCGGTCCAATACAATTGTGACAAGTGTACACTTGGCTTGAGGCTTGTTTTTCTCCCTTCTTCTATTAAAGGGAATTCAGGGCCATTTGTTCAGATCTTTTGTTGAAATTCCAAAGCTACATTGTGAGAATTAGAAAATACAGAGCAGATATATGTTGAGTCTTATCTAATGTTTTGAGTCTAGATAGTAAATTTAGTTAAATGTATGGCTTATGAGAATATTTTGAATTATAATGGGAATTCTCTAAGTCTTTAGTCTCTCCTCATGGTCTTGTATCAAAATTATTAATGAAAATATTGATCAAAGATCATTTCATTAATTGTCATCGTATTATGCTATGATGTGTGATATGGTTTTAGCTCTTGTTCATGTAATGAGTTAAAATGCTTGGATTAGATCATGAATTTATATATGATGTCATTTGGATTTAGTGAGAATGCTTTAGTATTCAGTTGTTGATTTGTTGATTACAAGGCAATATCACTAGATCTTGATTGCTCAGGATTAAACATGCCTTATGTTTCAATTTATGCAGACTCCTAACCCATAGATAATGGCAAGTTAATCTTTAACCCATTTAACCTTTCTTGGGGTTTCAGTCCTTCAACTTAGGAACAATGTTTCAAATTAAATATTGACCCACTTGTTGTTTGTTGTTGTTTTACATTCTCAACTTAAGATGCATGATTAACCCAAAAAATTGCCATCTTTGTGATTGATTTTGTCTTATTTGCAATTAATGAGAATCCGTCTGCCTTGATTTGCAATGTATGTGTAAATTTTTTAAATGTGTCATCTAGTTTGAATTGTGGGAACACCCTTGCAAGTTTGGCAGAGCTTGAAGTGTAGGAGATAAAGAGTTATATACTTTATCTCATCAGTTGGCTACTCGCCTTGCAAATATTTGAGAATTGAGTTTGGAAAACTCATAGGTATTTGCTAAGGCCTGCTTGGTACATTAAAAGTAACCAACAAACCTATTGAAAGGAGATGTTTGTTTAGGACAAGATGAAAATGAAAAGCTAAATTTTGTAATGTCATTATTGATGAGTGGTAGTATTGATAATCTTGTTTCTATAGAGATGGTTGAGAAGTTGCAGTTGGTGAGAAAGAGGCACCTACATCTGTAAAGGATCTCATGGTTGTAGGATGGTCACAGGGTGTTGGTAAATGAACAATGTATGGTAAGATTTAAGATTGTAAGTTATTATATGAAGTATCGTGCAATGTTATGAAAATGGATGTTTTCCATTTGTTATTGGGTAGACCATGGAAATTTGACAAGAAAGAAGTGCATGATGGATGTGTGAACACTTATAGTTTGATGAAGGATGGAGTTCTTCATAAGTTGAAACCATTCAATGAGAGAGGAGGTAAGGTATGTAGTATGATTGGAATCTATTTGGTTAATGATTTGAAATAGCTAGAGAAAAAGGATGAATGTGAGGAGGATGATTTGATAATGCAAATGGAAGCTATCGAAAGAGAGTGGAATGAGAAAATCTCAGCGAACACAAAGGTTGCAGCCTAAGGTAATGAGGTAATTTTAGTTTTTTATGCATTTTATGATGAGAATAAGGATTTAGTTGCAACAATAGATGTGTTGGAGATGGGTGAAGGTGCTGAACAAGATGTGAATGTGAAGTTGGAGTTTATTGATGATTCCTTTTTTGAGAATGATGAAGGTGAAGATTCCATGATAGAAGAACTTGGTTACTTGTTGTAAAAGGTGGATGATGAGTCATAAGATTACTATTCTAACATTGTTTTGAGTGTAGAAAATTTGTTTGAAGTAGCAGCGTGTATTTCTAAAGGCACCAACAAAGTGATAAGTTGCATTGAAGACAAGAAAAAACAAGAAGAAGAATGTATAGCAACAAGAAAGGTAATACAAGACACATGTTGTGTTCAAGAAGGTATGAATACCATTAATTTTTTTCATTTTGATAAAACACATTGGTGGGAGGTAGCATTTGATAATTTGAATTTTATGGTGATGAGGAAAATGGTGCAGGAGCACCTAGGCTAACCTCCATTTTGCTTGTTATCAATTTTGTCTTGTACCTGACCTTAGCCAAGTCAAGATAATGGTGTGTTTACTTTGGACCTTAGAAGGTCTTGATTGTGTGTGGTAAGTTAGTCACTAGGACTAAAGTCATCTTAGTTTACTCATTGTTGTTAAATTTTTCTTTAATTAGCCTTAGACAGCTTATGTTGGAATGTAAAGCATTAAATGTGTGCTAAACACATCTAAGTTGTTAAAAGATGCCAAGAGGTAGTTAGGGGAGTTGTTGGCTTGGAATCAAGAAGATTGAGGTCCTAAGATGTAGGATGATGGCAAAGTTGCAAGAATGTTGCAAAGTTGCATGACAACATTTGCTAGGTTGCATGCAACTTAGTTGTCTTGGATTCCCTAAAAATTAGGAATGTGGGATCGATCAACTTCCCTTAAAATATGGCAAAGGCATCTATGTAGGTGTGTGGCTCAGAGACAAGCAGTTAGAATGCATTGTAATCAAGTTTTTGGTTTGAAGGAATAGAGAATTTTTGCATTTTCTGTGTATACCGTATGTTCTTGTGTGACAGTGCTATTAGATGAATTAGGAGTGTTGATTTGTTAGTAGATTTTTGTTTATACAATAGTTTTGAGTATCTTCCATTTTGTAATCAAGTTGTTTTGAATTGATTTAGGGCTTTGTATTCATAAGTTGAGGTTGTAGAGAGTTTTCTTGTTTTGTACAGTCCAGTCAGTCTCTTCATGGCTCCCCCATAAACTCTGACCACGAGATCTTCCTGAGATTAGTTGGGTATGGAAGGGGAGACAATGAACTATAAATATTTAGCAATAGGAGTCATGGGAAGGCGAGCAAGAATTTTTAAAATCAAACCCTAGGCGAGCTAGGACAGTCTGGTTAGGAGTTTGATGGTAAAAAGTGAAGAATATAGGCAGGGGTTACAAGTACTATACAGAACAAGCATGGTATCAGGTAGGATAAGATAGGATCTTCACATGCTAGAAGGATTGAAGCTTCAACCAATCCATTTGTGTGAGAAATTAGGAGGAGGTCATTGAAACCCTAAGAATTAGACCTAATAGCCCTTTTTACCCTTGATTGTAGGAACCTACTGTACAGAGGAGACAGAGGTCTGGAACCCTATGAAACATTTAAAGGCTCAAAAAGGGTGCCTAGAAATGAAGTTTATTTGCTAGGTTGTTTGACAAGTTAAAGCAAGAAAAGCAAAAAGGTGACTGGTAAGGGCTACAAGGAATTAGGCCTCACTAAGGCAAATTCTTGAAAGCAGGTAGTGTGAAGATTGAATATCATCCTAAATGGATCTAATTGGATGTGAAGGGCATGTTTACAGTACCTCTATCTCCCCTACAATATTTCAAGATTGTATGTGATGTTGGTACTTAGATTCTTCTAAGTCCAAGAGAGAGTATACTAGTTTCAAAAGAGGTGTTGGTCTTCCAAGGTAAAGTACAGGTGGAAAACTCTTGGAGAAGAGTTGGAGCAGGACTTGGTTAATCATCCAAGCCCAACAAGAACCCATTGGTATCAGGCTCTAGGAAGGAGACAATGAAAAGGTCTTCTAAAAGATTGTGCAAGCAAGCTTTGGTTCACCATACACCATATTAGTATCAGAGCAATGTTTGATCAAGGCTTGCGATTGATGTTGCAACCCATTGAGTTAGTAGGAGAGAACACACCAGAGGAGGAAAGAACCATGGTGACTAATGTTGAGTTAGCTAAGAAGGTAGAAGAGCAAGAGGAGGACAATCGACTGCTAAGAGAAAGGTTGTCTCGAATGGAGAAGCTCTTGGATGAAGTCCAAGAAATAGCAGACAAAGTGAAGGACAAGATAGAATTGAAGGAAGAATAGGAAGCAAAGGAAAAAGAAGAGGACTTGGAGGAGGAAGCTCCAAAACCTGACCTTGTTCTTGCTAAAGAACCCTTCTTGAAGGCACTGCAGGCCTTAAGTGGCAAAGCTTTGGAAGGAGTGCCACTATTCAGTGGACAAATGGACCCTGATTCAGTTGTGAACTGGATTGAGAGTATTGAAAATCACTTTGAATGTGATGGTATAATAGAGGCCCAAAAAGTAAAGGTGGCCAAGTCAAGGTTGAGAGGAGCAGCTCTCACATGGTGGAAATTTATACAAGCTGAAAGAGAGAAAGAAGGCAAGGGTCCCATAGTTACATAAAGAGGCATGGTAACTAAAATAAGATAGACCTATCTACCTGATGACTATGAAGTCTAGTTACATAGGAGAAGACATAATCTTAGGCAAAAAGATATGGATGTCCAAACTTTCACCAAGGAGTTCCAAAAGTTGTGCCTTAGATCAAAGGTGGTTGAAGATGAAAGCATTAAGCTAGCAAGGTATTTGAATGGACTTAAGTGGTCTATCCAAGAAGACATGAGCCTAGTGAACTTCAAAACCATCCACCAATGCTATCAAATGGCCTTAAAGATAGAGGAGAAAGGCAAAAAGAAGCAAGAGCAGACCTCCAAAAGTAGGGGTAAAGGAAAAGACAACAGAGGACAAAGAGGTGGCTATGGTGGAAGGAGTTCAAAACCAAGGGCCCAACGAGAAGCCAGATACTCTGAGCAGCAAGAAGGAAGCTCTTGTAGAGGTGGCAGAGGAAGAAGCTTTAGCTCTAGAGGAAGGAGTGGTGGACAAGGAAGGGGTAGTTACTTTACCAATATGAAGTGTTACCACTGCAATCAAATGGGACACCTAGCCTATAGATGTACAGAGAAAGGTGGTACCTCTCATGGAGGTGATAAGAGAACTAACCTGGTTCATGATGAGATAGCTATAGTAGATAAACATCTTGAAGTACCATTGAATTTAGAGGAAGGTGAGAACCTCATGATGAGGAGAACTTTGATCAAGGAACTAGTTAAAGAAGAGCCAAGCCAAAGGAGGTCCTTGTTTAGGATAAAGTGCAAGATGATGGGGAAAGTGTGTAGAGTCATCATTGACTCAAGATCTACTGACAATATTGTGTCAGAGGAGGCAGTCAGCAAGTTTAAGTTGACAAGGATACCCCACACCAATCCTTACAAGGTCACATGGCTCAATAAAGGTCAACATGTCCTGGTGAATGAACAAGCATGGGTGGAGTTCTCAATTGGTAGGTACAAGGACAAAGTCTTGTGTAATGCATTACCTATGGATGCATGCCACTTGATCCTAGGTAGACCATGGAAATTTGATCACCAAGCTGTGCATGATGGAGCAAAGAACTCCTATACTTTCAAGAAAGATAAGGTAACCTTCAAAATTCAGTCTTTGCTAGAAGATATAGAGGTGCAGAAAATAGGTCCTAAATTGCTCATGGTTGGTGAAAAAGAGTTCCTAGAAGCCTTGGAAGAAGGAGAAGGAGTTGGCTATGCAGTGATGCTTAGGCCAAGAGAGGTAAGCAATGAGAAAGCAGGTGAAAAACCAGAGTTACCTAAGGAGATACAAAAAATGTTGCAGACCTATGAAGGCATTGTGAGTAGTGGACAACCAGCAAAATTACCTCCTAAAAGAGCCATAAGTCATAGGATAGACTTGATACCAGGAGCTACCCTACCAAATAAAGCAACATACAAGATGACTCCTCAACAAAATGAGGAAATAGCTAAGCAAATTGAAGAACTCCTCAACCAAGGTCTCATTAGGAAAAGTATCAGTCCATGTGTAGTACCCACTGTCTTAGCACCTAAAAAGGGAGGAGAATGGAGGCTTTGTACTGATTCTAGGGCCATAAATAAGATAACCATCAGGTATAGGTTCCCTATCCCCAGGATTGAAGATCTCATGGATTGTCTAGGTGAACCTAGGTACTATACCAAGATAGATTTAAAGAGTGGTTATCACCAAATTAAGATACATGAGGGAGATGAGTGGAAAATATCCTTCAAAACCAATGAGGGTCTTTATGAGTGGCTGGTCATGCCATTTGGATTGTCTAATGCCCCCTCCACATTCATGAGACTCATGAATGAGATCCTCAAAGACTACATTAGCAAATTTGTAGTGGTGTATCTTGATGATATACTGATCTTTAGCAAAACAAGAGAGGAGCACCTCAAATAGATAGAGTTGGTTTTCCAGAAGCTACAGGAGGAGAAGTTGATGATCAATTTGGAAAAGTGTGAGTTCATCAAAACAGAGCTGGTGTACCTTCGATTTGTGCTATCACATGGCAACTTGAAGATGGATAGCAGCAAAGTGGAAGCCATCCTCAATTGGCCTACTCCAAAAATAGCAACAGAGGTAAGAAGCTTCCATGGTCTTGCTCAGTACTATAGGAAGTTCATAAGACAATTTAGTGCTATTTGTGCTCCTATGTTGGATACCATTAAAGGAGGAATGAAGACTAAGTTTGTTTGGAATGAGAAAGCTAACAAAAGTTTTGAGTTGTTGAAAGAAAAGATAGCTACCCAACCTATTTTGGTGTTGCCAAGATTTGAAAAGCTATTCACTATAGAGTGTGATGCAAGCAATGTGGCTATTGGAGCTATTCTCAGTCAAGAGGGCAGACCGGTGGCTTTTCATTTAGAGAAGTTAAGTGAAGCCAAGAAGAAGTATTCTTCTTATGACCTTGAGATGTATGCATTAGTCTAGGCTTTAAGGAAATGGAGGCACTACTTGTTTCCCAAGGAATTCATAGTGTATTCAGACAACCAAGCACTTAGTTTCCTGAATTCACAAGAGAAG
Source organism: Sequoia sempervirens (assembly GCA_007258455.2). Taxonomy (NCBI): domain Eukaryota; kingdom Viridiplantae; phylum Streptophyta; class Pinopsida; order Cupressales; family Cupressaceae; genus Sequoia; species Sequoia sempervirens. The sequence goes on from VDFB02373365.1 coordinate 238,580,930, forward strand.
TTGAGTCACAGACACATGAAATGGGTGGAGTACCTTCAAGATTACACCTTCAATATCAAGCACAAGAAAGGAGTTCTCAATAAGGTAGCAGATGCCTTGAGTAGAAGAGTCCTCACCATTCAAGAGATTTAGTTGAAGAGCATGGGAATAGATCATTTCAAGGATCTATATGCAGATGATGAAGATTTTGCAGACATCTATAAGGTATGTGCTGAATACAAGAATCACTTTCATAGTAAATATGTTGAATATACTTTGCAAAGTGATCTTTTGTTTAAAGGGAATCAGCTATGTGTTCCTAGAGGTTCTATTAGAGAGAACTTGATACAAGAAAAGCATAATGGTGCATTGAGTGGTCATTTTTGGATCACCAAGACTCAAGAACTTGTTCAAAGGTTTTACTATTGGCCAAGGATGAACCTAGATGTTAGGAGGTATGTGGAGAGTTGTATGGTGTGTCAAAAGGCCAAGGGTACTTCTTCAAATGTAGGCCTATACCAACCACTGCCTATTCCTACTAGGTCATGGGAATGCTTGAGTATATATTTTGTAGTTGGGTTACCCAAGACAAGACAAGGCATGGACAGTGTTTATGTGGTTGTGGATAGATTCAGCAAAATGGCTCACTTTGTGCCATGTAAGACAACTAATGATGCCAGTCAAATAGCTTCTCTCTTCTTCAAAGAGATAGTAAGGATTCATGGATTGCCAATCAGCATTGTATCAGATAGAGACACTAAGTTCATGAGTCATTTTTGGAAGAATCTTTGGAAAATATTGGGCACTAATTTATCCTTTGGATCTGCATACCATCCCCAAACTGATGGTCAGACCGAAGTGGTTAATAGAAATCTTGGAAATATCTTAAGGTGCTTGACCAAGGAGTATGGTCAACAATGGGATCAGTTGATTGGGCAAGCTGAATATGCCTATAATGATACTATCAACAGATCAATAGGGAAGAGTCCCTTTGAAATTGTCTATGGACTACATCCTAGAGGTGTCTATGAGCTGAGAGACTTGAAGGATGGAGTTAAGGGAAGTGGATATGCTGATGATTTTGCCTATGCAATGCAGGAGATTCATGATACAGTCAGAAAGACATTGGCAGAAAATACCATGAAGCATAAGACCAAGGTGGATGAGCATAGGAAAGAAGTTCAATTCAATGTTGGAGACTTGGTGATGGTGAATTTAAACAAGTCTAGACTACAGAAGGGAGTTCCTCATAAGTTGCAAATGAAAAGGATAGGTCCCTGTCCTATCTTGGAGAAATATGGAAACAATGCTTTCAAGGTGCAGTTACTAGATGACAGTGGATTGTCCCCTATTTTTAACATTGCAGATCTAGTTCATTACAAAGGACCACCACCAAACATGTATTAGACCCTCCATGAAGTCATCCAAGATGTGGAAGAACTCAAACTGCCCTCTGCTACAGTCAAACAAGCTGATAGTGTATTGGATACTAGGGTTTATAAGAGGACTAGAACCAAAGAATACAAAGAACATCTGATTAAAAGACATGGTCAACTTGATGTTGATGTAGTGTGGATCAAGGAATCAGAGTTCAAGAAGTTGGGCATTGATCTCAACTTGCTCAATCCAAGGGTGGATTGAAATCTTTTGTTTTGGGGAGGATGGTGCAGGAGCACCTAGGCTAACCTCCATTTTTCTTGTTATCAATTTTGGCTTGTACCTGACCTTAGCCAAGTCAGGATAATGGTGTGTTTACTTTGGACCTTAGAAGGTCTTGATTGTGTGCGGTAAGTTAGTCACTAGGACTAAAGTAATCTTAGTTTACTCATTGTTAAATTTTGCTTTAATTAGCCTTAGACAACTTATGTTGGAATGTAGAGCATTAAATGTGTGCTAAACACATCTAAGTTTTTAGAAGATGCCAAGAGGCAGTTAGGGGAGTTGTTGGCTCAGAATCAAGAAGATTGAGGTCTTAAGATGTAGGATGATGGCAAAGTTGCAAGAATGTTGCAAAGTTGCATGACAACATTCGCTAGGTTGCATGCAACTTAGTTGTCTTGGATTCCCTAAAAAATAGGAATGTGGGATCGATCAACTTCCCTTAAAATATGGCAAAGGCATCTATGTAGGTGTGTGGCTTAGAGACAAGTAGTTAGAATGCATTGTAATCAAGTTTTTGGTTTGAAGGAATAGAGAATTTCTGCATTTTCTGTGTATACTGTATGTTCTTGTGTGACAGTGCTATTAGATGAATTAGGAGTGTTGATTTGTTAGTAGATTTGTGTTTATACAATATTTTTGAGTATCTTCCATTTTGTAATCAAGTTGTTTTGAATTGATTTAGGGCTTTGTATTCATAAGTTGAGGTTGTAGAGAGTTTTCTTGTTTTGTACAGTCCAGTCAGTCTCTTCATGGCTCCATTTATACCCGCAACCTTGGCCTCAAGGGCCTACATTCTTTCCTCACACAACTTAAAATCATTAAATGAACCATCCAGTTCCATCAATCTATCAATGAGGATGTCAAATACAGAGGCCTTCTAAACATTCTGCATATTTTCCTTTAAGCCTCTTATCTTAATATTAATTTTATTGAATTCTTGCAATGTCCACTTAGCCAATTTGAAGGTGCTTGTAGCACCCGCTCTAGCCATATCCAGAAAACCAAACATAGAGGTACCATCTTCGTCCAGGTATGAAAAATACTTTGAAAGAAGATCAATCTTTAAGGGTGGAATAACATTTTTCTTTTGCTCACCCTCCACATTCAGATCCCCAACCTCCTTGTCCAGAGACACCTTAGGCAAGTCATGAATTGGAGAATCTTCAATAATCACCATTTTTTCAATAAGAATATTACCTTCCTTAGCTTCTTTGGAGTCCCTAGCCGCACCTACAAAACCCTTTTTCTTCAAATTAGCCAGCCTCTTTGACAGTCTTAGTTTTTCAACCGAACCAACATTACCCTAGGTTCCAACCTCAAGATCCCTACCAAAAACACCTTTTTCAACAACCACTTCCACAACCTTAGGAGATGACCCATCTGACCCTACCTGTGTATCATCACTCTCAGAAATGGCCAACCTCTTAGGATCCCTATTAATCTTAGAACCTTTCACCCTCCTTTTCTCCAAAGTTGAAGCCACACCCATAGGGGAGACATCAACCTTGTCCTCACTCCACTCCTCCTCCTCATCTAAAGAGGAATCTGAATCCGACGACCTAGATAAAGCACTTAAAATCTCTTCTTTACCTTTAATGGTCGAAGACGGGGTAAACAATTAGACACACTCCATAATAAGAAAAATAAGCCCTTTATGGAGGATAGGGGCCCTCCTATTCTTCAGATGAGCATACATTGAGGATTCCAACAAAGATTAAAGAAAAAAGGGGAAAGAGAAAAACTAGACATGCCTAAAATGATTAAGAGTGAAATGGTGACCAAGGAGAGCCTTAAATCTTCCTTCCAATGTCATATACTGCATCATCACCTCTGCAACGCTAGCCCATAACTTCTCGAGAAAGGTTCTATCATAACTCCAGCTCTCCAACTTGACCAAATTCTTTCACTCATCATCCTTAAAAAATTGGTCATTTCCTCCTCATTGCTCTTTTTGTCTTTGAAAAACTTCCTTCCCATAGTCGACATCCCCATAATAGTGGCAATAAGGTCCTCATTCACTTCCACCTCTAGCTGTTTCATCACAACCTTGTGATTATGCCAGAAGTAAACAAAATTAGTGGAGGAATTAGGGACATGCCCGTGAAATCTCTCCAAAAATGGAGTGAAATTGCCATGACAGAGAATGTTCCATAGTTTCTTTTTTCTCTAAATATCACCATAGGAGTCTGGTTGAATTCTAAATTTTTCTCCGCCCATGGTAGCCCAATCCAAACACACAAAACCCTAGTGAAAACTACCCAAAAGGAAGTGAAATAACCAAAAGACACCCACAAAGCATGCCAGATGGGGAGAAGTACAAGGACATAAAAGTTGCATCACCTTACCCGATGCCATCAATTCTTAAGATATTTCCATCATTCTCAGGAATGATCAATCCCTCCTCCCACGAGTGAAAATCAATAAGGCTAACAACAAAATTGGAAAAATAATCAGCCAAAGAGTTTCCCTCTCAATAAATGTGAGAGATGCGGGTCTCTTCACAAGATTGTAACATAATTACCATATCCTTTATTAATTGATCCATGTTCCAACTCGGGGGATGCATGCCACGCAAATTGTTTATGATATTCATAGAATTTCCTTCCAACCAAATTTTGGAGAAGCCCTTACTAATTGCATATCTAACACTCATGAACGCAACCTCTTCCTCTAAGCGATGATTAGTTTGTGTACCCAATGGGAGAATACAATTATAGTTATAATAAATTAAAACGTGATTTTTTTAGGTTCTGAATAGTAGACAATAGGATGTATCCTATGTAATGAAAGGTCATGCCTACTCATGAGAATTATTAATAGGTTTATTACTCGCACCCCTCTCACATGTATTATTTATGTTATCTACTTATTATTTTCTCTACTGATATTCATTGAGAATATAATCTCAAATGTGTGACCTTTGGTTCATAAAAGTAAATTGGACTACATAATAGATGCTCTAGAAATTGAACCACAATGAAATTGGAGTTGATTTTATGGGTCATATTCCTTCTCTTTTCAAAATATCCACTTGGATATTTTTGAGATAACATCTTCTACCTCTTCATGTGTCCCAAATAGTTGTATTATTAATATTTATCATCAAGGTAAATTTATACCACCTCAACCTAACCATAATTGTTTATAGTGAATGTGACATTATTTCTAGCTCCAAATTGAAGGTATTTGGAAGAGGGGAATTTTTAAATTCAATTTCAATACAATATTGGATGCAGTTGGATATTTTTTTGAATAGGAATCAATTTGATGTTTCAAAACTTTTTGTTCTAGTTGTCCCAACCAAGAGGATTTCTATAACATTGGGAAGATAGAAGAATAAAAGCTACATTATTACCCTATCCTTGAGCCCAATGTATAAGGAGTTAAGCATATTTCATATAAAAAACCATGTCAATTTTTAGGTTATGTTCTCCAACAAAAAAAATTGATTGTTGAAAAAGGCTAGTAGGAAATTCTTTATTTGATATGGTAATTTTAGTTTCATCATGTTACTGCCAACATGGAATAATTATAAATATAGTGTTACCTAGAAAATTGTATACAAACACTGGTCTGGAGATTTGTAATAGCTAACCGAAAAGACTATTCTAGAATATAAGATTAGAAAGATAAAATATACTTTAGGGATACTATCTAAGTGTCACATCCCATGTTGTAAATAAAAGTATGTAAGAAGATCTATTCACCAGTAGATAGAAGGTATAATCTAGGAATAGATAATAGAAGATAAATTAGTATAAGATTGACTATAACAAAGATACAATGGATTTATTAAATGATTATTGATATAATGAATATAAGGAACTCCAAAATTTGATCTATCATAAATGTGTATGCTAGTTTATTATGATTTACAACTAGTATTGGATCTAAAATACCTAATTATTTCACCTCAATAGTACCTACTCTAGTGTTATAAACTACAACTAATAGAAATATTTTGGGAACAAAACTTCAGACTATATCCGTTAGATGTATTTTTAACATTGGTTCCATTGATAGGAATTGTTAGCCTCTATCGAGGCTTACTGGAAAAAATTTCAAATCATAAAAAATTTATTGGACCAAACAATAGATGACATAATTGATATAGTCAATTAAAATTTTATCCTCTTGACATATACCCTGTGAGAGTGGGTTAGGCGACAAGGGGGTGAGAAACAAAAAGGGGGAAAGGTTTGGAGAGACCTATGAAAATATGAGACTGTTAATAAAAACTATTGAATAACTACCATGGGACATAATATAGGATAAATGCAATCCCTAACCTTAAACATCCATGGTCAAAAACATACAAACAAAAATAATAGGAGATTAAGAAGCAAGATAATTTACAAGAAAAGAGAGAATGGACAACCCTAACAAAGAAGAGAAGAGATAGAGAAAAGTGTTAGAAAGTGAAGAGAGACATAGGAGAAGAATGGAATTAACAAAAAAATAAGGTTAGAGAATGGAATTGGGAAATGCTATTGAGTTTTTTCGCATGGGTGAACCCATAAAAAGAGGAAAAGATAGCAAGAAGAAAAGGAAGAAAAAATAAGAAAAGATAAGTTGGTTATTGAAAGGAACTAGAGGGATCTCAAGTAGTTTAGAAAAGTTAACACTATTGGAAATATGAAGCCTTGCAACATGAGAATGAACTGACTATAGGTTGTTTTGGTTATTCTATTGTTGTCATTGATGTCAACATTATGGCAACATTGTGGGAAGCATGCTTCGTATACTAGTAGCTGATCTCTACCAAAAGTGTTCTTTATTGATAATCTAGTGCATTGGCTTTTGAGTCTAAAATTCACTACAAGAAGAGATATGACTTGGCTCTCTTAATATCATTATTATGACTCATTAATTTAGCTATATCTAGAATTTTGGGAAGTTTTTTGTTGTGTACAAAAAGTTATCAATGACAGAGTTTAGCTTTGTACATTACAGTTGTCTCTCTATTTAGTGTGCTAATGTGGGAGACTCCACATTTTATTAAGAAGCACATTTTGATGTTGTGGTTCTAATGGTGATATCTTTGATGTTAATGTAATAAGAAACTGATATAATATCAGATCTGAGAAGTGTTTACCTTGAGAAGTGTGTGTGCTAGTTTGGAGTTTTTGTGATTAGGTCCTATTCTTGGCTGACCTTATATATGGCATGCATTAAGAAGATTAATTATGCTTTGCAAATGTTAGTTGGATCCCTTCAAATCTATGCCAACTTGATATGATACACCACATGGATAAAACTATTTTGAATTTTATTTGGTTCCAACAAGATTTATTGTGACTGGTTTTTTTACATCTAATTAGGCCAACCTAATTGATGTATGAGGCATACTTGTATATATATATATAAGAAATTTTGTACTTGAAAAAGAGAAGGGTGTGTGTGTGTGAAGATGATATGTGAGCCTAAATGATCTATCAAATGTGAGCAATATATTGTGGGAGAATTAAAGGATTGGAGTTGAAGCATTGCACAACTACTGTACAGAGTAGTACTTCTAATTCAGATCCTCATTAGAATTGAACTCAACAAATAAGGTGTATTCCAATAGTTCATACTTTTGGAAATGAGCCACATATATTTATATCTTGGTGGTTAGCCATATCTTTGTATTTTGGGTGTGATCCTTTCTAAGGATAGTGAGTCCTAGTAGTGAGCCCTATAGTATTTTATATCTGAATATATTATAGTGTGAGCTAATCCTCACTGTGGTTTTTCCCACTTTGGGTTTTCCATGTAAAAATCTGGTTTTGATGTGTTTTGTGTTGTCATGCTCATTGCAATGCCTTCATTATTGTTTGTAGTTATATGTGGTTTAATAATTGGATGGTTTGTAGCTAAATTCTTTAATGGAATACTAATTCACCCCCCCTCTCAATATTTTGGATAATCAACAATTGGTATTAGAGCTTGGTTCCTCTAAAGAAGTCTAACAACTTGAGGAAGGTTTCAAAATTTGAATACATGGAAGACAAAATATTTGTTATTCCTCTGGGAGTGATCTTTATTGAACATATAGGAGAGAATGTAGAATTGAAGATAAAAGAAGTGAATGAGTGTATTAAGGATTTAAGGAAAATGTATGGAAAGTTCAATGATGAATCAAAAAGGGCATATGATGATATCACCATATTGCTAGTGTATTTGGAAGAAAAGAGAATTATTTAAGATTGTCAAAATGTTAAAATTCAAACGAAGATGGATGAATGTGCAAAGCTTGAACAAGAAGCAATAATATTAAAATCGGATCTAGAAAAGGAAAAAAGACATGAGGATAAATTCAATGCAAGCACTACAATGCTTGATGATTTAATATGTCTTCAAAGAATGGATATGGATAAAAGTGGTTTAGGATTTGATGAATGACAATTTTTAAAGGAAAATAAACCTCATGATAAGAAGATCCAGTGCAATGATGGTTAATTCAAGGATCAAAAAGGAAATACTAGGACTCCTCTCAAAAACCTAATGCTCAAAAGTACTTATCTTTCAATGGTGTATGTTAATCTTGCAATAAGTTTGGATATAGGGAAAAGGAGTGCAAAAGTAGGAAAAATTATGCTTTATCATTCTCTAGTCAATGTTTTGAATGCAAAAAGATTGGACATAAAGTTATGGATTACAAATGTCAGAATTTGATCAAGTAATTTCATTCATTTAATGGACACTATTTTCACTACAACTTATTTGGACATAAGGCTAATTAGTGCAAATATAGATTGACTAAAATAAAATATGGATAGAAGAATTTTGTTTTCTATAATCCAAAACACTTTGGCAGAAAGTGTAGAAGAAAAAATATGAAAAACTTGAATCCGATAAAGAGTCATGAACCAGTAATTAAGTTTGATCTAGCATAAGTGTAATAAAAAATGAAAAAAATCTAGAGAAAGGAATGATAATTTAAGCAAAGTTTATCAGAATCATCATTTTTATTTGTGTCGACCATCGGTGTAGATACACCCGAAAAAAAATAATCCAAGCAATACCTAAGGGGGAGCAATAATCAAAAAATTTAATAAACCCATCATTGATATATGATGTCATGTCATGATAGAAGTGCATTCAACAATGTTACAAATTCAACATTCATGCAAAATGAATTTTCAAAAAGGTGTGAAGAATGAAGTTTGTAGAATTGGAAAGGGTGAAGTATACACAAATTTTGTGGTGATCTACTTGTAGTTAGAATCATTTATTATAGAAGAATTTGGAATGAACGAAATAAATTTAGAATTGTTAAGATGCATTCAACAAAAGGAATTTGTTAAAAAGGAGATGTGTGTAGATGAAGCTTGAAGAAAATAGAGCATTTCCATATAGCATAATTTTAGGATTTGGTGGGAAATAAAAACAAATAAAAGTGAACTCAAGACATGCTCGAGAAGATAAGAATCAAACATTATTTCTTGTTGAAGATTAAAGAGGTACTCTGCTTAAACTATCTTTCAATTTTATGCAATGGATAATTTAAGGATAGTAAATGTTTTAGAAAAAATTTCAATCAAATTAAGGATACATTCTCTGTAAAATTTGTCGGAAGAATCCATGGATGCATTCTATAGCATTCCTCCTAGAGTATTACCTATTGAAGAAATCTATGCATATGTTTATGGGAAAATTAAGGAAATGTCACTGGGTCGATTAAGTATTTTATGGAAGAATGAGTTGGAAGAAAATTATGATTCATATAAGATCTTAGTTGAAAATAAATTGGATGTTTGGTAGAAATTCCTATTGTTTTAATTTGACGTGAAATACATTTGAATGGTTTTAAAAAAGATTCATGGTGAATCCATTTGGATTGATGAAACACACCTGATAAATAGAGAAGCTATAAGAGATGTGACAAGCTTTTGTTTCTCCATACTAGTTCTGAGATGAAAGTCTATAAGTGATCAAGAAATAATTGAGTTAACTAGTGCGACCCTTGAAGGTAAAGAATTAATTTTGAGTACTACTGAAGATCCAATCACTTAGTGTGCTACAATTATTATTGGACACATAATTTTCTTACCAAGCAATGACCACTTACTTTATACTACTTATGTTTACACTGCACTTGATATGGTTAGGAATGGTACGGATTATGATCGTTGTGAGCTACTCCAATTGCATCTATTAAAGAAATTTAAAGAGATTAAGAGGAATAAGAAAAGTACATTCAAGTATGGTACCCTAACAGTTTATTTACTCTTTTACTTTATGAAAGAGTTACTAGTAATTGGAAAGGTAGAATGGATAAACATAGAGCCAATAGCTCATTAAATTAAGAATTTCATGAAAAAATTGGGTGGTTCAGATGTTCAAGAAACTGCTCTTGTTGCATTCTTTGGAACATTTCAAATGAGAATGAATAGAAGAACAAGAATTACAAAAAATGTGGTTGAAAAGTACTCTAGAAATATTAATTTCCTATTCTCTATAGACTTCTTTTATATTGAAGAATTTGAATCTGCGTTGGTGTGGATTTCTAAATTAAATTATGAAGTTACTGAGACTGAGATTGATCATTATGCAAAAGTACTTCAAGAAAGCCCCAAAAACCCTAACATGATAGATATAAAGGAAATTCCTGAAGACTATGATAGTGCAACAAGAACCAAAAATAAGAGGAAAGGTATTATTAAACAAGAAATCTCAAAACCAAAAGGATGTGAACTGGAGAGAGGTCACCATGAGCATGCAATTTGAGAAGCTTTGAGAGAGTTGTAGAAAGTGATCCTCGATGCAAGCTTCAATTCATCTACATCAAATGTAGAAAATATTAGGAGTATAATTAACTCTCTGAAAGCATTTATCTCCATACTAGAAGTTTAAATAGGAAATTAATTTGCAAAAGAAAATATAGAATTCATCAAGAAGAAATGTGTAAATGCACATCACAAAGTTGTGAAGGAATTGGAGGAAGTTCAAGACTGTGAGAAAGAAGCTTAGGAGTTACTATCTTTTTTCTTGAATTGATCCAATAGGACATTAAATGTAAGAGATGAAATAAGAAAAAGTGAAACCTAAATGAGTACTCAAGTAGATGTTTATAGCTTGGAAGATGAAAGGGACAATCAAATATGGTCCTACATTGTGTAGTTATAGGAAAAATTATTTTCCCTACAAGATCAAAAAATAGAAGTAATTAAGTAGTTTGTGGCACTTAGAGATCTGGTAAAACTCAAGCATATTCATGTGTCCAGTGCTCTTGACAGTGTTGGTAATATATAAAAAATTAATCTCAATCCCAACACTATAGAAGAAGGCATACATTCTTTGGCTAAGCTTGATCTACAACATAAGACTCTTGCAAGTCCAAAAGGATCATGGGAAGAAGGAAAATCCACATGGAAGGACACCTTGAAGAACCTCAAAGAATCTTCTTTTTTAGGTTAATACCCTTTTTTTGTTTGGTCAATTTTTGATGCATATACATATTCGAGGAATTAAACCATACCCCTTCATGAAATTTTCCATTGATGTCAAAGGGGGAGAGATAGATAGTTAGAGGAAAAACATTTTTGTCAAGATCAATTTTTTAAGGGGAAGCATTAATCTTGAAAGGGGGAGTATTCAGTTGCTTTGGGATAAATTTTTTTTTGATATGCATGTTTCCATCAATTCCAAAGGTGCATATTGTTGGAAATATGAGGCCTTACAACATGAGCATGAAGTGAACATAGGTTGTTCTAGCTATTCCAATGTTTTCATCATTTTCAACATTATGGAAACATTGTGGGAAGCATGTTTGGTATTCTAGTAGCTGATCTCTACCAGAAGTGTTCTTTACTCATAATCTAGTGCAATGGATTTTGAGTCTAGAATTCATTGCAAGAGATATGACTCTAATCTCTTAATATCATTATTATGACTCATTCATTTAGCTATATTGAGAATTTTGGGAAGTTTTTTGTTATGTACATAAAGTTATCAATGATAGAGATTAGCTCTATACACTATAGTTGTCTCTATGTTTAGTGTGCTAGTGTGGGAGACTCTACATTTTATTAAGAACATTCTGATGCTTTAGTTCAAATGGTGATCTATTTGATGTTAATGTAATAAGAAACTGAAGTAATATCATATTTAGGAAGTGTTTACCTTGAGAAGTGTGTGTGTTGGTTTGGAGTTTTTGTGATTAGGTCCTATTCTTGGCTGACCTAATATATGGCATGCATTAAGAAGATTAATTATACTTTGCAAAGGTTAGTTGGATCCCTTCAGATCTACATTGACTTGATATAATACAACACATGGATAAAAGTGTTTTGCATTTTATTTGGTTCCAAAAAGAGTTATTTTGATTGGTTTTTTTACATCTAATTAGGCTAACCTAATTGATGTATGAGACATTCTTGTATATATATAAGAAATTTTGGAGTTGAAAAAGAGATGAATGAAGAAGAGAAGGTTGTGTGTGTGAAGATTATATGTGAGCCTAAATGATCTATCAAATGCGAGCAATATATTGCGGGAAAAGTCAAGGATTGGAGTTGAATAATTATGTGACTACTATGTAGAGTAGTACTTCACATTCAAGGCCTCATTGGAACTAAACTCAGCACATAAGGTGTATTCCATCAGTTCATACTTTTGACAGTGAGCCACATCTATTTATATCTTGGTGGTTAGCCATATCTTTGTATTTTGGTTGTGATCCTTTCTAAGGATAGTGAGTCCTAGCAATGATCCCTATAATATTCTATATCCAAATATATTATATTGTGAGATAATCCTCACCATGGTTTTTCCCACTTTGGGTTTTCCACGTAAAAATTTGGTGTTGATGTGTTTTGTGGTGTCATGTTCATTGCAATTTCTTCATTCTTGTTTACAGATATATTTGGTTTAATAATTGGATGGTTTGCAAATAAATAGTTTAAAGGAATACTGATTCATCCCCCTCTTAGTATTCCAAATAATAAACAAATAAACAATTAGGAAACCAATAACTTATCGATAGAGGAAATTTTTAGTACAAAGGATCATACCCTACCAAAACCTTTTTCAAACCCTGAAAACAAATTGGGCTTAGATAAAATTATAATTAAATTAGATGACATTTTCAAAGAGTTCCTACAATCTTTGAATAAATTCCTATCAATAAATAATGAATATTTAGAAAAGATAATTAATAAAGCATAAAAAAAGTAAGGAGGAAGAATAATATAATAAGGAAGAAGAAATAAAGGATGAAGATAATAGGCCATTAACTAATCAAACGGCATTTACTAACAAAAATATTGAATGAAGTTATGAAGATTCACAAGCCCTAGAATAGGACTTATCCCCATTAAGGTCTAAAATCAAAAGAGTTATAGCACAAGAGTTACAAAATCAAATAGAAGGAAAGGAAGAGAAGCAAGAGAAAAAATAAGAGAAGAAAGAGTAGTATACCTCATGGAATGAGATATTGGGATAAGACTACTTTGAAATAAAACTTGAAAAATATAAGGGAAGAGAAAATAAACATCAAAACAACATTAAGGAAGCTATGCACTAAACAAACTGACATATAAGCCTAAGGGAACACAACATCTAGAACAACATTCATACACCATGGACATCATAGTGAAAATCCTTGTCTTCAAAATAGATACCACCACAGCACTAGAACATGTATTTATTTTGGAGTCCCTATGGGAGAAAAAGTTTTTAGATTTTGCAGGATCACTAAGGAAAGAGGAATTGGAATTTGTATATGAATAATTACCCACAACATAAAGCTACATGGAAGGTATGGAAATAATTTTTAGCCAACTTTGGCACACTAGAAGTTCCAACTGAGAGTATTACTAGATGATAATTTTAATACAAGGAGAAAATGAATCAATCGATAATTATGACAAGAAGTTTAAGGAATTATGCAATAAGTTGGAAGAACCTTTAACAAAGAAACAAAAGAGTGAATGGTTGATAGATCTGGATTGCATAAGTTCATTATAGCTAGATCATATGGAATATTCTTTGATAAATATATTAACCTAATCATTATGGACTACTAGATTGAATTTCAACCATGGAGGAAACTAGAAAAGGATAAAAGTGTTAAAATTCTAGAAGATTTACAATTGAAGGTTAAGAAGTTGTTCATAAAGCAAGAGATCAAGGATAGTGAACCTAGCCAGCTAGATAGAATTTGGTGAATGTATTGCAATAGGGAAGGACACATATGGAATGAATGCCCTGAAGATACAAAAGAAACATTGGCTTTAGTAAAAAAAATAAAACCTAACTGTATGTATTGTGCTATTTGTCAAGAAAGGGATATACATCTAATAGAAGATTGTCCAAAAAATAAACCTCCAATTCAGAATGGAAGAAAGCAAGGAAATTATAGAAAACAGTGTTGTCACAACCACAATTATAGTACTGATGAAAATAGCAATACAGGATATCAGATTTCACCTTGGCAAGACAACCAAAATGCATGTGCCATATAGAACAACCAATAATTTGGTTATTAAGAAGCCAATAGATACTTCAGCTATAGAGGAGGAAGAGGAAGAGGCCATATCAACAAAAATAAGAAATTATGCTTGAATTTCTTTAAATGTAGAAAAATGGTACATTATTCCTTTGAATATTGGACAGAGAGGAAACCAAAATGCACTTTATGTGGACAAGATGATCATACTATGTTCTAATATGAAGTTACTAGAACATTTGGAAGAAGAATTAGTTAGAGGCTTTCATAAAATGGATGTATGGATTTCAAATTCTTCTACATAAGAAGAGTTAGTTGTTGAAAATAATACAAAGAAAACTAGAGTAAAGAAGAAAGGAAATGTTGTTACTAGGAAGGATACTAAATCTAGTAGATGTAAAAAGATGCAAATGGTAGAAGATGCATGCAAAGAATACTATAGTCCAGAATAATAAGAAGAAGAAGAGGAGGAACTAGAATACTTCTAGACTAATAGAAAATAACATGAAAAGGTGTTCAAACAAGCCAAACAAGATATAATGCAGCATCAAAAGAAGAAGTAGGTTGCTTTACAGAGTAAGAAGTGAAAATGCTAAAAGACCTTGCATTCCTAGCTAGCAAAAAGATCTAGTAGCTAAATTAAAGTGTAGCATAGAAAATTGTATGCTCTTGAAGAAAGAGGAAATTTCACACTTAATTTGGACCTATTTTGGCATCCTTGCATTAATCACTCCTTAAACTTACCATTTATAGGCCCTTAAGACCCATTATTTTGGACCTTGAGGCTTATTCCACTCAAAAATCATATAAATATTGACAAATAACACTTAAATTATTCAAATTTCAGAAAACCCACCTCAAAAACTTCACGTGGGACCCATTCGACACCTTGGGCTAATGAGTCCCCTTTGGTGGAACTAAGTCACTAAGGATGGCGAATTAGTCCCTTTTGGGGGATTTTTTAATTTTGAGAAGGAAAATCACTGACCTAATTCAATTTTTTTATGGATATCATCCTGTGAGGTCTAAATAATGCTTAATTAGGTATGAATTCCTATAAATATAAGTTTTTGGGTCATTTTTCACAACATCTAGTCATTTTAACAAACAAAGTTGAAGCTTTAGGGCAACATTAAAGGGTTTTTTTCAAGTCTTCAAGCTCACTTTTTGTCCAAGATATTGCATTGTCTAGGGTTGATCATGAATTCCTATGGAGAATCATGAAAAATTCTAGGTTGGGGAGATGCAACTAGCCATCAAGCCAAGCCTAAGAACTTGTTTTCTAGGTGATTCCATCTTGCATTTTTTCTCTATTTTCAGCCTAAGGAAGGTTTTCATGTCATTAAGATTCCTTTAAAGTGATTTAGGGTCTCTTAAAGTGAGTCTTGCATTGTTCAAATTTCATCCATGCATCTTATTCTTACATGTTGTAATAGGGTTGCATCTTGCTTCAAATTTCCTAGTCTTAGATGCACTTAGGGCTAGGGTTGTGCTACATATTTCATTATCCCTTTCAAGGTTTAAATACCAACTAGGGGTTTGACCGAGGAAAAGCTCCCATTAGAAATCAAACTATATTCTATTTTGCAGGTGTTTTTGTAGAATTGGATCCGGGTTTCAGTTTGGAAATGAAGTGCAGGTGTTGGAGTATAGATCTATAATTTCAATTTTTTGAAAGGTGAAAAAGGACTAAGTTTCCATCAGTAGTATATGAGTCCCACTAGAGGTATTTTCTAGATTATTTTACAGATTCCAATACCCATTTCCCTAAAACTACTTTCTGGGTAGAAACCCTTTTCTGGGACTAAGTTGTCCAGCTTGGCTATGAGTCCCAATTGGCAAAAAAAAAATTATTTTCCAGAATTTCAAAGATATTTATAGTCTTCATTCTATCCTTTATCAATTCATAGGTGCACTCTTTCTGTTTGGCTTCTCTCTCTTGTTTTATATTGTATTCAATCTATATTTTTTCATATCACAACGTGTTTTCAAACACATTGCATTTTCCTAGTTTTGCATTAATAACCATTCTCTTTTATTAGTTATTTGCATCTTGGACATTCCCCTTAGATATACTTCAATCATAATTGCATTGGAATCTCAAGGGCATATTCTTGAGTGATCCATCAAGGTTTTTGGATACCTCTCTCCTTTTAGGTGCAAAACCCTAGAAATGTAAGAGAGTTCCCCTATCCCAAAAATATTTGGTTCATTTTGGTAACATCAACACAAATTACATGCATAATTCACACATCATCACCTACATCCCTCATAGGTTGGGAAACATCAACCTCATCTTGTGCAGGGGGAATGGAAGATGTGCTAGCTCCTCCATGATCATGGATACTGATGCCTGCTATGGAGGTTGCTCATGATCTAGTCATACGAATGGGTGAGGGATCTCCCCACTCATGTTGATCCTTAGATGCTACCTCATCATCCTCACTCATACATGGCTCCTCCTCCTTGTCCTCCTTGTCCTCATCCTCCTCCCCTCTGTCCTGGCCATCATAGTCAAGATATGCATCCTCATCATACTCCTCATTAATGAAATTGGTAAATATGTTTGTATCCCTATACTATGTCTCCTCAGCCCTATCATCTCTATTATCTCCATCATCTGGCAATGGTCATGTATCTCATGTAGTATCATCAATAAAAAATATAGGAGCTTCTCTTGATACTATCCACCACTCCTCATAATCATCTATGGCACCGACATCATCCGCATTGAAGACTAGAGGCTAATCATGATTTGAGTACTCAGAGTTGCTCTTGAAATAATTGTCTAAAGTGAGTTGTACTATATCACCTGGTCTCTAGGCACTCTACATTGATGCCCTAAAAAAAGGTCACGCCATAGATGGTGTCTGGATCTTCCCAAACTATCACATGACTCGATCGTAGTAGAAGGGACATACTACGTGGTCATGTTAACCAACTAAAAATCTATCTAGCTATAATATTATCAACTAGCTCATGTGATTTGGCCATTGAAGTGTCAGCTGATAGGGTCTCCACAAGATATCATCCTCCTCCAATCGGTCAAATCTCACTCTCCAATAGTGTAATTCTTTGTACTACCACAACTGTCATAGAGGATAGCTAAAGGCCCAAGGATACCCCACTACTATCACACATGGGAAGCTGGTGGGTATAGTACACATGATATGCTCAAGGAACCAAACTTGTAGAAGTATACAATGTATGATGATGTCCACCTCCCAAAACATGAACCATCCAAAATCATAGTATAGGTGCACTAGGATACAATGCCCCTAGGCATATACTATCTTGTGCTCTACTGTCCCACATATTAGGTGTACTAGTCCTCCATCTAGTTGTGTTGTGAACCCATCTAGGATGAGTAATAATTCAACCATGTGCATCATAATCCATCTCACCACCGAGGCTCATGAATATAGCAGCATCGAAAGATTGATCCATCCTCTCACCCACTTGTCGTGCACTGGTCCATCTAGGAAATACTGTATGTCGGCCTTCTGCTTGTAAAATGCATGATCTCTTTGGAAGTGTACTCACTCTCCCCAAATAGGAACTCGAAGAATGCAGTGGATGTCCTCTAGAGTGATCGTCATCTCACCAGTAGGAAGGTGGAATGTACAGGTGTGTGTATCCGAGTGCTTGGTTAAAGAAATCTACATTGCATCATAGTACCTCATGGGGGGAATGAGGTATGCTCAATATATCCCACTAGCCTGCAAGTGCTTTGTGTCCACTAAAAGTGTGGGGGCTAAGTCTCTCAAAAAGCTAAGCTACTTCCCACCCAGACGCTAATGGGAATAGGTAGGTAGCTATCAATAAAGTAAACATATACCCTATAAGAAATCCCAAATCTTTAAATTTTACATTATTCATCATAAAAGTTTGCTAAAGTTCCTCTAGTGTGATTCCCTAAAGGACCTAGACACTTTATAACCCTTTTGGGACACTTCGCAAAGAAATGGGACAATTTGCAAACAAAAGGGACACTTTAGAAATAAATGGGACACTTCATGAAAAAAGGGGACACTTTGCAAACTTTTTTCCAGGATCTTAAATTAACCTAGAAATACATTAAAATCATCAAATAATTGTGTAATGACTAAAGCAAAGGTAGGAGAATAGACTCACCTTATGCTAATGCTCATCACATGCCACCTGGTCTCATAACATGTCCAGTCTAACAAGCTCGTAGCCCCATTTGCTCGACATCTTTTACTATTCTCTCATCACTCTCAAGCTAAAAGTAGGTAAAATGACAAAGTAAGTTATAATTTACTTCACTTTTAGCTCTTATATATAAAACCAGGGCTTTTTCCTATATTAGAGTTAAAAAGGTGCTTTTTATTCAAAATAACATAACAAGTGCTAGTGAGCTCCATTTTTAGCGTCGTTCATTGCATTGGAATTGTGATTCTGCACCCAATATTGTCAATCGTCCACCATTATGCGGAATGGTACTTGTGAATTCCCTACAATATGTTTTTCCTTATTCGATGTGGCTATATTGCTACCTTCATTCCACCTCTGTAAAGAAAGCATACGAGGATTTTTGGACAAATAAAAAATTCATGTAGCAAGATGTGGTTCCTAATGTTGTGGTTTTGTAGATAACTACACTGGGGGCTTCATTCTCCCACCTTATGAATGAGTATCATTTTATGAAATAAAGTGTACCATGTAGAGTCCTTTAGCTTTCATATGCACGAATAGTCATATGGGTGCTAATGTGGGGGCTAAATGTAGCGTAGAAAATTATATTCTCTTAAAGAAAGAGGTAATTTCATGCTTAATTTTGACCTATTTTGGAATCCTTGCATTAATCACTTCTTAAATTTACCATTTATAGGCCCGTAAGACCCATTATTTTGGACCTTGAGGCTTATTCCACACAAAAATCATATAATTCTTGACAAATAACACTTAAGTTATTCAAATTTTAGAAAACCCACATCAAAAACCTCAAGTGGGACCCATTCGCCACCTTGGGTGAATGAGTCCCCTCTAGCAGGACTAAGTCACCTAGGGTGGCAACTTAGTCCCTTTAGGGGGATTTTTTCAATTTTGAGCTAGAAAATCATCGACCTAATTCAAATTTTTGATGGATGTTGGCTTGTGAGGTCTAAATTATGCTTAATTAGGTATGAATGCCTACAAATATTATTTTTTGGGTCATTTTTCACAACATCTAGTCATTTTAACAAACAAATTCAAAAGTCAATTATTGAATATCTTTCACAAGAAGATTCATAAGTCTATCTACAACAAAGTTGAAGCTTTAGGGCAGCATTGAAGGGTTTTTTTAAGGTCTTCAACCTCATTTTTTGTCCAAGATATTTCATTGTCTAGGGTTGACCATGGATTCCTATGGAGAATCATGATGAATTTTAGGTTGGGGAAATGTAACTATCCATCAAGCCAACCCGAAGGACTTTCTTTCTAAGTGATTCCATCTTCCATTTTCTCTCTATTTTTACCCTAAGGAAATTTTTCATGTCATTAAGATTCCTATTAATTGATTTAGGGTCTCTTAAAGTGAGTCTTGCATTGTTCAAATTTCATCCATGCATCTTATTCTTACATGTTGGAATAGGGTTGCATCTTTCTTCAGATTTCCTAGTCTTAAAGATTGATCTATCCTCTCACCCATTCATCATGCATTGGTCCATTTAGGCAATACTGCATGTCATCCTTCTACTCATAAAATATATGATCTCTCCAGAAGCATACCTGCTTTCCTTGAATAGGAATGCAAAGAATGTGGTGGATGTCCTCTAGAGTGATCATCATCTCACTAGTAGGAAGGTGGAATGTATAGGTGTCTACATCACAATGCTTGACTAGAGCCATCAACATTGCATCATGGTACCTCATGGGGGGAATGAGGTACACCCAATATATCCCAATAGCCTACAAGTGTTATGTGTCCTCCACTGAAAGTGTGGGGGCTAAGTCTATCAGAAAGTTAAGTTGCTTCCCACCCAGACGCTGAAGCAAACGGGTAGGTACCTATCAATAAAGTAAACATATACCCTATAAGTAATCCCAAATCTTTAAATTTACATTATTCATCATAAAAGTGTGCTAAAGTACCTCTAGTGTTCTTTCCGAAACACCCTAGACACTTTAGAACCCTTTTGGGACACTCTGCGAAGAAATGGGACACTTTGTGAAAAAGTGGGACACTTTGCGAACAAAAGGGACACTTTGCAAACAAATGGTCCAAACTTTGCAAAAAAAATTCTAGGATCATAAATTAACCTAGAAATACATTTAAACCATCAAATAACTACATAATTACTAAAGTAAAGGTAGCAGAATTGACTCACCGTGTGTTGATGCTTGTCGCATGGCACCTGGTCTCATATCATGTCCAGTCTTGTAGGCTCATAACCCAATCTGTTTGACATCTTTTACTATTCTCTCGTCACTCTCAAGTTACAAGAAGGTAAAATGACAAAGAAAGTTATAATTTACTTCACTTTTAGCTCTTATGTATAAAACTAGGGCTTTTCCCTATATTAGAGTTAAAAAGGTGCTTTTTCTTCAAAACAGCATAACAACTTGTGCTAGTGAGCTCTGTTTTCATTGCCATTCATTGCATTGGAATTGTGATTTCACACCTAACATCATCAATCATCTATCATTATATGGGATGGTACTTGAAAATTCCCTATGATATGTTTTTCCTTATTCAATGTGGCTAGATTGCTACCTTGATTCCACCTTCGTAAAGCAAGTAGAATCAAGGGGGCACATACATCTACCCTTGAATTTTATTTCTAGAAGTTGCATAAGAGAATTTTTGGACAAATAAAAAATTCATGTTGTAGGATGCAGTTCCTAATCTTGTGGTTTTGCAGATAACTACAATGGGGGCTTCATTCTCCCACCTTATGAATGAGTATCCTTTTCTAAAATAAATTGTATCGTTTAGAGTCCTTTAGCTTACATATGCATGAAGAGTCATATGGGCACTAAGGTGTGGGCTAAATGTAGCATAGAAATTTGTATTCTCTTCAAGAAAGAGGCAATTTCACACTTAATTTTGACCTATTTTGGAATCCTTGCATTAATCACTCCTTAAACTTACCATTTATAGGCCCCTAAGACTCATTATTTTGGACCTTGAGGCTTATTCCACTCAAAAATCATATAAATACTAACAAATAACACTTAAATTATTCAAATTTTAGAAAACCCACCTCAAAAACCTCAAGTGGGACCCATTCACCACCTTCGGCAAATGACTCCCCTCTGGTGGGAATAAGTCGCCCCCTTGGAAAACTTAGTCCCTTTTGGGGTATTTTTCAATTTTGAGCAGGAAAATCACTGACCTAATTCAAATCTCTGATGGATGTCAGCCTGTGAGGTCTAAATAATGCTTAATTAGGTATGAATGCCTATAAATATAAGTTTTTGGGTCATTTTTCACAACATCTAGTCATTTTAACAAACAAATTGAAAATTCAAGTGTTGAATATCTTTCACAAGAAGATTCATAAGTCTATCTACAACAAATTTGAAGCTTTAGGGAAGCATTCAAGGGTTTTTTTCAGGTCTTCAAGCTCAATTATTGGTGCAGGAGCACCTAAAATACATGATTGTAAAATTCCTTCAAGTATAGGTTGGTCTAGAAATAAGGGGGGTAAATTGTTAATAAGGTCTAATAAGATCACTTTAATGTATTTGGGGTGGAAGCATTAGTTTAATTCAAACTAAGTTACTTAATTGTCAAAAAAGTGCAAAATGGGGAATTTGAGGGGTTAAGGTAGTTTTGGTCAGTTTTAGGCATTTTCTTGGTAGTTTTGGAATGAAAAATGTTTAAATTGACTCTTGAAGGCTCGAGCAGGGTTGATGAAAGCATTTTTAAAAAAAGAAAATTAATACAAAGTGTTGTTTTCTAGTAATTTTCTATTTTTCTCTCATTTTCCTGGTTGTGTACGGGTCCGTACAGCAGAGATTGATCATAAATGTTTGGATTTTGATTTAGGGTTGTTTTTTCTATGTTTTGAATTGGTTCTTGAGAGTTCTCCTTGTGAATTAAGTCATTTTAATTGAATTTGCTGTTGACTGGTTTAAAACAGGGAAAGTAGGGTTTTGAGTAAAATATGAGTTGAATGGCCATTCCTCCTTATGTGCAGGCTGTAACTCAGAGGAATGGGCCTATATAATGTAGGGTGAATAATATAATGGGCCTCCTTGTGGTGGAAGAATATTCAAAGTAGATGAAAGAGTCTGCCCTGTTGCAAAATGGTGTTTTGGGCCTGGGAGTCAAGGCTAGAGTGAGTGAAAAGTCTAGAGAGAATGAAATATGGGTTGAAACCCTAAAGGACAGCTTTGGTAGGTGTATTTGATGCTATTTAGAAGTTTTGAGTGATTGCAAGTGTCTGGTTGTGTGAAGAAGTTAGAAATCCTATGGTGAAGGGGTGAAAAGAGGGGAAAATTAGGTGGTTTACAAAGGGAGTATATACAAAATGTGAGGGCAGTGAAATGTAAGGGTGTTTTGAGCATATTCAGGCTGAAATTAGAAGGATTCAAGTGGTTTTGGGTTTACTAGTGATCTGGGTATAGGAAATACAATAAGCCCTAGGTTTTAGGAAGGAAAAGGAGGGTTTTATGGAACAGTAGTTTAGAAGGGCAGTACGGAGGTTCTAACTAGAGATTCCTTTGATTTGTGCCACAATTTGTGACTGTCCAAGAGTTGGTGAGGTGAAGATAAATTTAAAAGACACTTTGTTTGTAAAAGTGGGCTAATTCTACTAGCCCTTAGTCACTGTGACTGAATGATTTTATAGGTTTTGACAAATGAATCTGACTTATAAGCTTGGAAATGTCTTTGTGATGCAATATGGATGCTATTTGGATGATCAGTGGGTATTCTTATAGTTGTCATTGAAGGATTGGTCTTTCAGTTGCTTAGTTGTGAATTGGAAAGCTGTAGAGTTGACCCTATGGAAGTTGGGCTAATCATTTGATTTTGTGTTGGTTGATTGTTCCTCCACCCTGCTCTGCATCAATTTTTGTCCAAGATATTGCATTGTCTAGGATTGATCGTGGATGCCTATGGAGAAACATGAAGAATTCTAGGTTGGCGAGATGCAAATAGCCATCAAGCCAAGCCTAAGGACTTGTTTTCTAAGGGATTCCATCTTCCATTTTCTCTCTATTTTCAGCCTAAGCAAGGTTTTCATGTCATTAATATTCCTTTAAAGTGAGTCTTGCATTGTTCAAATTTCATCCATGCATGTTGGAATAGTGTTGCATCTTGCTTCAGATTTCCCATTCTTAGATGCACTTAGGGCTAGGGTTTTGTTGCATATTTCATTATTCCTTTCAAGGTTTAAATACCAACTAGGGGATTGACTAAGGCAAACCCCCCATTATAAATTAAACTATATTCTATTTTGCAATTGTTTCACATAATCAGATCTGGGTTTCAGTTTGGGAACAAAGTGCAAGTGTTGGAGTACAGATTTGTAATTTAGATTTTTAGAAATATGAAAGGGACTAAGTCATCATCAATGGCATATGAGTCCCACTGGAGTTATTTTCCAGATCAGTTTGTAGATTACAGTACCCATTTCCCTAAAATTGCTTTCTGGGCAGAAACCCTTATCTGGTACTAAGTTGCCCAGCTTGGCATATGAGTCCTATTTGGATAGAAAATTATTTTTTCTAGACTTTTAGAGAGATTTGCAGTCTTCATTTTGTCCTTTATCAATTTCCAAGTGCACTCTTTCTTTTTGGCTTCTCTATCTTGTTTTATATTGTATTCAATCTATCATTTTGCATATCATGGTGTGTTTTCAAACACTTTGCATTTTCTTAGTTTTGCATTAATAATCAATCTCTTTTATTAGTTGTTTTCATCTAGGACATTCCCCTTAGAAAAATTTCAATCGTCTTTGCATTGGAATCTCAAGGGCATATTCTTGAGTGAGCCATCAGGTTTTTTGGATACCTCTCTCCTTTTAGGTGCAAAACCCTAGAAGTGTAAGATAGTTCCCCTATCCCAAAAATCTTTGGTTCATTGAGAAATGGGGAAATTATAGAATAAATAGAAGTAGGTTAATGAGTTCTCAGAAAATTGAAACTAGAAAAATGATCCACTACTGATAAATGTATAACTAAATGATTACAAAGTAAAATATGTTATCATATATTTTGGTCCATATTTGAATATAATTCCATCTACCACATGGGATAAGTTAGGAAGAGCTCAACTAGTAAAAACACCAATAAATATAATTCTTAATAATGGCTCCAAAATGTAGAACATAGGAACTTGGAAGAATGTTGAAGTAAATGTTAAGGGGATAAAACAATTAGTTGACTTTAAAGTGGTTGAAATGAAAGAGACATTTAATACCTTTAGAGCTCTACTTGGATTAAGATGGTTTATTAATGCTAATATTATAATAGACTCTCAAAAAGAGGAGATTTAATTTGTAGATGCTACCAAAGTTGTTTGTATTCTAGTAGGAGAATTAGATGATAGATCTTATGTAGAGGAATTAACATAAAAAAATGAAGAAGATATAAAAATCCTATATACTTGTAAGATAGGGGGACCAACCACTCCAAAACTAGGTGGGTGTTTTAGGTCAAGGATAGAGAACAAAGAATAGTCTCAAGTGCTTTTGTCACTCTACTAAGCCGAGAGGTTGAGTAGGGCTAGACGAGCCAATTTTTGAAAACTAAACTTTACCTCAAGCAGCTCTCTACCCAAGGACAATAGTGCAAGTCAAGGATGATAGGATGAAGAGCTTGCACCTCTCTAGGATGCTAGCATCCATATGGCTAGAAAGTGAAAAAGTATAGTACATAATGCCAAAAAACCTACTAATAGTCTTGCTAATGAAGCTCAATGTATTTAAATATAATGGTAAAAGACAAAGCACAAGAAATGACTATAAAGATAATAAAGGAGATGAAAAAAATGAAGGTGATGAAGATCAACTCACTAAGAGTCTAGTTCACCAGCAAGATGCACACATGCATGTACCTACATAGAACCAAGAGTGGAAAAATGTTGGGGTTGTATAGCAGTTTGCCTCAATCAAACCCCTGCTTTTGTGTTTCCACCTCCACAGATAGTCAGGAAAGCCACGAGATAGAAAATACGATAAAGGAAATAGTAGAAAATGGTACCAAACAATAAGAAGAACATTATGCTATTTGAATCAAGAAAAAATATCACATTCTCAATTGAGGTGCCCTCAAGCACATAGGGGGGATGCAAACTTGGTAAGGTCCATGTTGCCACAACAATGAAGAAGCAGTCCCTTTGGACACCAAGTTACAACTTGAATGGTGGCAAGAAGTGAAAAAGGATGCAAAGAAGATGTGTTGAATTGCTCGAGAAGTGCTCAAAAGATCAAGCTAGTGTGTAGAATTTTCCAAGAGACTGTAGAAGATGGAATGAATATGGGATGGATGCATTTGAAGATCAAAACGGGAGGGGAAGATTCCTTCTCAGGTTGGTTGGTTGACACAAAGGCATTACACTACATCCCCAATGGGGAATGTAATACCCTTATAGATTCCAAAGGCATAAATCTATTAGGGACGACAACATGCCGCACAATAGTCTACACGTTGTATGTGCATCTCCGATTGAAATTCCCCCACCAACACAAAGGAAAAGCACCAAGTGTATGGAAAGAAGGTAGGTGATGTGGGATTTCTTAGTTGGGTTTTATTTTCTAAGGTGGTTGGGTGTAAAAGAGGAATTTGCAAGAGGGGTGCAAATTCACTCATATACATTTTTCCCCCACTTTAGCAAGCACAAGTGTCAATGAGTGTTCGGTAAAGTAGATTGAAGAGTTTAGAAATGTATACCTAAACCATCAAGGAAGTAGACCACAATTTTTTGACCTCAAAAGTACATGACATGCAAATAACTCCATAGGTACTCTCTCCTGAGGAGGTTTGAACAAAGTACTCCATAGATCCTCAGAACTACAAAGTTGAACAAAGTACACTAAAGGCCTACAAACCAATGATGAAAAAATCTCATAGGATGCAAGTGCTTCAAAAATCATTGGACCTACAAAGAAGTCACCTTCTAGGTACTCTCTCCTAAAGGAAGCCCAATGCAAGGGGATTCCACAAAGTTGGACTAGAAAGCAACTTTGCAGGCGCACCTACAAAGCAACATGTTAGAAAAAAATAGTAGCCATGTAGGAAAACAAGCAGACAGTCAAAAATTGAAAGAAGATATTTCAAAGGGGTCCCTTAGGAACCCTTCAAAATAAAATGGGCCCACTCAAGGGATGCTTAGTTTGAAAGTGTAATAATTTTTTTCGCAAATCAATTCAACATCAAGGAATTCTTTCAAAAGAGTTCAATTCATCAAGGAATTCAAAAGGAATAAAATTCCCCCTCATGAAAGGAAGGTACAGGCTTCTCCCATAGGAAAAGTTTCTAACACCTTGAAGGAAATTTCTTCAAGTTCTTTCTTTATGAACACATGATGATGGAAACATGTTCTGCTAGGGGTCCTTGTTGAGAATGCAATTTTAAAAAAGTGTTTTAAAAATATTTTCTAGAAAAGAGTTGTTGGCCATCGAATGTATTTTCTAAAAATCAAATAACATGATGCCCCCCCCCTTAGGATGGTGCATGCTAAATGTAGAGGCATGTGACATCCTAAGGAGAGAAAAGCAAGAATCAAGAAGTGATGTTGTGGCCCATGGAATATAGCAAGATTTAACCATGGTAATGTTGTAACACACATGAGCACCACAACATAACAAAAAAAGAACAAAATATAAGAGAACAATGTAAAAAGAGACAATAACATCACGAACAAGGGACATAGGGTCAATTTGATATTTTGGGGTCACAGCTACTCATAAATATATATAAGTATAAAAATAGTATATAGATGAAATGTCATTAGCCCCCTAGTATATCAGAACATATGAAGAATGAAGAGGAAGAAAAAATTAAAAATTGGGTGAACATGGAAGGAAAGCCTAAATACCCCCAATACTTTACATCATCCCCAATTTTCAAAAATAAATATACATAACAAAGGAAGAATGATGTAACAAATAGAGGAAGTTTTACATGACACAAAAAACACTCATGTATCCAAGCACCTACAAGGGTGACAAGAGTCATCTAGGAACACATAATGCAAGCACGTGGAAACAAAAACACATAAACAAAATCTACTCTACAAATGAAGAAGAGGCACCCCCTAGTCCTCATCAACCAAGAGGTTATTGGCCTCCCAATCTAAATCATTATACGGGGAAGGTGGTTGATCCTAAAAGGGAAGAATATTAAGGGGGGAACCCTCTGACCCCCCGCAACAAGAGCCAAGGAAGGAGACCCTTGTGGTCTCCTTTGTTTAGTTCCTATGGGGTGAAGGTCAATGATTTTCCAAAGATCACTAAAAGGACCAATACTTCATCCAAAGAATTAAACATGCAGTTAACCAAAGTTCCATGTGTTAATTCAATGGGAAAGGGAGGCAACACCCAAGATTCACTACTAGGCTCACCAAGTGAATCAGGAGCAGTGAAAAACTCTAGGGATGTTGGAACTCTTCTATCACTAGGATGACACATGCTAATGTCGTACCACCCTCTAAAGAAGGTGAACTCTTTCAACCCCCATTACTATTAGGGTCATCCTCCATCTTCCACTTCGTCAAAGGATGTGAGATCCCAATAGACGAGGCAAAAGGAATGGAGGAGGAGAAGACCACAATAGACACCACTAAGGTGTTTGACATGTCCACATAATTCAAAAATAGTGGGATGTCTAGGAGGGACCTCAAAAGAGGTAGCTTGACTAAAGGAGCAGTAAACACCTAGACCTTCTTAAGGTTAACATTTACGCTTGCAATAGAATCTAGAAGCATAACCAAAGCTGATGGAACTAAAGCATAGGGGATAGGAGAGGAAGATTTAGTAGAAGGTGCTAGACTAGAAATTGTAGACTCCCCCTCCTTCCTCTGAAAAGCAGCTTGCTCATCAGCCAAGGCCTTTCACCAACACTTCCACTCGCGTGTAAGGTGGTTCCTACAACTCCAGAAACTAGAGGCCGAGAGATGACATGGAATTGAAGACTCATGTTCATCCATTAGATTTTCCATCATGACCATTTCTAATAGAGGGAGAGACTCCTAGATAGGAACAAGAGGGAGAGGTTAATAGGAGGTTGGAACAATGGCAGGGGAAGTGGTCTCAAATGCCTTAGTGGCATGCCTCTTCCCATTCACTTCCTTTTACTTGAGTGGTAGGAGGCCATGGAGGTCAAGACATAGAGGAACCCCATGAGGACCCCTCCCCTTACCATACATGTCAAGGTGAGGGCCCGTGGGTAAGGTAGGAAGGTTGGATAGATGAACCTTAGGTTTACACCAAGAAGGTACCATCAGAATTCTTATTTGAAAGCTAGGAGTAGTAACCCAAAGTCTTCTTCAAGAAGGGATGTAGAGGTGGCACCCTGAGCATAGGTTAATTTCTCCTTTCCCTTCTAAGAGGATGAGGCAACTTGTTGCTGCACTATTGGGTTTGTTTCTTTCGACTATCCTTTTCCCCTATTTTTTTCCTTTACATAGTTTTAGTAAAGTAGCTTCATTCTAGGAGGGAGCAAACCAAGCAGGGTGGGCCAAAAATGATCCAAGGAATGACCCCCATGGGATACCAATGGTTGATATCCAGTGTCATGCACAACGTGCACAACACCTTCATGGGATAAATTTAAACATTTGTGAATAATAGAAACATATCATTCATGGAAGTTAGCCATGGAATTCCCAACTTCACTCTGAATAGATTAGATTCTAAAATAACATCAAAAGTTGTATCCACGGCCCTAGTCCAACTAGGATAGAAAGAGTTATAGAGCCATATGGATTAAGTGAGAGACTATCGTGTGTACGTATGATAGATTTATCTTTTTCATATTCCTCCCTTTGTAATGAATTTAGCCATAACATCTCCTCTGTAATATTATTAACCTAGCTCATGGGGTCAACTAGGACTCCTGTCACAATGTTTTCATTGAGGTGAGCAAGAATGTATAGGGGAGAGGGCTTATTATTCAAAGGAAAGTCTTGCAAGGCAAAAGTCACTTCTGGAAAATGAGTCATAGGTTGTGGAAGAGGAGTAATTGAAACCATAGTAACATACACCGATAGTTTAGGAGAAGCATTGGAAGGGTCAATAATCAAGTTCGTAGAATGGGATGAAAATGGGTCCGTATAAATCTCCAACTCTCTATTGGCCTTTGCTACTAAATCGGAGTGAATTTGCATCACTTACACAAATTCCCCTTTTGTACATCCCCACCTTTGAAAACCATATCCGAACGCAAAATTCCACATCATCTTGTTGACTTCCTTCCACTTGGCATCTATCCTTTGTGTTAGTGGAACAATATTTCTCGAGGATGCTCGCGCAATGTGCAAACATTTGTGTGGCGTGCTTACATCCCTGACAGATTCCTATGTCTAAAGTTGGAAGAGGCATTACACTTCCCATTGGGGTCGATTTGTAAATTCCCTCTTCGATGAACCAACCCTAAAAATGGAAAATTCTTCCCTCTTCCTTCAAATTCATTCATTCTCATTCCATTACATCTCCTCACAAGATCTAGTAATTTTAGCCTCATTCTCAAGCAATTTCTAGTATTCTCTTCACTCTCAACAACACTCCAACAATCCATTGTAGCAACAATACTCCATCAACTCTGTCAAGAAAGTGTGAAGCAAGCCATTGTAGCAAGGGCTTGAGGTTTTGCAACACCTCCCTTCATCATAGTTGAGGCTATGGTGATTGTTCAAGCTCTCTTTATCCATCATTGGCTAGTTAGCTCTTGGTGGAGGTGGTAATGTTTTCACTCCTCTCCTTTATGATTTGGTTTAGTAGCTATATACTATTTTGTAGTGTTATTCATGTGCTTTCTTTCTTTACTTCTTTATCATATATTTATTTATCATTGATATTTGGCTATTTGTGGAGGTGGAAACACCAAAATGGGGGTATGATTGAGGCAAGCCCCTATACAGCCCCAAAAAAATTCCCCTCTTTCTTGTGTGTAGGAGGACATGCATTTGGAGCTAGCTAGTGAATAGGAACTTTTGTGAGATTATTTTCATCACCTTGGTTCTAGCTTATTTACTTTATCATTTCAGTATTTACTTTGCATACTTTCACATTCTGTTCTTACCATCTAGATTGTACTAACTAGGCCGTTAGTAGATTTTTTTGGTAGTTTGTCTATGTTCATCAATTTCTGGCCATACAAATGCCAGCATGCCCGAGAGATGCTAGAACGTCACTTTGATGTCCCAAAAATGTGTTGTCATCCTTAGAAAGAGAGCTTTCTAAGGCACAAAACTTACTCCAATAAGCCAGCTTGCCTAGCCCAGACTATAGTTTGGGTCTATAGAGTGGTTTAAAGAATTTATATTCCTCATCATTCTCATCCCTCACATCAAACACCCATTTAGAGTGAGGTAAGTTAGGGCAACCTTCCACTCTTGGATCTCCTTGACATGGGGCCTTGATGTGGTTGGTCCCCCCTCTCTTACATTTTTGGTGAACCTGGCGTGAACCATTTTGGTTATGTTAGGTGATACTAAAATTTCCTTTCCTCATTTTCTAGGAGTTTTGTAGGTGTGAGTGTTGTAAGGCTTTCTCCTTGCAACCGAACCTATGAACCCTAGTAGGCGTAGTTGGAAGGTTCCAAAAGTGTTGTGCAACAAAACCTTAATTGGGTCACTATCCTATTTTGCAACCTTTGGGGGGCCATTTGAGAGTGTCATTTATTGTATGTGATGGCCTCTTTCCTGCATCAACCTATCCCCTCTATGCAGCTTTTGAGTAGTAGTACAAATATAAATTTCACCTCATAGGATCTGTTGATGGGTTTTAATATGCAACCATCTCCTCTCTACATCCCTATGCGAATCAATAGAAACACCATAGCAGGTGTTCTTGTTGATCCAACATATCAAGTAAACATTATAACTGAGGAGATCATGCTAATTAAATTTTGGCATAAAGATGGATACAATGCACCTATGAGCACCATCCACATGCATGACATGCTTTTCGTACCTCCTTTGGGTAGTATCATCTTGTCAGTTTTAGTTGGACCTAAATCCATGAAGCTTTTGTTCAAAAAAATCCCTAGATTTGAACTCTTTAGAGTGAAGCTTGGTATCCCTTGTTTAGTAGCTATGAATACAACACCCTCGGTTGTGCATAAATGTTTAAATTTTTTCAATGAGGTTTTCGTGCATGTAATTCATGACACCAATTATAAACTGTTAGTTGCCCATGGTAGTTACTCCTTGGATTACTCTTGGCATGCACCCATTTATCCTCTTTCACCTAGGAAGGACCTTTTGTATCAAACTTATTAGAACAACAAGAGAGGGAGCTTAATGTTGAGAGTGAAATACCCTCCATCGCCTTATGTTGTTTCACATAGGGCCTATTTAAAAGATGACAGTGATGTCACCAAGGCACATAGAAAAGAAGAGTAGTCCCAAGATCCTCTTTCTTCCACTTATGTTGTTCAATTTGTTGCTCCTTCTTTCCTTGCTTTGGCGCCATCAAATTTTGTGGTGCCCAATTGGAAAAATTCCAAGCATCCCATGTTTGAGCTTCTTGTTCTTCCCACAGAGCCTAGGCCCATTTGGTATAGCAAGAAGAAAGGCCCCCATGGGGAATCATCTGTGTCTCGACCTCTGAGGCCTCCTACCACTCATACTTCCAAGGCAATAAATAGGAAGAGGCTCACTACCGAGGTGTTAGAATCGACTCCCCCTACTGCTTCTCAACCCACTCCTCCTGCTCCTATTTAGGAGAATGTCCCTCCACTATAAATAGCTATGTAGGACACTCCCATGGCTAAGTAGGATCCTTTTGTTCCTTTGCAACCTCGAGTCTCTAGCTCAAAGAGTCATAGAAATTTCCTTGCACATGAGTGCAGGCACTGGCAAAAGGCTCTCATGGTTGGGCAGGTTGCCTTACAGAGGAAGGAAGACAAGACAATTGCCCCTGTATCAAGGCCTCCTATCGCATCCTCTTCTCTCCTCCCCTCTACTTCCATTCAACCAAGCTTTGCATCACTTTTAGCTTCCATTGTGAGTACAAATGCACATGAACCTAAAAAGTTGTAGGTTTTCATCACTCCTTTGATGGAGCCACCTTTGTTGATGTCCCTTCTAGATGTCCCTCCTTTCCCAAAACTCGTAGATATGTTGAACACTTTGGTGGTATCTACTATAGTTTTCTCTTCCTCCTCTTCCTCTTCACCTCTTGCCTCATCTATAGGGATTTTACATTCCCTAATGGATCAAAAGGTGGAGAGTAGTCCTTCCAACAATGGAGGATGTAAGAGGAGTCCACCTTCAAAATGTGGTCCCACACTGACTTGTTCTATTTTGGTAACAAGCTTAGTCCCAACTTCCCCTGAGTTTTCCATTGCTCCCGAGTCACTCCGTGAGCCTGGCAATGAATCTCAGGCACAACCTTCCTCATTTGTTGAGGTACAAAATGGAACTCCAATGAAGTGCATGTTTAACTCTCTAGATGAAGTTCTAGCCTTCTCAACAATCTTCAAAAAATTGTTGACCATAAATCCACAAGAGGCAAGTGAAGGAGACCTCGTGGGGCCTTCTTCCTTCGCCCTTGTTGGAGGAGGGTTAGACACTCCTCTTAATGTTCCACCACTACAAGCTCATCCTCCTTCACCCTATGATGATCTGGAGTAGGAAGCAAACAACCTCTTGGTCAATTAGTGTTAGGGGGAGGCCTCTTCTTTATCTATATATTAGATGTGTGTGTGTTGTGATGTGTTCCCCTATGATCATGCTATGTGTTCCTAGATTACCCTTGTCACCCTTATTGGTGCTTGGATACAGGCATGGTTTTTGTGCATAAACCTTCTTCTATTTGTATCATCATTCTTCAATGTTTGTGATTGACTTTTGGTAAAACTAGGGACAATGAAAAGCATTGGCAACATTTAGGCTTCCCTTCCATGTTGACCCAATTTTTTTTCTTTTTACTTTGTTTTATTGTGCATTCTTCACATGGTCTAATATAGTAGGGGGTTGATGACAGTTCATTTTATACACTATTATTGTACTTACATATATATTTATGAGTATTTCTGACCCTAAAATATCATATCACCCCTGTGACCTTTGTGATGACTTTGTCTCTCTTAGCTTTTCTTTTATCTTTTTCTCTTCTTTGCTCGAGTTGTCCCTTTCATGTGTGACAATTCCATTTCTATAAGAGTTTAATTTTTAGAAACTGCATTTGTTGCCAATGAATCTTTTCTTGAGAATCCCCACAAGCTGCTTTTCAAAGAATCGCATTCTTGACTTGAAATCCTAATGGAACGTGTTTCCTTCATCATGGGTTTTTAAAGAAAGAACTTGAGAACCTTTCCTTCGAGTTGGAAACTACTTCGACCTTCCCCTCGGAAGGGAGCATTTTCTTCCTTTTGAATTCCTTGATTAAGTGAACATCTTTTGAAAGGATTCCTTTATGATGAATTGATTAAAGAAAGAAACATCTCTCCTGCACTTTCAAATAGTGTGTCCCTTGAGTGGATTACTTTCTTCATGTTGGATTTCCAAGGGACCCCTTTGAAAGCTTTCCAATCTATTGATGGTCTATGTGACTATCCACTTATTTTCCTGCGTGGCCACTTTTGGACATGTTCTATCTATGGGTAAACATGACATTTTGTAGGTTCACCTATGAAGCCACTTTTTGACTCTACGGAGTCCCCTTGGGTTGCCTCCATGTGAGAGATCTTGGGAGATACCTACTTGTAGGTCTCTGGATCTTTATGACACTTCTTCTAGGTTTCCTCCATGCGAGAGATCTTGGGGATCATTCCTCTGTAGGTCTGCACATCTATAGGGTGCTTTCTTTGGGTTTCCTTCATTTGAGAGATCTTGGAGGACACCTTCCCTATAGGTTTGTGGGTCTGTAGGGTGCTTTTTTTGTGTTTCCTTTATGTGAGAGATCTTGGAGGACACCTTCCCTATAGTTCTATGGGTTCATAGGGAACTTTCTTTTGGTTTCGCTCATGTGAGAGATCTTGGAGCACACCTTCCCTACAAGTATATGGGCCTATAGGGTTATTTTTTGTGTTTCCTTCATGTGAGAGATCTTGGAGGACACCTTCCTTGTAGACCTACAGGTCTATGAGGCATTTACCTCTCGAGGCTTCCTTCATGCGAGATATCTCAAGGGTTTCCTCATAGGTTTGTAGGCCTGTAAGACACTTTCAATCTATAGCTTCATAGTTCCATGGGGCTATGAAGTCCTTTTCTTACCCTATGCTTTTGAGCTCAACATATTTTGGTTTTCTTCCTCAATGGTTTAGCTATAAATTTCTAACCCTATTCACTCTTCGATCTACATTACCAAACCACTCATCAATATTTGTGCTCGCTAAAGTGGGGGAAAAATGTATAGGAGTGAATTTGCACCCCTTATGCAATTTTTTCTTTTGTACATCCCCACCTTAGAAAACCAAATCCAAAGGAAAAATTCTACATCATCTTGTTGAATTCCTTCCACTTGGTATCTTCCATTATGTCAATGGAATAATATTTATCAGGGATGCCCACACAATGTGTATACATCCACGCGATGTGCTTAAGTCCCTAACAAATTCCTACGTCTGAAGGTGGAAGAGGCATTACACTTCCCATTGGGGTCAATTTTTAACATCCCTCTTCGACCAACCGACCCCAAAAATGGAAGATTCTTCCCTCTTCTTCCTTCAAATTCATTCTTTGTCATTCCATTCCATCTCTTCACAAGCTCTAGCAATTTCAGTCCCATTCTCAAGTACTTTCTAGTATTCTCTTCACTCTCAATAGCAATCCAATACTTCATTGCAGCAACAATACTCCATAAACTCCATCAAGCAATTGTGAAGCAAGTCATAGCAGCAAGGGCTTGAGGTTTTACAACACCTCCCTTCATCATAGGTGAGGTTTTGGTGATTGTTCAAGCTCTCTTTCTCCATCATTGGCTCGTGAGCTCTTGGTGGAGGTGGTAACGTTTTCACTCCTCTCCTTTACAATTTGGTTGAGTAGCTATATACTATTTTGTAGTGTTATTCATATTCTTTCTTTCTTTACTTCTTTATCATATATTTCTCTATCATTTCTATTTGGCTGTCTGTGGAGGTGGAAACACCAAAACGGGGGTCTGACTGAGGTAGGACCCTATACAACCCCAACAAATTTTCCCTCTTTCTTGTGTGTAGGAGGACGGGCATTTGGAGCTAGCTGGTGAACAAGCACTTTTGTGAGATTATTTTCTTCACCTTGGTTCTAGCTTATTTACTTTGTATACTTTCTCATTCTATTCTTACCATCTAGATTGTACTAGCTAGGCTATTAATATGTTTTTTTGGTATTTTCTCTATGTTCATCATTTTCAGGCCGTATGGATGCCAACACACTCAAGAGATGCCAATGCACCACGCTAACATCCCAGAACTTTGTTGTATTCCTTGAACAAAGAGTTATCTAAGGTAAAGAACTAACTCCAAAAAGCTCGCTCACCTAGCTTGGACTATAGTTTGGGTCAATAGAGTGGTTGAAGGACTTTATAGTCCTCATAATTCTTGTCCCTCACATCAAACACCCATTTAGAGTAAGGTAAGTTAGGGCAGCCTTCCACTCTTGGCTCTCCATGACTTGGGGCCTTAACGTGGTTGGTCCCCCTCTTTTACAGCTACTAATTTAAATTTTTTTCCTTCTTCCCATTGAGACAGATGGTACCATCATTAATGTGATCTCGTATCTCATGATGCAGGTGCATGCAACACTCGATATCATGCCAGTTAACATGATGGTATTAACAAAAGGAATTCCCATTATACCAATCAGGATAAGGCTCCTTCAAAGGTCAGGGGTTTTCCAAGGTTATGATCTTATCCTTCAATATTTTTTGTAAAACAGAAGAATAAGATTCAGCTAACTTCATAAACTTTATGTTGCACCTTAGGCCATGATCATTAGTTGTGGAAAATACATTCACAACATCCTTTACTTTTCTTGAAATAGATACAAAATACTTCCCTTCAAAATGGGAGCACAAGAAAGATCCCTCGAACTAAACCACCATTTGTTGATACTCACATAACGTGGCACATGGGTGTGCAAAAGAAGGGTACTTCATTAAGGAATTTTTTTCTTGCAAGGGTAGCTGTAGGTTGCATATGAATACCTTCTACACATTCAAGTTAGGCAACATGTATGATATTTGTGAAAAGAGCACTCGGTACTGTGTAATAAAGTCAGCTATGTTCTCTTTCTCTCCCTACTTACATCGAATGAGATCCAAGAAGATCATCTTCAGACTAATGTTAGCTTGGAATTGATAGAGAAACTAATTCACAAGCTGATCAAATGAAAATATAGAATTATTAGGAAAGGAACAATACCACTCAAGTGTTGTGTCCTTGAGATATCGAGGGAAGAGCTTTGTAATTAAAGCATCGTGATGAAATAAATCTATGTACATGGCATTGAAAGTTGACACATGAATCTGTGGATCTCCTTTACCACCACACTTTTTGAACTTAGGAACTCCATTCCCTAGGGGAAAGGAGTACTAAAAATTTTCACCGATCATGAACTATGTCAAAAGAAAGGTTGGAAGATAGGTTGGGTGGAGGCTTGGGAAAGGCTCACTAATTGATTTTTCATCTAGACCATGTTTTGGAGAAGAGCATTTAAAATAGGGTTTGAAGAGGACAAAGGTCCAATGGAACCTCCTCTAGGACTACCACCGTTAAAACCACCTCTAAAGCCACCTCTAGAGCCACTTCCAGAGCCACCACCAGAACCATTGATGTGATCCTTTCCAGTGCCACTACCATAACATCCACCAAATCCACCACTTCCTAAGCCACTACGACAACACCACCATTGCTATCAAAAGCCACCACCACTCATCCCACCAAAGTCCCCACCACCAAGGGAAGTATGAGGGGTGAACTGAAGCCAATGGGTATCCTACTTGCCTTGAAAATGTTAGGCTTTTCAGAAGCAGAGGAAAAACTAATTGAGGTGCCTACTTTGGCCATGCATGCGGGTGTGGTGGGCATCGAGACACCTATTTGTCTCTCATAAGTGTCAAGAAACGCTCCTCAAGTAGTACCCAATCTAGTGTTATACGAAGGTATGTATGCTTCAGTTAGATTGGTAAGGGCATGTAAGAACTATATACCGATCTGATCCATTCCTAACATGTATCTCACCTTGCTAGCAAGCCTCGAAACTCTTGTGGTATTCAGTGCTTTCTCCAAATGACAGATGAGGTCCAACAACCTCCTATCTAGCACTAATTTTTTTTTGTAGGAATATGAACATTATCATCCTCATCCATAGACAAAGTTGTAGGGTATGTTGGAGGTGTGGGAGCATGAGTGGTCTCATCTATCAAAACCTTGTCATCAGTAAAGCTTGTAGAAAATCCAATAGTAAAGTCGATAGTGACTTTCATCTTTTCCATTGGTAAGTGTCGTAGACTTCTCCTAACAATGTACCTGGAATTCATAGACTGAGTTGTGATGCTCATAAGCCCTCACAACACTCAAGTCTAGTTCAACTATTGCATGCGTGAGAAAAACTTTTGATGCAAAGAAACAAATAGACGTTGTTCACGTCAGGTTCACCAAAATGTAAGATAGGGGGACCAACCACACCAAGGCTCTAGGTCATGGAGAGCCTAGAGTAGAGGGATTCCCTAGCTTACCTCAAGCTAGGTGGGTGTTTTAGGTCAAGGATAGAGAATGAAGAGAACTCTCAAGTGCTTCTATCACTCTACTAACTTAGGAGGCTGAATAAGGCTAAATGAGCCAATTTCTAAAACTTGAACCGTACCTCCAGCAGCTCTCTACCAGAGGACATCAACATAGGTCAGAGACGACAATGCGACATGATGGTGTCTCTCTAGGGCACTGGCATTCATATAGCTAGAAAGTGAAAAGGTACAGTACAGAATGCCAAAAAAACCCAATAATAGTCTAGCTAATGAAGTTCAATATATTTAAACAGAATAGTAAATGACAAAATACAAGAAATGACTATAAAGATGATAAAGGTGACGGAAAAAATGAGGCTACCAAAGATCAACTCACTAAGAGTCCAATTTTCCAGAAAGCTCCACATGTACATGTACCTGCGCACAACCAAGAGAGGAAAATGTTGGGGTTGTATAGGGGTTTTCCTAAGTCAAACCCACGCTTTGGTGTTTCCACCTCCATGGATAGCTAGGAAAGCCACGAGATAGAAAATGTGTTAAAGAAAATAGTAGAATTGGGTAATAAACAATCACAAAAATATTATACTACATAAATCAAGACACAATATTAAATTCTCAATTGAGGTTCCCTCAAGCACGTATGGGAGGATGTAGACTTGGTAGGGTCTATGATGCTGCAACAATGAAGAAGTAGTCCCTCAGGACACCATGTTAAAACTCCAATGTGAAAATAAGTGTAGCAAAATGAAAAGAAGATGTGTTGAATTGATTAAATGATCAAGTTGGTGTGTAGAATTGTCCAAGAGATTGTAGAAGATGGAATGAATATGAAATGGATGCATTTGAAGATCAAAATAGGAGGAAAAGAGCCATTCGCAGGTCAATTGGTTGACAAAAAAGGCATTATGCTTCATCCCCAATGGGGAATGTAACATCCCTGTAGATTGTAGAGGCAAGAATCTGTCAAGTATGGTAGCGCGTCGTGCAAAAATCCATGTGTTTCACACATGTATCCTACAGAAATTCCCCCACCAACACAAAGAAAAAGTGCCAAGTGGATGGAAAGCAGGTAGGTGATGTGGAATTTCTTAGTCAGGTTTGATTTTCTAAGGTGGAGGGGTGTAAAAGGGGAATTTTCAAGAGGGGTACAAATTCACTCTTATACAATACTATCTCCAAAATTTTGTATGGAGAAGAAGAAGAAAATTTGAATACTGATGGAGAACTAGAATTGAATAGTGTAAAATGTAACATGAATAGTGATGATGTCTTAGAGGCTTTGATACAAAATGAACCGAAGTTAACATCCTAGAGAGGTTATATATTTTTTCGAGTCTTAATGGTCTAGAATCATAC
Organism: Sequoia sempervirens; assembly: GCA_007258455.2. NCBI lineage: Eukaryota > Viridiplantae > Streptophyta > Pinopsida > Cupressales > Cupressaceae > Sequoia > Sequoia sempervirens. The sequence goes on from VDFB02373365.1 coordinate 238,620,152, forward strand.
CAAAGAATGACACGAAATCTTGGAAAGAAATAAAATAAGAGACTATCAAAAATAATAAGAACATAAGGATCTATTTGCCCAAAATTTCATAGAAATACATGGTATTACAAATATTAAATGAAGGGAAGGAATTAAGGATTTTAGAGAGTCCTCTATATATAGAAATGAACTAGACCATATTTGGTAAATAAATTACAACCATAAATATGTCAAGAAATTCAAAAGAATAACATCCCAACTGACAAAACCTAGAACATACAACACATGACTTTGGAATAGACACTGATGGATGAATAAGATCTCATGAATGTAACAAATATCGTATGCAACACTTAACCACAAACCATAACTCTTATAAATTCAAATTCTAATGTATTATACTATACTATATTATATGTTAGGTAGATAAAATAATACACTAGGAAAAGTTGGTAGTAGAAACTCAATGGTTAGAAAAGGATGGGAAATGACTAGAAACGACTATAGTAATTAATGAGATCAACCAAAAAAATCTATAAAAGACCCTCACGCTACCTTTCCACTCTTTTAACTCTTGTTATCATGAAATTCCATTCATTCAATCACATTCTAGCTCTTCTTCAAACCCTATCTCATGTGCCCTTACTAGAAAATTAGCTCATAACCATGGCTACTCCTACTCCCATTTCCATCATAGATAAACCAAGCTCAAGCTATAAGAAGTTTCCTCACAAATAAATGGTAGTAGACCCAAAGGGTACATTCTCAAGAGTTCCCAACAATGTTATTTACATAGAGGAAATCCCAAAAGATATCCATGCATCTGTAGAATAAATTGAACACTCCATGTTTGAGGAGCTAATGGAAACCCTACTACAATATAACACTAGTTGGATAAACGGAGATAATTCTCACACTTCACCAAAGAGGAAGAATAGATTCAACTAGTATTCAATAGGCTACAAAACAAATACTTTCTATGGAAGAAGCCTTGATATTAGCAATATCACTGATCCTAGAGTGAAGTACACCAGAAAAGTGATTGCATATACGGTCCATTATATAAACCAGGAGGGGTAAAACATTCATTTTCATCCACACTACATACCAAATGGTCATCTAAGGGAAATAATTTAACCTTTGTGAGGTCCTCAAAATAAAGCTTCTCAAAAAATTTCCATTCAAACAAAGCAAACTTGATACAACTTTTGATATGGTACCTTGCTTATCTTCCTTAAATTTCAAATTTTGAACCACTTACCCCAATTTTTTGAAAAGGTTTGGGACAAAACCAAATAGGTAGTAGTACAAATCCAAGACTATGTCAAAGGGTTTCTAGCCAAAGTGGCCTATATTCAAGTGTTTGGTGGATAATTCAATATTTTCAAAAAATAGATGCAAGACTGGTGGAGAGTGTCTCAAGAGATGGTACAAAATTTCATTGACCATAGTCTTCCTAGTTGACAAAGACTTTGATATGATAGAGGTAATAAAGCCCTAGACTTCATGGATTCCCCCACTTCTATATGAGATTACAGATGCAAAGGTAGAGTCCTATATCATCTTGATCTTCACAAAGGACCTCAAGGCGGATAGACATTTCCTATCACAAAAAATAATATGGATTCACTTGCTAAGGAGAAAATCATGAAAAAGAGGAAGGAGCATGTATAATTACTTACAAAAGATATCAAGGATCCTAAAGTAGCACCCAAATCTACTCCTAGAATATCTAAAAGGTTCCAAAAAGAAACCCCATTATCCATCGACACTGAAAACACACAATCAAGGAAAAGGAAATTAGAGAAAGCTTTGGAGAAATCCCCACAAGAAAAAGAAGCAACAAATTCTTTGCTATAGATGAGTGCAGAAAAGAATAAGGAAAGAAATAAACAACAAGGAAGAAGAGAGATATAACCTCAATTAGAAATGGAGCAAAAATAGGTAAAACTTCATACCTCCTCCAAACTAGGGAGCCCCATAGTCCCACTAATATATGAGGATCAATTTTACAGTGCATTGTTCTAGCACAAAATCTTCACCAAGACATCAAAAACATACTATAAAATTCCTTTTGTTAACAAACAAACTAAAAAATATGCATTAGTTAGATAAATGATAGCATCATAGCATACCTTCAAAGAATTCATGAGTAAACTATTGGAACAAATAGCAGCAAAACTTAATATCTAGAGGGAGAAAGTAATTGGTGAAGAGGAGAAACTATGAGAATTGGAATCCAAATAGTTGCACCCTCACTCACAAATCTGGAGAAGGCCAAATGAAAGAGTTGTAAGCAAAGAAACTTCGGTCTCAGTAAATTTTAGAAAAAATCATGTTAGAGAAACCAAAGATAACACAAAAATTATGATAGATTACAAAGGAAACTATAGAGGCATACAAAGAGATGCATGAGGAAAAATAAAAATATGATTCTCCTCTAGTATAGACTCCTCCTTAGACAAAAGTACCTTCATCTTTAGCACCCTCTCTAGTGCAGCTAATAAAGGATTTCTTGGAAAAGTAGTAGTAACACATACAAATGGTAGCATCTTCCCAATTTCTCCATCTATCAATGGTGGGAATATGAGTAAACATAGGAAACATCTCACCATTGCAAAAAATTCAATTAGGAGAGATATTCCATCAAACTACTCGAGATGAGATCTTGAAACATGTAGAAAATGTTGAACACGTAGAGGAGACAGTTAAAGATATTCAGGGAAAATTTTCATAGTTGAAGAGGAACCCTACTCAAGCACCTTTGACACAATTAAATATTCTAATAGATGAATTACTACAAAACCCTATTCTTTAGAAGGGTAAATTCAAACAAGATGTATATGCAAAGTTCCAAAAGGACAAGATGGATGAAATCTATAATAGTTGTGTCACTATTCGATCCCAATTAGAAAATCATCTACAAAAAATCAAAGCCACAACAAAGGAAATCAATCAAATATTTCAATACTGCCTACAGTGGTCTACCATTGTATCTTCTACCAAGGCATAAATGGACACCTTAGAGGCATAGATCCTACACAACTCCTAGCAATACCATACCTCCAAAGACTTATATGGAAGTATTTAGGTAAAAATTGAAGGCCTCCACAACTAGTACCAATACCTACAAGATCAAAGGGACAAGATCGGACGACAATTCCATTAGATTAGAGAGTTTTTCAATCTATGGCTTGCACACCTATCCAATATCATCTAGGAAACTCAATAATTCTCCTAGAACATCCAAATCCCCACTACTATTTTGGAAGGGGAAAAGCAACTTGTATAGCTCGATACCCACATTTATCAACTACAGCCAGCAAAGAAATAATGGGATGATTATCTTCCTACCCTCCAAAGTATATATTATGATATTTGGCCATCTAAGAAAAGTTGACTTGAGGACAAGTGAATGTTTTGAAGAGGGGATGATGTTAGCTAGAAAATAGTATATAGACACTAGTCTAGATATTTGTAATAGCTAACTAGAAAGACTATTCTAGAATATAAGATTAGAAAGATATAATGTACTCTAGGGATACTATCTAAGGACCACGTCACATGTTGTAAATATATGTTAGAAGATATATTCATCAGTAGGTAGAAGGTAGAATATAGGAATATATAATAGAAGATAACTTAATATAAGATTGACTATAACTGAGATATAATGGATGTATTAAATGATTATTGATATAGTGAATATAAGGAACTCCAAATTATGATCTGTCCTATATATGTATGTTAGTTTATTCTGATTTACAAATAGTCTTGGATCTGAAACACCTTATTATGTGGCCTCAATATAACCTACTATGAGGTTATAGACTACAACCAACAGAGATTGTTTGGGAATAGAACTCCGATCTGTATCCCTCAAATTTCTTGCGAACATATTACATAAAAACTATAATTACTATAGATACTATTACTAAACACCTCAACCACATTTTTAGTGTTTGTGAGAGTTTGAAAATGATGTCTAAATTAGGTATTGTCCTATATAACAATTTAGATATTCAATTATATAAGGCCACCATGTTCATGGACTAGTCATTTTCCTATTTTGGTTATGTTTAGATAGATACCGTATAATACTATTCATGTTATAGTAATTTAGATGCTTGACCTACTACTAGATGATGATTTATGATTAAATTTGAATGTTTTGAATGATTTAATTATTATTTAATATCTTTATTTCTCAAAAGGTAAATTGATGGTCATAATGAATAGGTGAATTTCAATATGTAGATAACTAAATCAATAAATTATTATATGTGATTATGTAATGAATGTTCATGTTTACCTTGTAATAATAAAATGAATGGTCTTTGTGATCCCAATGATTATGAGCATGGATAATTACATTTTATTGGAATTGGAGTAATTGTGTGATATTGAAATTCCTTATTAAAATTGATCATGATAATTTGGTTGTAGAAATATGTGTGAATGTAAATGTTTTAATTTTATTGCTTCAGATATGAGATTCTATGCATGTATTAACATGTAGAATTAACTATGAAAGTTAAATTCCATGGCCTATGGAATTGGAGGTCTCCAAGTAACCCTATGTGATTTTCCCTATTATGATAGACTATAGTCCATTTCGATGGACTATAGTCTCAAATTATAATGTAAATGTTTTAATTTGGATTTAGAATGAGTGTTTAATGTTTTTTGATGACTTAGGGCCATTAGGATATTATTTGAAATCCTAGTAGGCCATTCTAGGTATTGGTCTTTATTTTTTTTTTAAAGGGCTATCAAATGTGATGTAGGAGCATCCATGGCAAATTGGCAATCCTGTATCAAGTAGAATTTTCAATTTTTGTTGAGAAATTTTGAAATTTTGTGGTGAGTAAATTTTGGTTTGGAATTTAAGTTGAAGGTAGTAAATGATATATATTTGAATAATTAAACTTGAAAAATTAATTTCCCTTTGCACATTGTCAAGTTGACTCGTGGGAGAAAAAAGCAACGAAAAAGCAGTTTTAAAATATTTTAATCAAAAATATTTGAAAGGAAAATTGGGGTGTTGGGATTTGAATTTGGAGCTTTAAAACAGCAATTTATGATCCCTAAAAATTATGGATTGGGAAGTGGGCACCCAGGACTTGCTTTTATTTTTCTACTTTTTCAGGAGTCAAAAAGGAGGAAAAAACTAAAAAAGACTCCTATCTTTAGTGGGCTGCTCGGAATGGTTTTTAATTCTATTTAATTATTTTTATCGAGGAATTTAATGTGCAAAAATATCATGAGTCGTTCCATGTAATGCCCCATCATAATAACCTAAGGAATGTTGCAAATGTGTATAAAAGTGTAATAATTTTTTTTTTAAGTATAATTATTAAGTTAACTAGTTGCATACATTCATTAAGATACTAGACGTTACACTACTTTGAGTTTCCATAGACGACTTTAGTATTTCACATTGCACATATTATTTATCATAAAAATAAACATTGCATAACATTGAATTTCATTCAAGATAAAATTAAGTACAAACTTGTTTCCTTACATTGCATTTGATAAAATATACAATACTCATCCATCATGGTGAGGTAGTTCAATAATAATTACATTTACATTTACATTGTTCTCCTCATAACAATTGAGGGATGTTTTCAATTACAAGATTTACAAATTACAATGAAGAAGTACATATAAGTTTCCACGTGCGAGCTCTCCATCCATGAAGCTCTCGATGCCATGATCATAAACTTGGGACCCAACGGAGTAAGTTGCACATTCCACCCAACCATGTGGTACTTGTAGGTCCACCCCCCGTGCTAGGAGATAGTAATATGGTTACCTAAACATAATCTACTAACCCTAGACACAAGTACATAACAATCTAATGGTTACATTGCTTCCAGATTCTTGACAATTGAATGTACTACATAAACAAGATTAATTGTTACTTTAGGTGGAGTGTCATCACAATATTGCAAAGGTTACCCTGGTGTTTCTTCCTAGGTTCTAGCCCCCAATCTTGGGTTACCCTGGTAACCTCTTATGAAACCTGACCCCATTGCTAATTATTGTGGAATCGAATGTATTTTGAAGAAACAAGACATCAATTTGCCATTCCAGGCCTTCTCATCTTATACTCAAAACTGAAGTAGCTCAAGAGTCATAAGCAAGGCATAAACATCTTGTTAAGAGTTTTAATCTAACTAATGTGTTATTTAGTTATCACTGACTTACTAACTCTTTGTAAGTTACCCTGACACCACTTTGTGTGCCGACCCTTACAAAAAGCCACTCCCTAAACATAACAAGGATATACTAAGTTCACTATCTAGGGTAGACAAAGTGCACAAATTCAACATATAATACCAAATATACCACAATGTACATCACAATTCATTCACAAATACAGGTGCACTACCCTAACTTGTTTAATCACATAGATCCAAAGTCAAGTTTACTCCCTTAAAAAGATTGCAACTGGAAGACTTAAAATCACATAAAGATATATTTCCCCCTTTTACCCAATAAAAGTTTAAATCAACTTAAAATGAATACATGTCTATCATTGGGATATATTAAATCCAGTCAAACAAATTAAAAGAGAGAAAATATCTATTTCTATATATTTTTTTTTAAAACAACAGTTCCCAAAACATTTAATAATTATCCTCATTAAAAACATTATATGCAAAACTATCTAAATACAAATAAATTCTTATTTCTCATTTTTCCAAAATTAACTTTTCCACATTAATATTTTAATCTAATATTCTCAACATTAAATATATATTCATAATACATATATATATATAAATATATATTTACATATATACATACATATATATATATATATACATATATATAATATATATACACATATATATAATTATTTAAATATAACAGTGAAACCTTAATCAAATTAAATAATTGAAATAAAGTAAATTTTGTTATTTCTAGATAAACACAGAATGAATGCCATTTATACAGTCGTGGACTGTGTACATAGTGTACATAGCCTGCGGCTGTGTCTATGCAACCCTCCCTGTATGGGGAGGCAGCTATGAGATAGCCGCCGCTGCCTGTGAGGGTAGCGCCAGCTGCCTCCACAGCTGTCACCCCATATGGGGGCGGCTATGGGGTAGCCACGGCCCCTTAACATATATCACCGAGGTTTAAAATTTCACATTTTATTTCATATAAAACAAATAAACTAAACCTGTGAAATACAATTTCGCGATTATGGAAAATTTAATCCGTTTTTAAGAAAAATACGCCTGTACGGCAATAGATGTGGAATAAATAAATTTTGACAATCCAATTTATATATGAAGCATATATATATATATAATATATATTTCACAGGATTTCACAGTAAACTATACAGAAGTTAAATCAGAAAACTTAAAATTTTCTTTGGGGTTTTCATACGGGAAACAGGGAAACTATAAAAATTTCAACAGGGATTTCAAAGAAGAATACACACAATATTTCCATTCAAAACCTAAATAACCTAGAGGTTTAATTTTCTCTTTCAACAAATATTTTCCACAAAATTTCAAATACTTCCTACAGAAAAGATTCTACAAAAGCTTTATGAAATCTTCAAATTTTCACACGACAAAATATAATCTCTTTTCACAGACATTCCCTTTCAAAACCTATAAATAATTAATAAAATAATTCACAAGAAGATTACCTATTTTCCTGTGCTTTAGAAAACTGATTGGGAAGAACTTTGCCTGAAGCTTTCACAATTCTTTCCCGAGAAACCAAGCACAAACAGCATCCAGAATACAGCCAAGAAATCTTCCACAAGTATACAGTATTTCCAAAATAACATAAACAGATAATTTTTACAAAGCTCAAATATTTTTCCTGTGAGGAAATTGAATAACCTCTGTGTTTTTCCCCAGATCCAAATTATCCTCTGTGAACAAATTTCCTCAACAATAATCAATAAATGCACTGGCACACATGTCGAGAAGTGCAAAATATCTTTTAACCACTTCTCAACAATCTTGCCTTTTCAAGATTTTGCATGATTTAATTCATTTATTTAAATTTAAAAATAAAATTTCAAATTGCATGCATTTATTTTATTTTATTTAAATTTACAATTTCCAAATACAAAAATTTATTTAATAACCAAGAATACCATTTCCACAAATTATTTAATTTAAATATTGAATCCATTCACACACAAATTTTAAAACAATTTAATTTAATTAAATAAATTTAATCTTTTTGATCAAACCATTTAACCAAACAAACTAATTAATTAATTAAATAACTTACAAAACTAATTTCTTTAACATTTAAAATTTAATTTAAATAACAGTAAATAAAACATAATAAACTATTATTTAAATTGACATTTTTCCTTTCAAGCAATTAAACCAAATAGAAGAATGCAAGACAACCTATGACTCAAACTAAAAATTGACAATGTACAGTGACCAGGTTATAGACTAGACTAGGGTGAACCAAACTACTATCCCGATCAACATATCCATTGAGTCTTGACACGCTCAGACCTGAGTAACCAAGTGGAGTTGGTGTCATGTACCTGCAATCCTGCAACCAAACAATAACATGCATATATATATATATAAACCATTGTACAGGCACACTGTGCGAAGAAAATCACGGACATCACAGGGCACTCGCAAGCAAGTGATGCGATTCTGTTCTCCATACCAATACATGTCACAATAGACTGACGAATTAAAAAATAGTTAGTCCATCATAAACATGTGCATAGCAATAATCAACTGAAATTAAACATCTACGCTACCTCAAAGCATATCAGAAAATAGTAATCACCATACAATGTATCATCATATCACAGAATAAATCCACTATCGCTCAAAACCAGCGATCAAAATATCCAAACAAAGTATCATAATCTAACAGTGTGAAAACATATTAGCAGAAAACATAAGCATAAATGGAGGGGTACTACATCCTCCCCCCCTAGGATCAAGCTTTCTCCTAAAAGCCTGCAAATAGATAGGGATAAAGTTCCCTCATGCGTGTCACATCCTCCCAAGTAGCGGAAGCCTCATGGCTAGGATCCCATTGGACCCTCACCTGATCAATGTCTCAACCCCTGAGACCGAGCGTCTGGCACTATAGAATGGCCACGGGCTCCAAAGCCAGCTGCCCGTCCTCTACCTGTAACGCATTCCAATCAAGTACATGAGATATGTCGGGATGATATGGTCTAAGAACTGATACATGAAAAACATCATGAATACGAGACAAACTAGGTGGTAAGGCAAGTCAATACGCTACAGGACCAATTCTCTCTAAGATCTCAAATGGCCCAATGAAACGAGGTGCAAGCTTAGAGCCTTTTCCATAATGGATGGGACTCTTTTGTGGTTGCACTCAAAGAAACACTCTATCACCAACAGTAAACTATCGATCTATCCTATGTGCATCGGCATATTTCTTTTGCCTATCCTGAGCTACTATCAAATGTTCTCTAATACGGTCAACCTATTGCTCCATGTCCCGAAGCATCTCAGGTCCAAGTAACACTCTATCCTCTAGTCGATCCCAACTAAGTGGAGTTCGACAAGGACGACCGTATAATGCCTGAAATGGCAGCATACCTATGGAACTCTGATATCCGTTATTGTAAGTGAATTCTACTAAGTACAGATAATCCTCCCAATGTGACTATTGGTCCATTACATACATCCTAAGCATATCCTCTAATATTTGGTTAACTCTTTCCATTTGACCATCGATTTGAGGATGATACGCTGAACTAAAGTTCAACTGTGTACCTAAAGCATGTTGTAATGAAGTCCATAGGGCTGAAGTAAATACAGGATCTCTATCCGATATAATCCTATGAGGAATCCCATGTAATCTAACTATATCCTCCATGAATATCCTAGCTACGGATAAAGCATTATATGATGAACGTACTGGAGAGAAATGAGCCACCTTAGTCAATCGGTCAATAGTTACCATAATGGCATCATGTTGACGTGATGACGTAGGTAACCCTACAATAAAGTCAACGGATATAATGTCCCATTTCCATTCGGGAATGAGATGTGGCTGCAATAATCCAGCGGGATGTTGATGCTCAACTTTGACTCACTGGCATTCAAGACATCTCGATACATAGTCAGCAATATCACATTTCATACCAAGCCAGAAATACAATTGCCGAAGATCGGCATGCATTTTCTTAACTCCTAGATGAGCTGAATACGGAGCTCGATGAGCTTCAGTCATAATTAATGTACGAAGACTCTCAACATGTGGTACATAAATATGACCTAAATGTCATAATATACCATCCAGTTCTAGGACATACCCTGCAAATCGACCTTCTAAAGGTCTACCAGATTCAATCTTCGTCCTCACTTCCTGATATAATCTATCAATAGGAAGTGCAGCCAATATTTGACCTCTCAAATCTACTTCAAGAGTAGTAGCAGAGATCTCATGTCGACGATGACTAAGAGCGTCAGCCACTACATTCTCTTTTCCTTGAACATATCTCACTTCAAAATCATACTCACACAAGAACTCCATCCACCGTCTTTGCCTAGCATTTAAGTTAGGTTGCATGAAAATTTATTGCAAACTACGGTGATCCATATGAAGTTCGAAATGATGATCTAATAAGAAATGTCTCCACTGAACTAATGCATGCACAACTGCAGCTAATTCTAGGTCATGAATGGGATAGTTTAATTTGTGATCCTTGAGTTTGTGAGACTCATAATCTATCACATGTGCATCTTGCATTAGAACTGCTCCCAAACCCTCTAAGGATGCATCCATACACACTACAAAATCCTTAGTAGGATCAGGAACAATCAGTATAGGCACATTAGTCAACTTTTTTTTAAGTGTCTGAAAAGCCAACTGACACTGTTCTGTCCAAACAAACTTCTTCACTTTTCTCTGAAGAGAAGTAATAGGATGACCGATATAGTAACCAGCTAGACCCATAAAACTATGAACTTCACCTACATTAGTAGGCGCGGTCCAATCTACAATGGCTTGAATCTTTGAAGGATCCACAGTGATACCTTTACCAGATATCACATGTCCTAGATATTTAATCTCAGTTTGAAAGAAATCACACTTCTTTAGGTTCGCATACAATTGATTTTCCATTAAACATTGCAATACCTGTCTCAAGTGTTCTTCATGTTCCTTCATGTTTCTCAAATAAACTAAAATATCATCGAGAAATACTAGGACAAAGCGATCAAGGTATGTATGAAATACACCATTCATTAAACTCATGAATACTGATGGTGCATTCATTAACCCGAACGGAACTACTGTGAATTCGTAATGCCCATAACGAATTCGAAAAGCAGTTTTATGAATGTCTGCTTCAGCTATTCGCAATTGAGGATACCCAGATTTCAAATCAATTTTAGAGAACACATTAGCTCCCTTAATTTGATTGAAAAGATCATCGATTCTAGGCAAAGGATAACGATTCTTAATCGTAACCTTGTTCAATTGATGATAGTCAATACACAGCCCAAGAGATCCGTCCTTCTTCTTTATGAAGATGACAGGTGCTCCCCAAGGGGAAACACTTGGACGAATGAATCCCTTTTCTAATAATTCCTCTAACTAAATACGAAGTTCCTCTAACTCCTGAGTCATCATTCTATATGGAGCTCTAGATATAGGCTCAGCTCCAGGAACTAGGTCAACTCTAAAGTCAATATACCTCTTCGGTGGCATTCCAGGTATGTCATCAGGAAACACATCTACGAATTCCCTAAGAATAGGATGATCATCAAGAGATACCTCTCAACTCTCACCCTCTTCCAAATCAATAACTGTTGTTGCAAACAGTTGACATCCCTGACGAAGACATCTCTTTAATTGCATAGCAGATATCATCCGCAAAGAGATAGGTCTTTGAATACCTACCATTTCCACTTTTGCACCTAGATCATTAATGCAACTAACTGTCTTAAGTCGACAATTAATTACAGCATGATAAGATGCTAACCAATCCATACCTAAAACTATGTCATACGATCCTAAGGGTGTAACATATAAATCTACTAAGGTAGTTAACGTACCAAATTTAAGTTCACAATTATGTACTAAGTTTTCTACTGCTACTTTCACCCCTAAGGAAAATTCAACTTGCCACTTACCACCTTGTTTTACCACCACAAGACCACAATGGCCTACGATGGTCGGTGAAATAAAGGAGTCAGTGGCTCCGGAATAAAAAAGAATGGAAACACTAACACTGTGTAACTTACCTGAAGTCTCGACCACTATTTTCTGGTGATCGGCTTGGTGGTCATTAACCACAGCATATACTATATGTGATCATCCTACATCACCCACTATAGGATCTGAAACTGTAGGTCGAGGCCCAAAACCAGTAGGACCTCTCATCGGACACTGCCTAGCTATGTGTCCCTGCTGTCCACATGAGTAACAACCTGTGCCTCTTCTAAATCCTCTACCACCCGAAGGTGCATTGGATTTCTAGAAACTACCCCTACTGATAGTAGACTGAGCACTCTGTGCAGGTTGATCCTACCTATTGCACTTGTTGTGCCACTAGTTGCGACCCTTTCCTGTTTGAGGACTATTACCTTGTTGCGGTTGTGGATTATTGTTCTTTTGAGGTGTTCGTTGTTGTTGTTGCTGCCCACCCTTTGTGGGTGTCTGTTGGTTCCTAGAGGAACCTCCTATCTATGCCTGTCCAGCCCGTGGACTAAAACCTGCTACAGGAGCACTGCCAATCTGCACTCCTGTGTGACCACCTAACGCCATAACAAGGTTCTCCTCCACTATACGAGCCTTCTCCACCGCAACTTCCATAGTCTTTGGCTCAAAGACTTAGACACCACCACTAATGCAGGCGTTTAAACCCCTGATAAAGTGTTGGACTAGCATAGGCTCATCATCGCCAATACCAGCATACTGCTTGAGTTCATAGAACCTATGTTCATATTGCTCTACAGAAAGAGCCAACTGACGTAGATCATGGAACACGTCAGCCTGTCACTGCCTCCAGTGTTCTGATAGGAACCGTGCTCTAAACTTCTCAAGAAACATCTCCCAAGACATTGACCCAATATCCAAATGGAGCTTCTGCTCCTCCAGGTGCCACTAAGTAGAGGTGAATCCTCTCAAATGCATAATAGTGCATCTGGCACGGGTATTGCTACCGTAAGGGTGCATGGCGAAGCATCTACCCAAATCTAGTAGCCAGGTCTCAGCCTCTAATCCACCTCCTATACCATCAAAGGTAGGAGGGTGTGCTCTCAGTAAATCCCTCATATGTCCTGCAGTAATAGCATCCTGATGTGCTGATTCATCTACTCTCCTAGGAGATCTATCTCTCTCTGACAACCTCGTGTTGATCTTCCTATCTAGGTCCAAGATGAGCTAGGACCTCCTCTAATAGAGGACGTATCTGAGGTCCCTATACTCCTGACTGCACAGGATTTTGTCCCTCATTCCTCTGATCCATCTGTTCTGCCTGATCACTGTGATGAGGGCTCAGAGGGGGAGTAACCTAAGGGATTGGCCCTTGGCCTCCACCTCGACCTCTACCATGACCTCTTCCACCTCGCCTAGGAATGTTCCTACACATAACAATAACGAGTCTAAGATACTATTCAACCAAGGCTAATAGTTTAGGACACTACGTATTAGGTCAACCTAATGGGCTCACGATTACCCAGAGCGTCTAGTGTTTGTAACCTTGGCTCTGATACCAATCAGTAATGCCCCATCATAATAACCTAAGGAATGTTGCAATTGTGTATAAAAGTGTAATTTTATTTTTTTTAAGTATAATTATTTGGTTAACTAGTTGCATACATTCATTAAGATACTAGACGTTACACTACTTTGAGTTTCCATAGACGACTTTAGTATTTCACATTGCACATATTATTTATCATAAAAATAAACATTGCATAACATTGAATTTCATTCAAGATAAAATTAAGTACAAACTTGTTTCCTTACATTACATTTGATAAAATATATAATACTCATCCATCATGGTGAGGTAGTTCAATAATAATTACAATTACATTTACATTGTTCTCCTCATAACAATTGAGGGATGTTTTCAATTACAGGATTTACAAATTACAATGAAGAAGTACATATAAGTTTCCAAGTGTGAGCTCTCCATCCATGAAGCTCTCAATGCCATGATCATAAACTGGGGACCCAACGAAGTAAGGTGCATGTTCCACCCAACCATGTGGTACCCATAGGTCCACCCCCCGTGCTAGGAGATAGTAATATGGTTACCTAAACATAATCTACTAACCCTAGACACAAGTACATAACAATCTAATGGTTACATTGCTTCCAAATTCTTGACAATTGAATGTACTACATACACAAGATTAACTGTTACTTTAGGTGGAGTGTCATCACAATATTGCAAAGGTTACCCTGGTGTTTCTTCCTAGGTTCTGGCCCCCAATCTTGGGTTACCCTGGTAACCTCTTACGAAACCCAACCCCATTGCTAATTATTGTGGAATTGAATGTCTTTTGAAGAAACAAGACATCGATTTTCCATTCCAGGCCTTCTCATCTTATACTCAAGACTGAAGTAGCTCAAGAGTCATAAGCGAGGCATAAACATCTTGTTAAGATTTTTAATCTAACTACTGTGTTATTTAGTTATCACTGACTTACTAACTCTTTGTAAGTTACCCTAACACCACTTTGTGTGTTGGCCCTTACAAAAAGCCACTCCCCTAAACATAACAAGGATATACTAAGTTCACTATCTAGGGTAGACAAAGTGCACAAATTCAACATATAATACCAAATATACCACAATGTACATCACAATTCATTCACAAATACAGGTGCACTACCCTAACTTGTTTAATCACATAGATCCAAAGTCAAGTTTACTCCCTTAAAAAGATTGCAACTGGAAGACTTAAAATCACATAAAGATATATTTCCCCCTTTTACCCAATAAAAGTTTAAATCAACTTAAAATGAATACATGTCTATCATTGGGATATATTAAATCCAGTCAAACAAATTAAAAGAGAGAAAATATCTATTTCTATATATTTTTTTTTAAAACAACAGTTCCCAAAACATTTAATAATTATCCTCATTAAAAACATTATATGCAAAACTATCTAAATACAAATAAATTCTTATTTCTCATTTTTCCAAAATTAACTTTTCCACATTAATATTTTAATCTAATATTCTCAACATTAAATATATATTCATAATACATATATATATATATATATATATATATATAAATATATATTTACATATATACATACATATATACATATATATATATTTAATAAATATATATATATAATATATATACACATATATATAATTATTTAAATATAATAGTGAAACCCTAATCAAATTAAATAATCAAAATAAAGTAAATTTCGTTATTTCTGGATAAACACAGAATGAATGCCATTTATACAGTCGCGGACTGTGTACATAGTGTACACAGCCCGCGGCTGTGTCTATGTAGCCCTCCCTGTATGGGGAGGCAGCTATGAGACAGCCACCGCTGCCTGTGAGGGCAGCGTCGGCTGCCTCCACAGTCGTCGCCCCATATGGGGGCGGTTGTGGGGTAGCCACGACCCCTTAACATATATCGTCGAGGTTTAAAATTTCACATTTTATTTCATATAAAACAAATAAACTAAAACTTGCGAAATACAATTTCGCGATTACGGAAAATTTAATTCATTTTTTAAAAAAATACGCCTGTACGGCGACGAATGTGGAATAAATAAATTTTGACAATCAAATTTATATATGAGGCATATATATATATAATATATATTTCACAGGATTTCACAATAAACTATACAGAAGTTTCATTAGAAAACTTAAAATTTTCTTTGGGGTTTTCATACGGGAAACAGGGAAATTATGAAAATTTCAACAGGGATTTCAAAGAAGAATACACACAATATTTCCATTCAAAACCTAAATAACCCAGAGGTTTAATTTTCTCTTTCAACAAATATTTTCCACAAAATTTCAAATACTTCCTACAGAAAAGATTCTACAAAAGCTTTATGAAATCTTCAAATTTTCACACAACAAAATATAATCTCTTTTCACAGGCATTCCCTTTCAAAATTAATAAATAATTAATAAAATAATTCACAAGAAGATTACCTATTTTCCTGTGCTTCAGAAAATTGATTGGGAAGAACTTTGCCTGAAGCTTTCACAATTCTTTCCCGAGAAACCAAGCCCAAACAGCATCCAGAATACAACCAAGAAATCTTCCACAAGTATACAGTATTTCCAAAATAACATAAACAGATAATTTTTGCAAAGCTCAAATTTTTTTCCTGTGAGGAAATTGAATAACCTCTATGTTTTTCCCCAGATCCAAATTATCCTCCGTGAACAAATTTCCTCAACAATAATCAATAAATGCACTGGCACACATGTCGAGAAGTGCAAAATATCTTTTAACCACTTCTCAGCAATCTTGCCTTTTCAAGATTTTGCATGATTTAATTCATTTATTTAAATTCAAAAATCAAATTTCAAATTGCATGCATTTATTTTATTTAATTTAAATTTACAATTTCCAAATACAAAAATTTATTTAATAACCAAAAATACCATTTCCACAAATTATTTAATTTAAATATTGAATCCATTCACACACAAATTTTAAAACAATTTAATTTAATTTATTTATTTATTTAATTAAATAAATTTAATCTTTTTGATCAAACCATTTAACCAAACAAACTAATTAATTAATTAAATAACTTACAAAACTAATTTATTTAACATTTAAAATTTAATTTAAATAACAGTAAATAAAACATAATAAACTATTATTTAAATTGACATTTTTCCTTTCAAGCAATTAAACCAAACAGAAGAATGCAAGACAACCTATGACTCAAACTAAAAACTGACAATGTACAATGACCGGGTTATAGACTAGACTAGGGTGAATCAAACTACTATCCCGATCAACATATCCATTGAGTCTTGACATGCTCAGACCTGAGTAACCAGGTGGAGTTGGTGTCATGTACCTGCAATCCTGCAACCAAACAATAACATGCATATATATATATAAACCATCGTACAGGCACACCGTGCGGAGAAAATCACGGACATCATAGGGCACTCACAAGCAAGTGATGCAATTCCATTCTCCACACCAATACACGTCACAAAAGACTGATGAATTAAAAAATAGTTAGTCCATCATAAACATGTGCATAGCAATAATCAACTGAAATTAAACATCTACACTACCTCAAAGCATATCAGAAAACAGTAATCACCATACAATGTATCATCATATCACAGAATAAATCCACTATCACTCAAAACCAGCGATCAAAATATCCAAACAAAGTATCATAATCTAACAATGTGAAAATGTATCAGCAGAAAACATAAGCATAAATGGAGGGGTACTACATTCCATATTCGAGAGGCCTAAATAAGGCATGCAAAATTAATTTCATGACAAGTAGGGTAAAACAAAAAAAAAAAAAAACATTCTTTAGAAATGCAAGTTTGAAGAGAAAAGAAGGAGACAGGAAGAGGAATGTGTAGCATTCTATTTGAGAGTTTTTTTGGTGTTTTTTTGCAGGTTGGTACTGATTTAAAACATTCCATTGAATATTCAAAACAATATATTGAAGCTATTGGACTTGCAAGTGGAATTGTGGAGTTGGGCAGTGAGATAGTTTGCAATCTGAGCTCACATATTTGAACTCATATTGTATTTGAATTTTTCCATGTGAATATAAGATGTTTATATTAGTTTTATTTTCTGTTGATCATTCCATGGATGACTAAAAATAATTTTTAATCAATTTCCTAAATAGAGAAAATCATTGAGTTCTTGTGCAAACAATTTGTTATGTTGAATTGGAATTTATTCATTTTCTTTAAGTTGTTGTTGTGAGAGTTTCAGAGAGGGTTTTGTGAGTATCAAATACTCTCTACATTATTGGTGTCATAGAAGAAATATTTTTAGTGTGTAATAGACCATTGAAGAGAGGTAGTTGCACCAGGACTGTGTTGTGGGTATTGAAAAAAAATGGATTGGACAGGAGCCTGGTGCAGGAGCACCAATCCGTTCAATGAATTTGCTTTAGTGGTTTTATGAAGAATTAAGCCTAGGTTGTTTGGGTCTAGATATTTTTGAAATTTTGAGTCTAAATAAGGTCAATAAGACCATTTTTATGTAATTGGCAAATTTGGGTGTCTTTTTGGTGCATATTGTAAATGATGCAAATCATGTCAACAAGTTGCCAATGTTGACAAAAGTGGTTAAGGTAGGTAAAATGTAATTTTTATAGTGTGAGGTCATGTTTTTTGGTTGAATAAGGTCTAAATATACCATTTGTAATGTTCTAGGTGAATAGGAGAGCCAATTTGCAAAGTAATGCAAAAAGAGAAAAAATGTTGTCAACAAAATATGCAAAAGAGCAATTTTTGAACCCCAATGGTCATGGGGAGTTTGAAAATCAGTTGGAAGTTGTTGAGTTGGTTGGTTCATGATGGGGAAGGTTTAAATATGTGAATTCCATCAATGTAATTATTGGTTGGAGAATTTTGAAGCAATAATAACAAGAATTTCCCATGTTTTCATATTTTTTTGTGTTTTCTTTTCAATTACAGGTCTGTACGGACCCGTACTATTGTACCATGCTTTTAAATTATTGATAACTTGTGGATGACTATTGTATCTCTCTTTTGAATCAATTTGGGAGGAATTTCATGAATAAAACTCATTTTATTGCTAACTTATAGGGGTCGGTCTGAACTTGCATATTTATGGGTTTTTGAAGTTTTAAATGGAATTTTGACTCATTCCTCCTACTGTAATCTTTGTGGCTTGGAGGGATGAGTCTTGTAGGTTATGTTTTCGTGCTAGGATGAAGGTTTTGTGAAGGGAGAAAGGATTTATGGGGTTTTTGTTGCTATCCTTGAAGAAGTTGAGTGGAAAAGAGCATTAAAATGGAGGTTTAAGGTTAGGGTTTGAAGAAATCATTGGAGAAAGTGATATTTCTTGAACTATTGAGCATGTGCAAGATTAAATAAAGGTGTTTAAACTGGTTCCAAGGTCTGGGAAGATTTGGGATATATTTTTTCAATAAACCCTCATATGAATAGCTTGCAACAAGGGTTTCTTCAATAGGTGTTTGGGAAGGTGCGTCTCTGCAAACAAATGGTGGATTTGGTGGTTTTGGAGGTTGGTGAGTGCTACCTCATTGGTTTCTTGGGTTGGTTTCAAGATTAGAGAGGTTTCTCTTTGTAAAATGGGCCTAATTCATGGCCTAGGTCAGCGTAGAAGGCATAGTTTCAAGTTGATGTCCTAAAAGAGTTGCATGAGATTTAGAGATATGTTTAAGGGTGTTTTGATGGGTGTCTAAAAATATAAGAATTTGGTTGGTTGAGAGGGTTTTCAGTGATTTAGATTCAAGTTTATAGGTCTACAAACCTACTAGCAAGGAAGAGTGTTTGTGTGGAGAATAGACTTTGTGAGGGTTTGTAGTTTCAAAACCCTGTTGAATTCAATTGGTTTATAATCCTCCTTGATTTGTATTTGAGCCCATCATGGTAGAGGTAGAGGAAGAGGAAGAGCAGAAAATTTTGTACATGATATTTAAAGCTTTGAGAAGACAAGTAGAGGCACTTCAAGAAGAGATAAGAAGAGGGTTTGAAGAAAGAAGGGAGCTTGATAGTGATGAAGAAGAAGCTTCAGAGAATGCTAGCCTGAACACTGAATAAAGAGAGGAAATTGTAGCAGTTTCAAATGACCCATTGTTGAGGGATTTAAAAAAATTGGAAAGAGACCAAAAGTTTATGTTCCTACCTTCAATGGAAGCTTGAATCCATACAAACTCATAGACTGGATAAATGAAATGGAGGAGTATTTTGAGTTTGAAGAAATTGGAGACCTAGATAGAGTGAGATTTGATAAGACAAGGTTGAAGGGTCATGCTTCAATTTTGTGGAGAGAAATTCAATTGGAAAGAGGAAGAAAAGGAAAAGATAAAATTACAAGATGGTGTAAAATGGTAGAGAAAATGAAAAGGTAATTCATTCTAGTAGCCTATGAGCTAGAATTGCTTAAAAAGATGCAAAGCTTGAAGCAAGGAAGCAAGACAGTAAAGGAGAGCATGAAAGATTTTCATAGAATACTCATTAGAACTAGACATTATGAGGAAACTAAAGAGAAGGTTGCAAGATACCTTAATGTTTTTAGGTCAATTATACAAGAGGAGATGGCATTGGTGCGAGTTGTGACTATGGAAGATGCTTACTAGATTGCCTTGAAGATTGAAGAAAGGATGAACAAGAGATTTGAAAACAAAAAAAGAGGAAAAATTCATGAAGGTAAGGTTGAGAGAAGAGTAAATGAATAACATGATGATCAGAAAAATTAGAAAAATGGAGGCCAAGGAAATAGTAAACAACACAGGAATGAAGAATTTTATGGGTCAAGAGATCAAAATCAGAGAGGTAGAGGAAGATCGGGTAGAGGTTTTGGAAGAGAAACCTTTCGAGGAACTTTTTTTAAGTGTGGAGAAGAGGGTCATAGTGCATATTACTATCCTCATGAAGAGGAAATACCAAGAATGAGAACTAAAAATCAGAATAGGGAAGCAAATGTGAATAGAGAATATGCAGGATCATCACATTTTGAAGAAGTAGAAGATGGTGAAAATTTAATGGCTACAAGAACACTGTTAAATGAAGATGATAAATCCATTCAAAGGAGAAGTTTGTTTAGGAAAAGATGCAAGTGTGAAGGAAAGGTATGAAATTTCATTATTGATAGTGGAAGAACAAGCAATCGTGTGTCTAATGAAATGGTAAGAAAATTGCAGCTAGAAAGGAAGAAGCACCCAAATCCATATCAAATAGCATGGCTACAAGATGACAAGAAGATTTTGATCAGAAAACAATGTGAGACAAAATTTCAGATAGGAGGATATTATGATGAAGTTTTGTGTGATATTCTCCCAATGGATGCTTGTCATATTCTTCTAGGAAGACCTTGGCAATTCGACAGGAAGGCAATGCATGATGGTTATGCCAACACATACACGTTGACGAAGGATGGATTGAAACAAAAATTGAAGCCATTGAAAGAAGAAATGGATAAAGTTTGCAGCAATGAAAGGTCATGCTTAGTTGATGAAATCAAACCTTTAGATGGTATGAAGCATGAATATGTTGGCTTTGTTAATACTAACCATGAAGAATATGAGAAAGGTGAATTGTTGACTCAGATTCAAGAAGAGATCTTAGG
This sequence comes from Sequoia sempervirens, assembly GCA_007258455.2. Lineage (NCBI taxonomy): Eukaryota > Viridiplantae > Streptophyta > Pinopsida > Cupressales > Cupressaceae > Sequoia > Sequoia sempervirens. Next base: position 238,641,428 of record VDFB02373365.1, read on the forward strand.
TGGAATGAAGGTAGCAATAGAGGGTAAGGTAAAATATGATCTTATTGTTTCCTTTGATGAGAAATAGAGTGAAGGAGTAGATAAGTCTTTTGCAACAAAATTTTATTTTGATAAAATTGAATTGGAAGAGTTGAGTGTGAAGTTTAATGAAGAGTTTTCTAAAGAATACTTGTTTGAGAATAATAGATGTGAAAATGTTTTGATTAGTGATCATGATTCCTTGTCATCTAATGAGGAAATTAAGTCTTTTGATGATAGTACTAATGCTATTTTGAGTGAAGGAAAATAATTTGTAGTAGTATCATGCCTTTCAAAAGGCATTAAAATAATGGAATTTCATGAATGAGACATAGTGGAAGGAGGTGGAAAAGGTGGAACAACAAATGAGGCAAACAAATACATTTGTTTTGATGAAGGAGAAGGTATAATTTTAATTGTTAGTTCTTATTTTGATGAAGTATATGATGGAGCTTCCCAAAATTTCCAATTTCTAAGCAGCCCATAGACCTTGTCTGCATTTTAAACCCTTATCCCCATATGTGAGTAGGGTTTTTCCTTTGAAAGCCTTCAGGTCTTCTAATGTCACGTTGACCTACCCTACCGGTTTCTAGTTCCTTAAGTAAATACTTGAGCCATCATGTACATTTAGCTACCGACCCCTTTGGTCTAGAGTGTTGGTCACCTAGTCAGTCATTGATTTTAATTGTGTCCTAAAGTTGGGTGTTAAATTTTCCCAAAAAAATGACTTAGGCTTAAATCATCTATCTATAAGGGTCAAATCATTTGGCCTAGTGTTGGGCCCTTCTTTAATGCTAATCTTGTTGTGTATGCAGGTTTAGTGATTTGAGACCATGGGAAGAGATCTTGATCATACCCCGCTAGCTCGTGGATTGAAAACTCTAAATGGTTATATAGTGTGAGAAAAATGAGATGAAAATGCATGTCCTCATATGGACATGGGGCCCATCCTCTACTATCTGGCTCATTGCTCGTGGTCCTAAACCAATGTCCAAGATTGAATGTTGGGAATGATCTCCACTATTCCCTACTAGATAACGAGAAAACGATGAAGGTTCATTAAAGGCCGTGAGATCAATGAGATCCTGACACATGGATCAATCCACCCAGTCCATGAGATAGATGAAGCTTGTTGACGAATGAATTGCCATCTGAGGTGGGTTAACACCATTGGACAAAGACAAATCAGTGATGCTCTACTAGATTTCAAACCCGGTTAGCCCAATGTGAGTCATTGGATTTTCCATCTCATTGTGATATCAATGACTGACATTCAAAGTTGATGAAATGGCATGTGATGGTTATTTTATTCTACAACCATTAGGCATTAATGATCTATTCTCTACAAGAGTGATCAAATTGATCTTTGTGCATGTGGAAACTTAATTGTCGGCAATCATGAAGTGTGATATGCATATTTCCATGTATATGGGAATTAAACGGTGACAATACGCATTCCAACGAATTGTCTAGTTTGTGCGTGTGTTCTTCATTGAACATTGATTATTTCTATCATCACATTTTTCAGTAAATAGAAGTAGCAAGTTGCTATTTTCATCATAGCAATTAGTTATCGAGTCTTTGAGTTTTTGCAAAGAGTCGAGGTTACAAGTATAGATTTTCTAGAGGTAGAATGAGTAGGCCTAGTGCTTCATCAGTTTCAGTGTGGAGGTTTTCTCGACTTAGTTCATAGAGGTCCCAAGATGAAGACTTGAAGCAAAGATAATGCACTCATGAGGATACCTAGGGCAAGGTATTTATACATGTTGCTACCAGATGTAGCTATCATCTGAAAGGCCAAGTTGAAAGCTCGGGAGTAGTAGAAGTAAAAGGAGAAGAATATGTTGGGCCCTCTAGTAGAGTTCAATGGAAGCTTTGATATGGTCCTCGCCCTCTTGGATGACAAAACTTTCCCATTAACATTACAAAGAGCTCATCAGAAACTGAAATAGACATGAATTCTAGCTACCGTCAGTATCTCAAGACCCTAGGTCAAGCTCCATCCCCTGGAACTAAGGTATTTTCCATTCAACCTTTAGCTATCAAGACTTCGAGTGGGCAAGATGGGGTCATGCTAAAATGAGACAAGAACAAGGACAGAGTTGAGCTTTCATCTCCAACCCTCACTACGACACACAGTGGGTGTGTGTATCGTGGTCTATGTGCTAGTGCTGAAAGGTCTTCTGGTTGATGGAAAGGTGGTGGTGAAGTGAATTTTTGTGTTGATTGATAATTTATGTGGTGGTTGCTTTCTCTCTACATGGGTGGTTTCTTTTTGGGATGTTGGATGCTAATTGTGTGCACTCGTGGTAAAAGTATTGTCGGGTTTGGTGCTTACATGGTGGTCGAAGAAATTTTGGCAGTAATTTATTCCTCCTTATGTTGGATGTTACAAGTATGGTTTCCCCATTTCAACAAAATCATTATGTGGGGAATTTTTAAATTTAATTGAAATTTGATGCGAAATGAAATTTTGTAATGCAGCTACATTTTGAGCCAAAAGCTTATTGGCTCCCTTGTTCTATAAAAGGGAATTTAGGGCTCGTTTTTAGGGGGTTCTAATTTTTTGAGTCCTTAGGTCTGATATGTAAAAGGGTAGAAAATAGAAGAATACCAGAAAATAGGATAGTGCAATTGTCTTGGTTTTGAACTCTACATATGAAAATCTCAATGAGTTTATAGAAATTACTGATATCGAAGCCAATTTCATACATAATCCATCTACTCTTCTCTGTAAACCATTTTGTAAAATTTGAATATAATATCAAGTGTATTTTGTTCATCTTTGAATGTTTCATTTGAATGCATGCTTTCATTTCTTCTTTGGTTCAATGAATCAACTAAATGTTTAAATGAGGCCATGAACTTGTTATGATTTACTAAGAATTTTGTAAGAAGTGATGTATTATGTGGAGAGAGTTTTCATAATGCAAATCCTTATGGAAATAGTCCACCATTATTAGAGTTAAATAATTTATGCATGACAGGTTGTAAGATGCATGACTCCGTTGCCCAATTGATGAAGACACTAGTCTATTTGTCTTGGTATTTTCCTTTTGAGTGATAATAACATATTGGACTGTCAATTCAGGGTTAGAATACAAATCTCTTAAAATTCATCTATAATGACGCATGTGTGTGAGATATTTTCCTTGTTCCTAGTAAATTGACTAATATTTGCTTAAAGATTAGCTAACCTTTGAGTGAATTATGTTGTTTACCCCTTATAGGAACCAATATGTGGTTTTCTATGTCAGTTATTGAGATAGTAAAATGAAATTTTTAACAGGAACACCCTCCTAGGTCCCACTGAGCCTAAAGTGTAGAAGATTAGAGTTTGTGACTAGGCCTTGTTAGTTGGCCATTCACTTTAAGGGTCTTGAATATAGGAGTTGGCTACTGTTTAGAGATTCCTTAGGTGTACTGGGAAAAACACCAATAGAATGGGGACTCTACTAGGGATCGAACTCATTCACCAAACACGGATACAAAATGTAGAGTCAAAGGGTGAAGCAAGCCTGAATATCTTGATTAGATAATGACAAATTCTTGAACCTGGTAAATATTTTGAGTGCAACAAAGACTGAAGGATCTGAGTCTGACTCTACTATGAAAGATAGCCTAGAATGTGTACTACTTGTAAAGAAATTTCATCTCACTTGAAGTTCAATCCTTTGGAAAGAGGTGGCGACTCTAACTAAAAGAACCTATTAAAGCATATATCAATTGACCAGATCTACAATTTAAAATGTAAAGGATAGTCACCCGCTACAAATTACTAGGTATTTTCATAGAATTTGAAGAAATAGGAGTGGATTATTGGTAAATCAAGATAAATTTCCCATACGTGAGATGTAAATGGTTCCCTACTGAGGTGATTAGCACTAGATGAGGGAATTATAGTAATATTTTAGCATGCTTTTGTGTATAAGTTAAAATTCTTGTATCATGATGAAAGGAGCATGCTAAATTGTTAGATCTTAGGTAGCATTTGTAAGAAATATACATGCTAAATCCTTAGGATCATATTTTGTGAAAGGAATTGGGATAATATTGTATGTTTTCCTAGTATATTCTAAATTCAAGAATTAGGGACAGGTTGTCAATTCACATCATCTGGCATAAATATGGAAAAAGGCATACAAGGTAAACAATCATTGTCTCACCAAAGCAATTTTAGTACTGATAGGTACAAGGATATTAGCTTTGAAAATATTTGTGGTTAGCCAAATATGGTATCACCCAAGGTTAGGGAAAAAATGCTAATATTCGGTGGTGAAAAGTTAGAATCAACAAACAAGCATGTGCAAGAATTTGTTGATGTGATGGGTGATTATGAAATAGACCCTGAAGATGTGGTTATGAAGCTATTTATTCAATCCTTGAAAGGAGATGAAAAAGACTAGTTCTCTTTTCTTCTTGCTTCCTCTATACATTGTTGGAATGAACTTAAGGAAGCCTTCATGGACCAATTTGGTGAAAGGATAAACCCAAGTGTTGTAAGAAAGAATTTCATGGAGATTTCTAGAGATAAGGAGGAATTAGTCCCTACTTTCAACCTTATATTTTCCAAGGTCATAAGGGAAATCCCTAAGCACATGAGACCAAATGATGTAGAGTATTTGGTTGTTTATTTGGGAGCATTTTTTAGTAATATGAGCTTATTGTTGAGAGATAAAGAGCCTGCTACTTTACAAAAAGCTTACCAAGAGGCTATGAACATCGAGAAAAATTTGAAATACTCAATCATGAAAGGACTTGTGATTGGTAGCAGTAGTTCTAATAGTATCCTAGCTATTGAACCAAGTAGATCAAGAAGTAAAAATGTTTGTCAAGAAAATGAACCCATAGATGTTGCATCTGCATTACTCCCAATAGATGCAGAACATGATCAAGCATCAACCTCACATCAACCAAGGATGGGAAGGGCTGACTTGATTTTCTTTGTTAGAAAGTTGTATGAAATGAAAAGACATGTAAATGAGTCACCATATGACTTGTTTTCAAGATTCTTGGATGTTCTGATGGAGATACCCAAGATTTTTAGGCCTAGTGATTTAATGTGCATTAATTTTTTTTTGTGAATCCTACATATTAGGATCAAGCTAGTGGATTGGATTAACACTATGGAAGAAATTGAGCATGGTCATATGCCCCTAGTTGTTTCCTAGAATGTGGAAAATAATTTCCATATTGAGGAGGATCAAAGACTAAAGTTGACAGATCAAAGAGAAGCATCAAAGTCTGAGCAACTAACTATTGAATGTTGTTATTTTAAAGCAACATAGAAGCAAGTGCATGTAGTAGTGATGAGGATGAAGAGACAAAGTGCAAGAAAAAAGAGCTAGTACCTAATTATCTCCCTTGGGATGTCATAAGTTATGAGCAAAAACAAGAGGTACATGGTGAAACCTCACAAATTGATTCAACCAGCACTTATCATGCACCAGTTAGTGAGGGGAATACACTTGGCTTCAATGATATGGCACAAATGGGGAATCAAAAGGATGAGATTGAGCTTGGAAAGTCTTCTATTGAATATGATTCTTCTTATGAAGAAGATATGGAATCCCTTGCTTCTAGTAGGGGATATATTAATAGTCTTGAGGGTGTGTGTTTCCTAGGCAGTGAGCAATTCTCTTCATGTGAAGAATTCTCTTAATCTGGTTCAATTATTGTGAGTGTAAATGATGAGGAGGATGTTGAGAATGTTTCTCTCTATTCTTCAAGTGATTACACTGATGATCAAAATTGTTGGAATCTTGACACTGAGGATCATGAGTTACATGCAACTATCATGAAGGTATGGAAAAATCCTTTATTTGATGAACCTGCATTGGAAAGTGAGGTTATAAATGATAACTCCTATTGGTATAGAAGAAATCCTATTTTTGAAGATAACCCTGATGAGTATTTAGCAAGTACTACTAGTGGATGTGTCATGGATGGTACACACAATAATCAGGGTGATATTAAGGTTGAAAATTTTTCCTTTGAAAATGTCACCCCTAACATGGTAATTCCCCAACTAAATGGAGGATGTGGCAACACAAACATTAGTGAAATGGCTTCCCAACATGTGATTGAGAAGATTATACTTGATAAGTATCAAGAGAAGGCCTCAAAATTGTTGACATCAAAATGTGACAATAGCTCACATGATAAAGAAGTTCAAGGTTATGATGGTAGATTTGAATGTAGCATGGTGGTCAAAAGGGATGTGGATGATTATGTTGATTTTCCTATGGTAATTGGCTATGTACTTGAAAATATAGTTGAAATGTTAGCTATTCATGTTTAACATGATGATATTTGCCTTGATATAAAAGGAATTCTGCTCTTAGGAGACAAAGAGGTAAATCATGATAAAGACATGGATACTCAGGCAACATTATTTTATGTTGAGGATAAGGAATTATTTGATGATTCTGTAGAATATGTTAGTATGGTAGGATTATTTCATCCACATGAGGATTAGTTTAAATGAACTGATAACCAGGGGAATAATATAATTCAGTATGAAGTTGCAATGGAATTCTTTGTAGATTATCCTTATCTTATGGACCTTCTCATGGAACTTATTTCATCTCATGAAGACAACACTTATGAAAAAAAAATTGAGGATATGCTTGATCATGTTTTTCTTTCCCCTGATCTTATTAAAGATTGGCCAAGTATAAGCCAAAGTGTCTATGAACTTTTCCAATTTGATGAGCAGGTGGGATGTGATTTTATACTTCATGAAAATGTGGAGTATGAGGGTTTCATCCTCCTAGTTCAATTTGATGAACCTATTGTGGTGAAGGATAACTATGGTAAGGTTACATCAAATGTCATAGGAAGTGTTGATTGTGATAGTGCTAGTAGCTTTGAATTGCATTATTTTCATGTGGACCCATTTCCAGTACAACAAGCCAAAGTGTTTGACATAGGAAAGAATTGTCCTTGAATTTTGGGGGCCAAGGGCCTCCAGTTTATGGATTGAAACCAAATGTTTTAAAGTGGCTTCTTTTGGAAGTGAATTGTAATGTATATTTTGTAAATAGTGTACATAGGTTGGTCTGGTGTGTTTGCTTTCTATTGTGTCTACTTTCCTTTTCTGGGTAAGCTCCTGGATTTTGGTTTTCTACCCTGGTCTACTTTAACCTAAGATTCATATTCTCGCTATAACCATTAGGGGTATACATCCCCAAGCATGAGCCACTGATAGAGCTTCCCAAAATTTGCAATTTCTAAGCAACCCATACACCTTGTCTACATTTTAAACCCTTGTCCCCATATGTGAGTAGGGTTTTTCTTTTGATATGCTTCAGGTCTTCTAATGTCACGTTGACTTTCCCTATTGGTTTCTAGTTCCTTAAGTCATTACTTGAGCCATCATGTACATTCGGCTACCCACCCCATGGTCTAGAGTGTCAATCACCTAGTCGGTCATCGATTTTAATTGTGTCTTAAAGTAGGGTGTTAAATTTTCCCAAAAAATTACTTAGGCTTATGTCACGTCTACAAGGTTCAAATCATCATTGGCCTAGTGATGTTCCTTTATTTAATGCTAATCTTGTCGTGTATGTAGGTTTAGTGATTCGAGACTGTGGGAAGAGATCTTGACCATACCTCATTAACTCGTGGACAAAAAATGTCATCTAGTTATGTAGTGAAAGAATAGAAAGATGAAGATGTGTGTCCTCATATAGACATGGGGCCCATTCTCTACTATATGGGTCATTTCTCATGGTCCTAAACAGATGACCAAGATTGAATGTTGGGAACGATCTCCACTGTTTCCCACTAGATCGTGAGAAAAAGATGAAGGTTCATTAAAGGCCGCAAGATCAGTGAGATCCTGACATGTGGATCAATCCACCTAGTCTGTGAGATAGATGAAGCTTGCTAACGGATGAATTACCATCTAAGGTGGGATAACACCATTGGCCAAAGACAAATCAATGATGTTCTACTAGATTTCAAACACGGTCAGCCCAATGTGAACCGTTGGATCTGCCATCTCATCGTGAGATCAATGGTCGACATTTAAAGTTGATGAAATGACATGTGATAGTTTTTTAATTCTATAACCATTGAACATTAATGATCTATTCTCTACAAGAGCAATCAAATTGATCTACATGCGTGTGGAAAATTAATTATCAACAATCATGAAGTGTGATATGTAGATTTCCATGCATTTGGGAATTAAACGGTGACATACACATGCCAATGAATTGTTTGGTTTACGAGTTTTTTCTTCATTGAACTTTGATGATTTCTATCATCGCATTGTTTAATAAATAGAAGTGGTGAGTTGTTATTTTCACCATAGCAATTAGTTATCGAGTCTTTGAGTTTGTGCAGAGAGTTGAGGTTATGAATCTAGATTTTGTAGAGGCAGAATGAGTAGGCTTGGTGCTTCATCAGTTCTAGTGTGGAGGTATTCTTGGCTTAGTTCATAGAGGTCCCTAGATGAATACTTAGAGGGAAGACAATGCGCTCTTGAAGATACCTGGGGTAAGGGATTTATACCTATTGCTACCAGATGTAGCTATCATCTGAAAGGCTAGGTTGAAAGCTCGAGAGCAATGGGAGTAAAAGGAGAAGAATCCATTGGGCCCTCTAGTAGAGTTCAATGGAAGCTTCGATATAGTTGTGGCTTTCTTGGATAACAAAAAATGACCATTAACATCACAAAGAGCTCATCAGAAACTGAAATGGAGATGGATTCCAACTACCATCAATATCTTGAGACCATAGGTTGAGCTCCATCCTCTAGAGCTGAGGTGTTATCTATTAAGCCTTTAGTGGTTAGGACTCTGAGCAAGCGAGACAGGGCCATGATAAAATGAGACAAGAATGAGGATAGAGTTGAGGTTTCATCTCCAACCCTCGCTACAACACGAAGTGGGCTTGTGTATCATGGTGTGTGTGCTAGTGGTGAAAGGTCTTCTGGTTGATGGAAAGGTGGTGGTGAAGTAAATTTTTTGTGTTGATTGATAATTTCTAAGGTGGTTGCTTTCTCTCTGCATGCATGGTTGCTTTTTGGGGTGTTGGATGCTGACTATGTGCCCTCGTGGTAATATTATTCTTGGATTTGGTGCTTACATGGTGGTCAAATAAATTTTGGTGGTACTTTATTCCTCCTCATGGCGGTTGTTACAAGTATGGTTTCCCCATTTCAATAGAATCATTATGTGGGGAATTTTGAAATGCAATTGAAATTTGATGTGAAATGAAATTTTGTAATGTAGTTGCATTTCGATCTAGAATCTTGTTGGCACCCTTGTTCTATAAAAGGGAATTCAAGGCTCGTTTGCAAGGGGTTCTAATTTTTTGAGTCCTCAGGTTTGATATGTAAAAGGGTAGAAAATAGAAGAATACCATAAAATAGGATAGTTGAATTGTCTTGGTTTTGAACTCTACATATGAAAATATTAATGAGTTTTGTAGAAATTACTGATATCGAAGCCAATTTCATACATAATCCATCTACTCTTCTCTATAAACTATTTTGCAAGTTTTGAATATAATAAATATAATATCAAGTATATTTTGTTCATCTTCAAATGTTTCAATTGAATGCATGCCTTCATTTCTTTTTGGTTCAATGAATCAACTAAATTTTTAAATGAGGCCATGAACTTATTATGATTTATTGAGAATTTGGTAAGAAGTGATGTATTATGTGGAGAGAGTTATCATAATGCAAGTCCTTATGGAAATATTCCATCATTATCAGATTTAAAGAATTTTGGCATGACAGGTTGTAAGATGCGTGACTCCATTGCCCAATTGATGAAGACACTAGTCTATTTGTCTTGGTATTTTCCTTTTGAGTGATAATAACATATTGGACTATCAATTCAGGGTTAGAATACAAATCTCTAAAAATTCATCTACAATGAGGCATGTGTGTGAGATATTTTCCCTGTTCCTGGTAAATTGATGGATAATTGCTTGAAGATTAGTTAACCTTTGAGTGAATTATGTTGTTTACCCCTTATAGGAACCAATCTATGATTTTCGATGTCAGTTATTGAGATAGTCAAATGAAATGTTTAAAAAGGAACACCCTCCTAGGTCCCACGGAGCCTAAAGTGTAGAAGATTAAAGTCTATGACTGGGTCTTGTCAGTTGTCCATTCACTTTAAGGGTCTTGAATATAGTATTTGGATACTCTTTAGAGATTCCTTAGGTGTACTTGGAAAAAAACCAATAGTATATTGGTGTGATAATTGATTTGATGATTTGAATTACATGATGGGTAGTAGAAGAAGGATGAAGCATGGTAATGTTGTAAGTTTGTAGAAAGTGGTGCATAGAAATATTTCATTAGACAAGGAAATGAGGTGGATCCAACATAGAAATAAGTTCTACAAATTTTTCCGAATGAAAATCATGAAATAATTCATTCTACAATTGGTGTCTAATGCAAGAGCATCCATAGAAAATTGGCAATCTTGTATCAAGTAGAATTTTCAATTTTTGTTGAGCAATTTTGCAATTTTTTGGTGAGTAAATTTTGGTTTGGAATTCAAGTTGAAGGTGGTAAATGATATATATTTGAATAATTAAAATTGATAAATTATTTTCCCTTTGCACATTGTCAAGTTGACTTGTGGGAGAAAAAAAAAATCAAAAAGAAGTTTTAAAATATTTAAATTAAAAATATTTGGAAGGAAAATTGTGTTGTTGGGAATTGAATATGGAGCTTTAAAACACCATTTAATGATCCCTAAAAATTAGGGAATGGGAAGTTGTTAAAAGGAACAAGACAACTAAGAGGGGGGTTGAATCAGTTGTCACCAAATTCAAACATAAAACTCCTAACACTTATCAACTTCACCACCACACTATTATGTTATTAAGTATGAACATGAAATGTAGATAACAAAAATTAAAATCGACACAGTGAACACCATATTTTACATGGAAAACCCAATAAGGGAAAAAACACAATGAGGATTAACTCACAATATAAAGTGATAGAAAAATTGAATACAAGAGGCTCACTCCCATGGTTCGCTACCCAGAATAGGACTCACTGTCTAGATACAAAGGCTCACTACCTATAGAAAGGACTAACTATCCAATAGGGAGGCTTACTGCCTACAGATACAAAAGATGATAGAAAGATCCACCACAATAACTTACACAAATCCGCAACCTTGATCAGAAGAATGCAAAAACCTTCAGCTCACTACTTTTAGGAATCTGACACAATGAAATACTGCTACCTCAACTCACTTTCACATAATTTTTCTCTTCAATTATGTCTTACTTCATTACTTTTCATCTAATCCTTTGCATCTCGACTTGAATTTATAACATCTTCAACCTTAGAAACATTCTCCAAGGTCAGCCACATCCACTTCATTTCATAAATTCAAACTAGGTTAGAAAATCAACATTCCTGTGGTGGAAAAGAATGAGCATGCACCAATTAAACACTTAACCAAGACCAAAAGCAACATCTCAAATCAACTACATGCTTCCTTAATTAAATTTTAAATTATTCATATGAAGTGTAAACACCAAGTTGGCCAAACCTAATGAAAACACAAATGAACATTGAAGCACACGCTTTCCCACAAGAAGATAACATGTGGATGATATAACATGCTTCATCATGCATGAGAACACATCTTAGATACTTCTAGATACATCTCCAACAAGTGTAACAACATTCAAACATAGAACTCTTTCCAAAAATCCATCTGGACTATGCAATCCCACACAACTCTGAATCTCATCTTTCAGAGCACCAAAACTCAAACATCTCTACTAGAACCTAGAGAACATCATTACAAGACATATTCCAGATTTGCAAGACTTGAAACAAAATAGCAGGGGACTGTAGAGCAGAAAAATTTATCCCAGTCCATAGATAACCAACTTTGCCAAAATAGTTCACACATCAATGAACAAAAATTTCACCTTCTATCAAACCAATAGTAAAAAATTAGGAGATATCACCAACATATCACCAAAAACAAACCTTCAAATCTAGATAAGCATAGGATCATCATGGAAGAAATGCAGAGCACATACCGAAGCACATTTTGAACACATATATAACTCTGATTTCACTCTTTATAAATTTTCTCAAAAGCACTTGGTAACACATCATTTTAGCACATCTACAACATCATAAGAATAGCTCCATGTACTCACAACATGTCAAGAACATCTCAACTATACATGCACAATCTACAACATTCTAAACTGTGTTGATATCAATGAAAACATTAATGAAAACACCACCACACTTTCTCATACTTGCAAAAATCTCCCCCTTTTTCATTGATGGAAACACATTATGTGAAAAACCATCAAAGACCGCATCCTACACAATATTTTGGGAGAACACCTTTTCTCTCTCTTTTAATATTTTTCACATGACTCTTTCTCCCCCTTTGACATCAATGGAAAGGATCAAAAGATTTGATCACTCCCCCTTAGGAGTGTACCCATTCAACTCATACTACAACAATGAAAACTTTCTACTCCCACTACGAAGTAGACCCATTGATCAATCTAGATATATGAAAAATTTGTGAATCCACTATACTAATCCACCTCCATGTGTAGCCAATTCAAACGGCCAATGACCCCCAACCTCTCCCTAAGATACTCAAAATTATCCTTCAGTAGAGCATTGGTGAATATATTTGCAATATGCTCCTTTGTTAACACATACTCCATCCTGACTTTGTTCTCCAACACCTTCTCTCTTAGGAAATGATATCTGATAGATATTTGTTTTGTTCTTGAATGCATTACTAGATTCTTTGAAATGTTTATATCACTTGTATTATCACAAAAAATAGGAATAGGCTCTCCACATACCCCTCCAATATCTTTCAGAGTTTGCTTCAATGACAAAACCAATGTGCAACAAGATGTTGCAGAAATATACTCTTCTTTTGCATTGGATAAAGAAACTAAGTCCTATTTCTTACTCAACCAAGAAACCAATCTTCTGCCAAGAAATAAAGCACCTCCATCGGTACTCTTCCGGTCATCCACACAACCAACCCAATCTACATTGGTATAAGCACTTAAAGTGAAATTAGCATCCTTAGGATACCATAAGCCATTATCTGGTATACCTTTAAGCTATTTGAATATCCCCTTTATAGCTATAACATGTGCTTCTTTAGGTTCTTCTTGAAATCTAGCAACTAAAAATATTGCATACATGATATCTGGTTTGGTAGCAATATGATACAACAGCCCACTGATCATAGATCTATATTTTCTCTAATCAACTTTAGCAGATTCATCATCTATACTCATCTTACATTTGGTCACTATAGGAGTACTAACTGGTTTGGATTCATCTATTCCAAAAATCTTTAACAACTCTTTCACATACTTAGATTATGAAATGAATATCCCTTTATTAGTTTGATTTACTTAAAGACCAAGAAAGAAATTCAACTCACCAATCATGGACATTTCAAATTATTTTTGCATTTCCTTTGTAAATCTCTTACACATACTTTCATTTCCTCCAAAGATGATATCATCAACATATACTGCTGCTATCAACTTTTTACTACCTTTCACTTTGAACTAGATATTGTTGTTAGAAGAGCCTTTGTTGAATCCTTGTTGTGTCAGGTATCTATCCAATCTTGCATACCATGCTCTGGGCACTTTTTTCAATCCATACAATGCCTTCTTTAATTTACAAACCATATCTAGTTTATCTGATAACTAAAATCCTTTAGGTTGTTCCATGTATACTTCTTCCAATTCACCATTCAGAAATGCATGCTTGACATCCATCTGATATACTTTGAAATCCTTGTAGGTAGAAAATTCCAAAAACATCCTAATAGCTTCCATTATTTCCATTGGGGCAAATGTCTCTTCAAATTATATGCCTCCAACTTGTGAGTATCCCTTTCATACAAGTCTTGCTTTGTTTCTTATAATTTCACCATTTTCATTCAACTTATTCCTAAACACCCACTTTGAACCAATTACATTCTTATTCACGGGTCTAGGAACCATTTCCCATGTCTAATTCTTCTCTATTTGTTGCAACTCTTCTTTCATAGCTCTAACCCAACTTTCATCTTCACATGCTTTACATATATAATTAGGTTCAATTTTAGAATGTAAGCACATATTTACCTTAGTTGCCACTTTACTTCTTGTCTTCACACCTTCACTCTTATCTCCTATTATCTATTCTTCTGGATGATTCTTCTAGACATACTTAGGAGTCTTAACAACAGGTTATGGAGTTTCTTCTTCTTCAATCTATTCTTCTTCTTCCTCCTCCTTATTCTCTTTAGGCACTTGTCCACAGATAGGATCATCAAGTTCAACCTCACTTATCTCAATGTTTTTGTGCATATCCTCATCAACCTTCACATTAGCACTCTCAACAATCTTCCTCAATCTTTTATTAAAGAATCTATATGTTTTCCTAGTAGTTGTATATCTAAGTAAAATACCTTCATCACATCTAGCATCAAACTTCCCAAGATTTTCATCATCTCTTTTAATGTAACATTTGCTTCCAAACACCTTAGAGTATTTCACAATAGGAGCATTACCAGTCCATAACTCATAAGGATTTTTTGTGTTGTTGCCTTTGATCTAAACTCTATTAAGAACATAAATAGTAGTCTGTATTTCCTCTCTCTAGTACACATCAAGTACATTTCCTTCTTTCATCATGGTTCTTGTAGCTTCATGTACAGTCTAGTTCTTTCACTCAACCACTCCATTTTGTTGAGGGGTTCTTGGAGCAAAAAATGTCTCTTTATGCCATGATCTTCACAAAATGTATTAAACTCACTAGAAGTGAATTCTCCACCTCTATCATATCTGGAATATTTGATTCTTAGGTTCACTGCATTTTCTACTCTTGCTTTGAACACTTTAAACCTATCCAGAGCCTGAGTCTTTTCTCTAAGAAAATAAACCCATGTCATTCAAGAATAATCATCAATAAGGAGCATGAAATACCTATCACCATTTAGGATTCCTATTCTAGTAGGACCACAAAGGTCTATATGAATTAATTCCAACATTCTAGTAGTAGTTTTCTCTTTTCCTTTGAAACTGCATCTTGTTTGTTTCCCTAACTGACAACTTCTACAAATAGTATTAGAAAACTTTACGATTTTAGGCAGACCTCAGACATCTCTTGAACTGATCCTGACCATATTATCAAAGTTTACATGTCCCATTCTTTAGTGCCACAACCAACTTTCATTAACCTAAGATACAAGGAACTGACCATCAACACCCTTAAGTTAATAGATGTTTCCATGAGTTCTCCTTCCTGCAACAACCATAGCTCTGGATCCTTTTTTGATCTCATAGTTATTATCTTGAAACACAAGTTTCAAACCTTTGCTACACATCTGTCCAACACTCAAAAGGTTATTCCTTAGACCCTTTACATAATATACATCATCAGTGATGTGTATTCCATCAAAAATAGTTGTACCTTTCCCAACAATCTTTGCTCCTGAATCATCACCAACATGACCAAACCACCATTATACTTTTCAAGTTTAGTAAACTTACTTTTATCTCCAGTCATGTGATTAGAACATCCATTGTCAATCATCCAATCATCTTCATCCTGTCTAGCATGAAATACAGTGACCAAAGTACCTTCCATCTCATCCTTCTTATTCTCTAAATCACTTTTTCTTGCACATTTTCCATAGCTATTAGACATAGATTTACTCTCCAAAGCTAAGAAGAAGCATTCACTGTCATCATTCTCATAATCAAATTCATCATCAGAGATTCCAGCTTCTTCTCTAACATAATACAACTTTTTGTATTTCTTAACCTTTATATCTTTATGATCTATGTTCTTCTTATGTACAGTTCTATTTGGAAATATTGAAGCATAATGACCAATATTACCATAACTGAAACATTTAAAGGGCAACATACCTTTATACTTACCGGTACCTTTCTTCAAATTCCTCGTAAAGTTTGCTTCCAACTCATCTACACCATCACTATCTAGATCATATTCAATCTTTGTTGCTTTAAATGTTGTTTCTGTCTTTTCCTCTTTCTTTCCAAACTTTCTCATCTCAAATGCAATCAAGGTGCCAAATAGCTATTCTTTAGTATATTTCTTAGGATCATATGTTTCCTTAATAACTGAAACTTTTTCACTGTAACATTTCAGTAGAGTCATTAGAACCTTCTCAATTATATCTTCATCAGTTAGAGTAACCCATTGATTTCTAACTTCATTTGCTACTAGATCAATTCTCTAAAAATAGCTTGCAATATCTTCTCCTTCTTCCATTTTCATATTCTCATATCTATGTTTTTTCGTCAGCTTCTTTGTCAATTTCACTCTATCATTCCCTTCATAAAGATCTTCCAACTTCTTCCAAACTTCATAAGCAGTGCCTAGAGAGATAAATTTTCTTCGCTTAGTCTTGGATAAAGATTTGTAAATAAAATACCTCACTTTTTCATTCTCCTCATAAGCAGAAACCTCATCTGTAGTAGTAGGACCACTCGTCAGAGCAACATACTTTGTCTCAGCAGCCTTCTAGGTCTTGTAGCTAAGAGAGATAATATATCCTCTCATCTACACTTTCCAGTCACTATAATTAGATCCATCGAACATAGGGATTGCCAACTTATGCACCATCAGATATTCCTTAAGTGGTTAAGCTCTACACCAAGGAACCAAAGCGATGATACCAATCATTAAAAGGAGGAGGACACCTAAGAGGGGGGGTGAATCCATTGTCACCAAATTCAAACATAAAACTCCTAACACTTATCAACTTCACAACCACACTATTTTGTTATTATGTATGAACATGAAATGCAGATAAAAAAAATCCAAATCAACACAATGAACACTAGATTTTACGTGAAAAACCCAATAAGGTAAAAACCACAGTGAACTCACAATATAAAGTGATAGCAAAATTGAATACAAGAGGCTTACTGCCAAGAATAGGACTCACTATCCAGATACAAAGGCTCACTACCTACAGAAAGGACTCACTATCCAATAGGGAGCCTCACTTCCTATAGATACAAAAGATAATAGAAAGATCCACCACAAAAATTTACACACATCTACAACCTTGATCAGAAGATTGTAGAAACCTTCAGCTCACTACTTTCAGGAATCTAACATAATGAAGTATTGTTTCCTCAACTCAATTTCACACAATTTTTCTCTTCACTTGTTGCTTACTTCATTACTTTTCATCTAATCCTTCACATCTCAACTTGCATTTATACCATCTTCAACCTTAGAAACATTCTCCAAGGTTAGCCACATACACTTCATTTCATAAATTCAAAACTAGGTTGGCAACTCAACATTCTCACGATGAAAAAGAATGAGAGTGGACTAATTAAAAGACTTAACCAAGACCAAAATCAACATCTCAGATCAACCACATGCTTCCTTAATTAAATTTTGAATTCTTCATATGAAGTGTAAAGACCAAGTCATCCAAACCTAATGAAAACATAAATGAACATTGAACTACACGCTTTCCAACAAGAAGATAACACATGAATAATGTAACACATTTCATCATGCATGAGAAAACATCTTAGATACTTCTAGATACATCCACAATAGGTGTAACAAGCTTCAAACATAGAACTCTTTCTAACAATCCATCCCGACTATGCAATCCCACACAACAACTCTAAAGCTCATCTTCTGGAGCACCAAAACTCAAACATCTCTGCCAAAATGTAGAGAACATAATTACAAGAAATATTCCAGATCCACAAGACTTGAAACAAAACAACAAAAGATTACAAAGCAGAAACATTTCTCCCAATCCATAGATAACCAACTCTACCAAAAAATTTCACACATCGGTGAACACAACTTTTACCTTCTATCAAACCACCAACAACAAATTAGGAGATATCACCAACAGATCACCAACAACAAGCCTTCAGATCCACACGAACATAGGATCAACATGGAAGAAACATGGAGAACATACTGAAGAAAATTTTGAAAAAATACATAACTCTAACTTCACTCTTTATTAATTTTCTCAAAGGCACTTGGTAACCCATCATTTTAGCACATCTGCAACAAAATAAGGATAGCTCCATGTATTCACAAGATCTCAACTATACATGCACAATCTACAAAATTTTGAACTGCGTTGACATCAATGACAACATTAATGACAACACCACCAAACTTTCTCATACTTTCAATAGAAGTGGGCATCCAAGACTTGCTTTGATTTTTCTACTTTTTTAGGAGTCAAAAAGGAGAAAATAAAATAAAAACGACTCCTATCTTTAATGGGCTGTCAAGAATGGTTTTTAATTATTTTTTTTTTAGGAATTTGATGTTCAACAGTAGCATGGGTCATGCCATATTGGAGAGACCCAAATAAGGCATGCTAAATTAATTTCATGATAGGCAAGGTAAAATAGAAAAAAAACCATTCTTCAGCAATGCAAGTTTTAAGAGACAAGGAGGAGACATAAAGAGGAAGGTGTAGCATTCTCTATGAGGTTTTTTTTGGTGTTTTTTTGTAGGTTGAGACTAATTTACAACAGTTCATTAAAGATCCAGAACAATAGATTGAAGCTACAGGAGTTGCAAGTGGAATTGTGGTGTTGGGTTGTGAGATAGTTTGCAAGAGCTCATATATTTAATCTCAAATTGTATTTGAATTTTTCCATGTGCATATCATATGTTTATATGAGTTTCATTTTTTGTTGATCAGTCCATGGATGACTAAAAATCATTTGTAATCAATAAAATCATTGAGTTCTTGTGCAAATAATTTGTTGTGTTGAATTGGAATTTCTTCATTTTGTTTAAGCTCTTGTTGTAAGAGTTTCAGAGAGGGTTTTGATAGTATCAAATACTCTTTACATTTAAATTTCTAATTTTAAGTGTTTTCATGTTTTTGGAGCCCTAAGGTGGGTACCTATGCATCGGTACCATTTTAACCTATCACCTAGGACTTGGGTCAAAATTTGAATCCTTTTAAGTGTTCCTTAAGAGACTTGGAGAAATTAAGGGTTGGGAATTGGGATGGTTGACTTGTCACATCCCACCATTAGTCTCCAAAGATAATTTATGAGCTTGGTAAATCCCACAAGGTATCTAACATGTTTGAGCCACCTTTTTAAAGATTTCATGGGAAAAGTGTACAAATACTCTCTACTCCTCCCAAGGTCTCACACATGTATGAGAACTTGTGGGATTATGTGCCTTGGGGATGAATGGTAGAGTAACAAGTGTCTCTCCCCAATTCAAGGAATTCAAAATTTTAATTCTTATATCATCCCTTTAAGGAGGAGGGGGGATGCTCATTTTATTTAATTTTATTTTTTCTTAAGGGAGAAGGAAGAAATGGCTTGGAAAGGAGTATAGATTGAAATATTGAATCTCATCACCAACCCATCTCACCTTTTGGAAAGCTTAGAGAGGTAGGATCCCAAGCTCTATTTTAATTTTATATTTTAAGTGTATATTAAAACATTGGAATGTAATTATATCATGTGTTATTTGGGTTTTTCTTATATTTTTTAATTTGGTTGTTAAAATATTGGCTTAGGTTGTTATAGGGTATTTTATCCCACTTTATGAGAGAACCCCAAGTATTGGGTTGAGTGAGGGTTGAACCTTAAATGGGGAAAGATCTTTCCCTAGAGAAGTACGAGCTTATTTATGAGTACTTATTTCATATTTTTGGAGTATGGTTGTATGTGTGAGGAAATGAATGTTATTAGAAGTCATTTATGTGAATTAGGAATGGATATTGAGGAGTTGTGTTTATCATTATTACTCATTGCATGATATTTCACCTCATCTCCCCCTTGTGAATATTTATGTGTGAGTATATCCTTGTATTATGGTTGTTTCATTGTATGTGTGTACTTTTAAACAATAGATTCACTATTATTGTTGTGTGCCTATGTGTACTTGGTTCCTATGGAGGACTCCTAGATCAAGTATGTATTGTACACAAGCCAATGGTTGGGAAGTGAGAACCACCTTGCAAATAAGATAAATTTGTGTCTTGTGTAGGTCTAGAAGGAGGTGTGAAATATTGAAGGTTTTGGGAAATTTTTACTTTCCCCTTGTGTGAGTTCCTCACAATTATAATAACATTGTTGAAATGGATAAATCCTCCATATCTTTACAAGAGTATATAACATTTCTATTTTGGTGCCAAATTAATGGAAAAAATCTCAGTGAGCAAGGGGTCATTTTTTCCATTTCATTAATGTTTTATTTTTTAAAAGAAATACATATTAGAAGGGGGGAAAGCCTTCATGGATACTGACTTGCATGGCCTTGTAACCCCCTTAGAGACTGTGGCTCCATGGGGCTCGATCCCATGGGGCCATGTGCAGCCTGCACAAGCTAACCCCCTTCGGTAGGGGTTGAAATTAAATATTTTTAAAAATATATATATTTAATTAATACAATTTATAATATATAATATATAAATATTTATTATAAAATATAAAATATAATATATAATACATAATACATAATACATAATACATAATACATAATACATAATATGTAATATATAACATACAGATATATACATATCATATATTTATATATAATATATAATATAAAAATATATTTCTAAATATTATATATTTATATTTTATAATATATATATATATATATATTTAAATATGTATGTATGTATGTATGTATGCATGTATTTCAAACAAATTATTATATGTTTATGCTTCTTATATTTACAATGGCATATAAATTTTCATAAAGAACATTTTCCTAAATATATCCATGGAACAACTTTCCTTTTATTTCTACAATAGAAGCATAACTCTTTTTCTTATTATATTGATTAGACCTAAGTAAGGTAATTAAATTCACTCCAAAAACTCACAACTTTACTTGTTCATTCAAGGTAATTTAACAACTATATAAAAGCATTTTTGTAACAATAGTTATTTAACAATCATTCTCTTCTATTGAATTTATACAAATTAGCACATTAAAACATTTCCAATTTAGAAATTTAAAACCCTAGTCACAAAACATCATGGTTTCATAAAACCTTCCTAATATCACAAAGACCAACATGTTTCCTTCTTGAAAACCATAGATTGGGTAATTCCATGATAGAATCGAACATTATCACATATTCCTGAAAAGTAAAAGAACAAGAAAATATGTCCCAATGGTCTCTCCACCCAACCATAAGGTTAAAAAATCAACCCACCCCCGAGTTAGGGGTCAATGTATAGCTCTCCCAAGGTACACATACACTTCACATTTCCTAAAAAACAAAACACATAAAATATTTAGATAATTGCATCTTCACAATAAAAAGCATTCGTATTACATTTTATAATCTCACATTTCTATTTTTTTCCAACAATACCCATACACAACAAGAACAACACAACCAATGCACAAGCTATACCACACAAAACCCAACAAATAAATATAATGAATTTAACATTTTCTTTCACAAGATCTCTTTCAAGATGTAAAATTAAAATAATTTATCTACAAAAATATTGCAAAAGAAAAACCCTACCTTGATAAGTCGTCCAAGAATGGAAAATAATTGGTGAAGACTTATTCATGCCTCATCCTCTCAATACCTTCCTTCCTCTAATCACTTCTCTTCCTCTATTCTCTCAAAAATTCAATAGTGAAATGAAATATCATGGAAATCCAAAGGACAAGAAAATGGGAAAAGCCCTATCTTCTCTCAATCAGAAAGAATAAATAGAAAGGGGAGGAGAATCTACCTCTCTTAACTAACCAAACCACCAACTCCCATTTTGTCTACCATTTAGAAATGAGGATTTTAAAGTGATTATAAAAACTTAAAAGGGTATTTTTTAGGTGTAATATGTTGGAAGTATGAGAAGATTGGTGTTGTCATTGATGTCAACAAGCTCGTGTTGTCATTGGTGTCAACTGGTTAATGGAAGAGGTTTTAATATAATTGTTTGGGTACACATGTATAGTTGAGATATTGAGGAATTTTTTTAAGTACATGGAGCTATCTTATGATGTGAGATGCTGAGATGATGTCTCTAGTGCTTGGTTTCCAAGTGATTTTGAGAAAAGTTGAAGAAACGAGAAAACAATGAGATGAAGGTGTGTCCAGTGGATCTCATGACCTATCCTTTATTCTAGACTGCTATTGGTGGTTACCTCTCAAGGTGAGTAGGTAGTGACATTTTTGTAGTATGAAGTGAGTGTTGTCATTATGTAGAGGTTGTTGATTTGATATAGGTTGGTTTGTGCTCCTAAAGGGGAGTACTCAGAGAAATTGAAAGTAAGTTGTGCAATGTCAAAGGGGGAGAATAATTCAACATTTTATCATTTTCCATTGATGTCAAAAGGGGAGAATCATGTGAAAAGTGTAAGGTATCAGGGGGATAAAATTTGTGTATGTTGTCTAATCATTATTATCAAAGGGAGAGTGAAGCATGTTGAAAGAGGGAGATAAAAATGTTGTGTAAACTATCTAATCAATAAAAAAAGAAAGGAGAGTTATCTTTGATGGTTTTTCACATCTTGTGTTACCATGAATGACAAAGGGGGAGATTGTTGCAAGTATGATACAATTGGTGTTGTCATTGATGTCAACAAGCCTATGTTGTCATTGTTGTCAAATAGCTGATGGAAGAGGTGTTAATTGAATTGTCTGGGTATACATGTATAGTTGAGATATTGAGGAAGTGTTGTGAATATATGGAGCTATCTTTATGATGTGAGATGTTGAGATGATGTCTTTGATGCTTTTTTTTCAAGTGCTTTTGAGAAAAGTTGAAGAAAAGAGAAAATAGTGAGATGAAGGTTTGTTCAGTGGTTAAGAATGTGCTCTGCATTTCTTTTGTGTCAATTTTATGCTTGTGTGGTTTATATATGTTGGTGAGGGATGTTCAAAGATGTTATATTAAAAAGATGGTATGCTCTAGATTGTTGTACAATAGAAGTTGTGTTCACCAGTGTGTGACTGTGTATTACATAGATTTTTGGGAGAAATGTTTAGGCTTCGCATTTCTCTACAGTGGTGATTCAGGTCTTGCAAATATGAAGGTATGTTGATGGTGTCAACTGTTCTCTTACATGTGTTAAGAGGATTCATGGTTTGGTGTTCCGAAAGATGGTCATCCAAGTTATAGTGTTTGGAAGATTGGTCTAAGTGTACAAATTCTGCACATTCTTCAAGTGAAAGTTGTTGTGAATGAGTTTGATGGATTTTAGGATGTTGGAGGAATATTCTAGATTGTGTTGAAGCATGGTGTGTGGTTCAAAATTTTTCTTGAGATTTATGAAGTGTGCACTTGATTGATTAATGGTGTTTGCACTAGTAATGACTGAATTGGAGTTTACACTACATGTGAAGCGTATTTGAAGTTTGTGGAAGCATTTTGAGGTGTGTTAGGAAAGATTTGGGTCCTAGCTAAGGATTTGTGTGGTCTGTATTCATTCATATCCACTATGGGAATGTTTTGGCGCTGACCTAATTTGAATTTGCACACTTGAGGTGCATTACCAACCTTGGAGAGGGTTTCAAGGATGAGGATGATATAAGTATGAGTTGAATTGTTTAAGGAGGATAAGATATAAGAAAGATAGATGAATGTGAAAAGTATGTGATATGAGTGATGCAAAATTGAGCAAAGTAGTGTGAAATTTCAAGTGTTGGATTACCAAATGCAGTGAGCAGAAGGTGTCTGCAATCATTCAAACAGACTGTGAAGGTGTTGGAGCTATTGTGGTGGAATATTTGTTGCATTGAGATTATGTTCTTTGCATAACATTTTTTCTCTATCTTCTTTTGTCTTATCCTCCTTCAACAATTCAACTCATACTTATACCATCCTCAACCTTGAAACCCTCTCCAAGGTTGGCAATGCACCTTAAACATGCAAATTCAAATTAGGTCAGTGCCAAAAAATTCCTGTGGTGGAGAGGAATGAATACAGACCACAAAAATCCTTAGCTAGGACCTAAATATGTCATAACATGCCTCAACACACTTCCCAAAACTTTGAAGATGCTTCACATGTAGTATAAAAAATAGGTATGTTGTTACCCTTCCAAACACCATTAATAATTTATGTGCACACTTCATCAATCTCAAGAAAACTTGCAAACCACACACCATGCTTCAACATAATCTAGAATATTCCTCCAACATCCTGAAATCCATCAAACTCCACAACAAATTTCACTTGAAGAATGTATAGATTTTACCACTCTACCAAACACTATAACTTTGAAGACCATCTTTTAGAACACCAAACCATGAATTCTCTTAACACAAGCAAGAGACCAACACCGTCAACATACCTGTTGGTGTTCTGAATCGACTGATCAAATGAGTCCTAAAGAATAGCCAATTTCTTATAGTCAAACTCAAAGATGGATTTAGCCAACTAACAAGATTCAGTCAAAGACTGAAATCTCCTACATTTCTAGCTCTACAAGACCAAGGGGGGTCTCCCTTCACAATTCCTACAGACTTACTTCAATTATGCATAGACATTGCATTTTAAAGGAAATAATTCCTAATTAAAATATACCAAGGAAAGTATTAACAACTTCAAATTTGGCTATATTTTTGGTATCTCAACACTCACTTAGCAATTGGGAAGTAGAATTCAACACTAAGCTTAAACCCAACAACAGGAATTAAAATAATTTTGAATTTATAATTTGATTCTAAAAATGCATTTATTTGAATGAAAAATTAGTGCCTAATTTTGGGCCATGGAGTCAAATATGGAATCATAAAGAAAATATCATCAACAAATAGACTTCAACTAGTGGATTCAAAACTACTAATTCCTTACACTAACAGATCCACTCTTATTGTAATCCAAATTCTTCTTACATATCCACCTTGCACACTTAAAATCACAATTATTTTCTCAAAGTAATTTAACTATTTCTTTGAAATAGAACCATGAACAAACAACACAATCTTATGGAAATTGAGATGACAAATTCAAACATACTTTGTATATTAAATTCATATGGTTCAAAGTATAAAAAAATGGAGACAATTTGATGACATTCATGCTCTATTTGTACAAACTAACTAATATTTACTCATGAAATTGAAACATTACAATCACATATTCTATCTGTGACTCAGATTCAACATTTTTCTTTCTACCCAACACATATAGAAATTTAGAACCCCTTAAAATGAGAAAAGAATGAGAAGATATAGAAGGAAGAAGATCCCAAGAATTAATTTGTTGAAGACACCTAGAAGCTTATCTCTTCCTTTGCAACAACAAACTTTGCCTTAGAAAAAACCACTTCTCCATTTACCCTCTTCTTTGTCTTTACTTGCAAATCTCGTGCATCTTTTTACCCTACCTGTAAAAATTCACTTACTAGCTCCATTTTCACTTGCAAGTGAAAAATATTACTTATGGGTGAAAATCCACTCACCAATCTGCCCTTTTACCCTATAAGTTAATTTTTCTTCATATGTGATTTAATTCTAGGTTGTGAGAAATGATTTCTAGACACTTTTCACCTCACAAGTAGCTTGAAAATGTTTAAAATTTTTCCAAAAATTCCTCCCAGGAAATAGAAATGGTTATGGAAACTTTCTAGAGCATGAAAGAAAATTTCCCAACTTATATATGTATTTAAAAATGTGCTTGAAGACAAAAGACGTGATAACTCTTTAATTTCAGCTTCCTCAATTATTCATGGCACCCAAAATTTGTGCCCAGTGAATGGCTGCAATAAATTATATTCTTCCCCTTTCCTTCCCTATTAAAATCCATGGTTGAATGCCTGTCCACCATTTATTAGAAATTATCTTCCATAAAAATGCCCTACCTGCGACCATCGCTATTTACTTCCTCCATTTCCATTTCATTTTGGTGATGCACAATTTTTCATGAAGATTCAAAGGTTTTTCATAGACTCAACAACCAATAAGAAATGAGAATTAAATTCCCTTAATAGTAAACCTTTGAAAAAATTATTAAATTTTTCCCCAAATGTCATTCACGTGCCTGATGAAAACCATCACTGAAATAATTTGAAAGATAAACTCATTACAACGATGAGAAATGAAAAACCAATCTATCTCATATCGTTGAAACCATGTGAAGAGGAGAAGAGATTACCATGATGGGTGAAATGAGAAGCAAAGACCATGCCATCGGGTATCACCGAAGACAAATGGAAAAAGCGAAAAGTTGCTCCATCACTCAAATGATTTGAAAAGGAAACTCATTACCATGATGAGTGATACCATCACTCATCACTATAATTTTTTCATTCATTTATCCATTATGATGACCAACGGATCCTGTAAAAGGTTTGAAGAAAATGGTGAAAGCCATGAAAGTTGTGTTTGGACCAATCAAAGGCAAGAATTAAACTTGCTCTCCCCAAAAACATTTGGAAATACATTTTAATTTTACCTAAATTTATTTTTTACCATTCCTCGATTTTTAAAATATTCAAAAATATTTTAAATATTAACATTTGAAACATTAGAAGAATTGTGACTTCTAATTACGCCTGTAGGCCAAATGGAGAAAATTATTGCGGGAAAACTGTGACGCCTGGAGTTGTGAAAATTTGTGTAGGTACCTTATCAATTATTTAGAGAAAACCAATTCCCTCAAAAATTGCATTGTCAAAAGATTTCTAGGACCTCCTTTGTAAACTGGCCTTGGGGTGTGTTCGCCACACCCAAAATGCATTAAAATAACACATCATATGACCTCCATTTTTTAGTAAAAAGGAGCTATAGAAGTTTCAAACCAAAACAAGAAATGCATTGTCCTTATATTTTCAAAATTTGAAACTTTTTGGAACACCAATTTCAGCCATGTTGCAGTAAAAAAGGATTAGTTAACCCATCAAAACTCATCCAGGAAGTGTGAAACTGAGCATTCGTGTTACCATTTGAACCAAAATCTAGTGCAACAAACAAAATGGAAAAATTCATCCTAAGGTTCAAGATATTCAATGTCAAAGTTGCTCAGTCAGACTTTTCTGCAATTCCACCTATTCAAAACTAATTTAGGCTCACCAAGTCACCTCCTTGAAAAATTATGAAATCTTCTCTTGGGAAACCTCCACTAGAAACATTATATCATTTAGGACCATTGAACATTTGTGCAATAGGTCTTTCATTCAATCCGCATTCGTCACAAGATATTAAGGGTCAAATTTGGCCTCCTGAAACATTTTGGAAATGGAAATGTCAAAATATGACAAAATGTGCACATCTACTTTTGACTTGGTAAAAATATCAAATCATAGCCTAGGGATCTGAAATTAAACAAGGAAGCATATGAATGTAGGGAGAATTCAAGTCACCAATCCATTTTTCATGACAATCATCCAACTGTGAAATATCAGCTCAAATAGGAGGCCACTTCGCAAGACTAAAAGTTTGCAAACAACAAAATAGTCCCAGAACCCTCTAGCTTTGCTTTTCAAAACCCAGTCAAAACTTATCATGGGAAGCTGAAATCAAACATACATGTTCACATATGTCAATTTAATATTCTCACCTAGAGGTTTGGAATGAAAATTAACTAGATTTGAATTATGACCCTCCAAAGTAGGTCACTTGAGCAGATTTTTCAGGTGCACTTTTGAGTGTGCAAAGGAAAATTTTACATCATGGGCACTTAAAATTTTGCAAAATTTTATAATCCCAACAATACCTTTAGAATCATAAGACCAAAACCACCACTATGAAGAAACATAAAGCCAAAACATTTCTCCCAAACACCTCTATAATACACAGTCACACACTAGTGAACAAAACTTATGTTGTACAAAAAATTAGAATACTATCTCTTGAATATAACATCTTTGAACATATCTCACCAACATATCTGAACCACATAGGCATAGAATCAACGAAAAAAGAAACACAAAGAACATCCCAGAGCACATTTTGAACCAGTAAACACACCTTCATCTCACTATTTTCTCTTTTCTTCAACTTTTCTCTCTAAGAAAGTGATATATGGTTGAAATATCTTTTTTCCTTGAATGCATCACTAGGTTGTTTGAAATTTTTATTGCACTTGTATTATCACAAAAGATAGAAATAGGCTCATCATATAC
Source organism: Sequoia sempervirens (assembly GCA_007258455.2). NCBI lineage: Eukaryota > Viridiplantae > Streptophyta > Pinopsida > Cupressales > Cupressaceae > Sequoia > Sequoia sempervirens. The sequence goes on from VDFB02373365.1 coordinate 238,669,542, forward strand.
CACTTTTATATCCTTCAATATTTGCCTCATCCACAAAACTTGTGTGCAACAAGATGTTGTTGTGATATACTTATCCTCTATAGTAGATAAAGAAATTGAATCTTGTTTCATACTTAGCCATTGCACCAATCTATATCCAAGAAATAATGCACCACAACTTGTACTTTTTATGTCATCGATAGAACCTTCCCAATTTGTATCTATGTAAGCACTCTGTGAAATTACTATCTTTTGGATACCATAAGCCATGATTGAGAGTGCCCTTTAGGTATCTAAATATCCTCTTTATTATTGCAACATGTGACTCTCTAGGATCTTCTTGAAATCTAACCACAAGAAAAACTGCATGCATGATATACGGTCTAGTAGTAGTTAGATATAGTAGTCCACCAATCATAGATTTGTACTTTCTCTAATAAGCCTGAGGGGATTCATCATTCTTGTTCAATTTACAACTAGTAACCATAGGAGTACATACTAGTTTGGATTCTTCCATTCCAAACTTCTTTAATATTTCTTTGACATACTTTGACTATGAAATGAACATGCCATATTTGTTTGATTGATTTGTATCCCAAGGAATAAATTCTTCTCCCCAAACATAGACATCTCAAACTCCTACAGACTTCTTACACATAGCTTCATTGCCTCCAAAGATTATGTCATCAACATACACAACTACAATCAAGATTTTATCTTTCTCAACCTTAAAGTAAAGGTTACTATCTATGGCTCCTTTATTGAATGTTTGATGTATCAAATACTTATCCAACCTTGCATACCAAGCTCTAGGAGCTTGCTTCAATCCATACAATGCCTTCTTCAATTTGCAAACCATATTAGGCTTACCTAACAACTAAAATCCTTTCGGTTGTTCCATGTGTACTTATTTCAACTCTCCATTCAAGAAAGCAGACTCCACATCCATCTGATAAACTTTAAAATATTTATGTTCTACAAAATCCAAAAATATCCTAATTGCCTCCATTCTAGCCACCAGAGCAAATGTCTCCTCAAAGTCTTTTCCTTCAACTTTTTTTGATTTTCTATCCTTGAAAGTAGTGTCCATTCTTGTGCCATTATTCAGACCAAATTTTCTCATTTCAAATGCAATTAGTGTTCCAAACAACTAATCTCTAGTGTAAGTATTGAAAGTTGCAACTTCCTCAATAGCATAAAAATTCTGACTATAAGAATCATGAAGAGTTTTGATAATTTTCTTTACCACTTTAGGTTCTTTGAATTTATTCTTCTTTGTAGGCGGGTTCATCTGATTCATATCCATCTATCACCACTGAATACTATAGATCTTAATCCACTTTGACACTTGCACTCTCAATATTTCTTAACCTTTCATTGTAACATCTATAAGCTTTACTCTTAGTATAATATCCAAGATACATTCATCAGACCTTGCATCAAACTTTCCTAAGATTTCTTCATCTCTTCTGATATAGCATTTGCTTCCAAACACTCTGAAGTACTTGATAGTAGGGATCCTTCCATACCATAACTCATAGTGAGTCTTTGTGTTGTTTTCCTTTTCTTGAACTTTGTTAAGTATGTAAACAATAGTATGAATTGGTTCTCTTCATTCTGGTAGTGATCCTTTTGTACCGATTTTTCTATTACTTATATTGTGAGATAATCCTCATCGTGGTTTTTCCCTCATTGGGTTTTCCATGTAGATTTGGTGTTCTCTTTTGTTTGGTGTTGAAGTTGTTTCAGTTTTTGTTATTTTATTTTCATGTTAATTCATCATAACAAATTAAGGGTTTAATTAATGCATGTAGATTTGATTACTATTGAGGGTTTCGATGTTTTAATTAGATACAACTAATTAACCCCCCCCCTCTCAGTTGACTTGTTCATTCAACATAAAAAATCCCTTACCCATATGTTTAGCACCTAGGGAAAATTTAGGATTATAAAAGGTTAATTTAATTCACATAAGAACCACATAAATAAAAAAATGGAAAAATACCATGAGATAACTCACAAGGGTAATAAATTAAAAAATTTGCATAATTAAATGACCAAACATGTTATACCATTAGAAAATTTTACCTACTGACTCAACAAAAAGAGTTAGTACATCATAAGAAATGATAATAATATTCGAAGCATCTGACATATATTAAAAATAACATTTCAAAAAATTAAATTATTTTTCAAAATTTCTTATCTACAATAATTATTTATGAGATCATATTGAAATTATTTACTTGAATAAACCTTCAAAAGTGAATACTTATCAAATCTCCTTCAAAAGTGAATACTTATCAAATATCGTCTCAATAATATATACTCACATATAATGAACATTGATTTGCATATCATTATTGGACTCCAAAGGATTAGAAAAATAGTAACTCATTTAATGAACATTTGGTTTGAAATCGTTATTTGGGGTTTGGATAGCCAAACCAAAATAATTTGTATTGTGAAGGTGTAATTAATTTTAATGCATAGTCATTATTAGGCTACTAAGAGATTAATCATACTATGAAGAAAGTTAGAATAAAATAGATGAATATCAATGAAGGAGATTTAATTATTTCAATTAATTAAAGAGAAAAAAAGATTAATCATAAGATATTTAAAATACATGTTTTGTGCATGATAGTTAGTTTTTTGTGATTTTACTATTGCTTGATATGATTTAGAGGATTCTTTGTACCATTTTTTATTGTTATTTATTATTGCACTTGATCAACATGACACCCTTGTGCATGTCCTTTGAATAGGATTAATATCTCAGAATGGTATATCTTGTCACTAATTACCTATAAGTCTATGAAAATGTGATATATGTTGAAATATATTTTTGACTCGATTAGGTGTTATAAATACCTTATTGATAAAAATAGGCTTATATAAATTAAATCCTTCTTAGATTTAAAACTTTTCTTGAGTGATTGTGTGAAATGATATGAATTTTATTTCAATTCAATTGTATTTGGTATAGGAAAATAGGATATTCATGTAGTCTAGAATGCATGACTATCATCTCAAAATGCATTCTAAGTATATAGATTATATAATACTCAACAATGAGTAACTACATAATATAGAATATACATGTCATTCACTAGATTAATGCTATGTGATCACATTATTATTAAAATTGTGAATTTAAAATGAACATATAAATAATTATTGAAAGTCTGTCTATAAATTAAAAATAACAAATCCATTATCCCACAAAATCAACTATGATATATTAACTCTATCTAACTTTCTACTTTGAAGAAAAGTATCATTACATCTTCAGCACCAACAAATAATTGACTCAGAGGAGCTTTATGAAGAACAACAACTAGCCGAATCTATGAATACCAGCAAGATAGAACACTTCGCTTTCCGTTGTAATCACATAATGACGCCTTATTATTTTTGAGTCTTTACCACTGCCATTTACCACCGACTTCTTGGATGTAAGGTTCCAAATTAAAGATCACATTAAATCATTACTTAGAGTATGCAGTTTCACTTTAACTCTCACTGTCAGCTGATGTAGACAAAAAAAAGAATCAGATGCCAATCTATAACTAGATCTTGCTTTAAAAAAATTCCTATTTGCAGATAAGAGCAGACAAATGCTATTGTAGAACACCAAACTAATAAATATTTAGGGATGGGCATGCCTGGACAAGATCTGTATTTAGATATTTGAATAGACTAAATAGATTGAATATTTGAATGGCAAGCTTAGCAAAGATGACGCATGGCTATATAAGCCTCTACTGGGAAAAAAACAAAAGGTGATCAAAAAAGGATGTAGAAGAGAATTATACCTAGGGAAATCAATTAAGAATGTTACAAATGTTAGGAATTAATAAAATTTAACATTTAACCATGACAATAAAGTTACTCAAAATCATAGTAGCCAGTACGATTTAGCTGAATATGGCAATTTATAATTTATGACCAATTAAACATGCTTAATCTATATCTTATTAAGAGTAAAAGGAATTAACATTTTCTTTAGGTTAGTCTAAGTCAATCTAATAACATGTATACATATAAGTACAATTGCATAACATTAAATCATCAATGATGAGAGATTATTTGATTTTTAAATGTTTAAATAAATGAAAATGAATGTTCTTTTACACAAGTACATAATATTAAAATATGAAAGTTGTGTATATATTTTGTTCTAGGAGAAAAAGGTTAAAGGGGCTAGTTAGCCAAATTTAGGACTTTGAATTTGAATTTATATGGTCAAGTTTGCATTCATGGGGATGACCCCATGCCCATGGACCTAAAATATAATCAGATAGGTAGATTTGATCTGGTAGATATAGGTTATCTAGGTTTTGATGTATCGATAGTCATGAATGATAAAAGATAAGCCAAATGTATAAGATCGTGCACACATATGAATAAGATTTATCAATTTGCATAGGATCGCATTCAAATAAGAGGTAAGTAAATGAGGTACACATTGTACAAGATTGTGTCATTTGAAATCATGTAAATGTATCAAGACATTACCTCAAATGGGCACACAATTAAATGAAAAAAGGTACAAGATGGATTTTCATCATTGCAGTTCACCCCTATTGAGGTGCATGTATATCCTAAAGGAATCATATATTTTTATGTATGTATCAATCACATGGACAATGAAGTATATTTTTAGACACTCAAAGAATATAAAATGAAACAAATTACACAATAAAAGAATAAAATACGAATTATGTTGCAAATACTTCATAATACTTTAGAATATAAGCCACTTTAAGAAATAAAACTTTCAAAAGAATTCAATTAAAATAGAATTCACTATGATAATATAAAAAATCACTACCTCCTATATATAACATAACTATGCCATTGATACCACCTATGTTGACCTAAATACCTATAAAAGACTATGTAAATTATTATATAACTTGATTAAGGGTTATGCTAGCCACAAGTTAGCTTTGCATATCTTGATAATTATTATAGATTAATGATATAGCACATCCTTCCACTTAAAACCAACATTTTCCCCAAAGTTGATGAACTTTTGATTCCTTTGAAGGAACATTTCATCTTCACATGTCATATCTTCATTAGATAAATTCTTAAACTTGATCAAATAATATCTAATCATCGTCATTAGAAACATCTTAGTGTGTTTCTATGATTCTCTTAAGTTTCAAAATTATCATTTTTTCCCAATCAAGCTCTAATAAATCTACCTATGTTGAAATTTGGTATTGATTAGTTTTATGTATCATTCCATTTTATGCCTTTTGCTTGTTCTCCTTTAGATTAGAGAGCTCCACTTGATACTGTCACATTTTCTCTTCCACTAATCTAACCTTTTGGTGTATATTTGAAGAAGAGATGATTAATGGTAGATGGTTCTCAAGAACTAATTGATTAGCTTGATCATTATCCTTTTCAAGTGGTAGATCCATTAACATCTCTCCAATTATTAATAGTGCATGGAAAGATATTATTGTCTTTGAAACTTTATTTTCTCCTTATTATCCTTACTCTTCACTAGCCACTCATTAATTTGATGTTTATATGCTGTATATCAGGGGTATCAAGATCAAAACTCACTCAAAAAACCCTTTGTCAAAGTCTTCTCACATCAAACAAGGTGACTTTCTTCACAAATTGCCACTAGGCCTTGTAGGACAACAAACAGACTTTTTCCAACATAATTTACAAACCAAACCTCCTACCCAGAATATGAACACAAATTTGAGTACCCTTTTGGGAATTTGAAAACATACCTAATTTTTAGATGGGGTTATTTTGGACCAAGACCTTCAAAAATTAATTGTTACGCTGCAAAATAGGCCTAATTAGGCTTGTTCAACTGGGTCACTATATGGTTTTCACACTCAAAGGTTTAAATCTCCATTCCAATGGCTCAAACACATCATTTTACATCTATCAAACCCATTCCAAGAAAATTCAATCACTACTTAAGAGTTTTTTCTCCAAACCCTAACACTTATGCAACTATCATGCCAAAAACATGGGGTTTTTTGCCTTTGACATCAACAAATTGGCCTCAATCTTCATCCCCTACTCCTGCAACCTTGTGGCCACCAAAAACACCTTTATTCCACCCATTCCACCAAGTTTCATAAGATTTCACTATTAGAATGGTGGAATTTATTTTTTCTTCCTCTCAAAACAATAAAACTGTTGGAAAACATGCCTCAAGCTTACTGACATGAAACTCCTGAAAGAGAAAAATCGGTGAGACCCTTAGAATGTCTTACCAACTAGCAACTGTGTTCTAAACTTTTGAAAAGATTAAAGTCGCTGAGACTTGGTTTTGTCTTGCCGACAGGTTGGTTCCTGTTGATTATCGGGGAGACTCTTGGTGACGAGTGGCATCGGGGAGAGCATGAACCTTCGGAGTTATTCATTCCAACAGTGTTAGTCACAGCAAAAGTTCTATTCACATTGGACATTGGGGAGACTCTCAAACTCTTTCTGATAGCTCCTATCTCACTGATGGTTCTCCTCTCATCGGTGGGTATACTTTCTGTATGATCTCTCGCCAACAGTGTTGGTCTCACTGATAGATTTTCTTTCGGTATGAACTCTTGGTGATAGTGTTTCTCTTGCTGACAAGCCGGTGCATTTGGTATGATCTCCTACCGATGGGTATGATTTTGGTGTAAAATCTTGTTGATAGCACTTGTCTCACTGACAACTCTGCACGATGAACATCGGTGTAACATAAAGGTTCTATAAGACTCTTAGCAATAGCGATGGTCTTGCCGATAGTTCTACGATGAACATCGGTGAGAAGTCTTGCCGATAAAGGATATCTCGTCGATAGATTTTTGTTCACTGTGAACTCTTAGTGATAGCGAAACTCTTGCTAATAGATCTACACAAGATGGATTTGTGTTCAGTATGATGTCTCACCGATAGCGATGGTCTTGTCAATGGTTCTACAATGGACATCGGTGAGATGTCTTGCTGATAGAGTGAGTCTAGGTGACAGGTTTGAACTTGATATGACTCTTGCTGATGGTGGTGACTCTTGCCGATGGATAGTTGGTTTTCTTGTGATATCGGGGAGACTTGATTTGTTATTGGTCTGACTTCTTAGGGTGTTGCCGATACCTTTGGTCTTGTCGATAGCTATGTGATCAGGCATTTTGGCATCAGGGAGACACGGTATAGTGTCTCACTGACATGCGATACAGTTTGAACTTTTTGACCAAATGACTATCTGACGTGGTGTGTTCTGATCCAATGAGAGAAGCGGAATGTGAACCGTTGGCAGTTGGACTATTGTGACCATTCCTGTGTGGAAGATGAACAAATTGTGAGGAAAACAATTATGCTCTATAATGGTCGACAATGGTGAATAGTTCGATGGCGTAGAGTTGCTCGATGGAACATGAATTGATCTGAGTGGGTTTGTTGTATGCATCTGAGAGCATTGTGAGATTAATGTTCTATACAAATTGATCAGTGAATGTTGCTACTGTGAATTGACATCAAAAAGTGAAGTTTGTACTCTGTATGTAATTTTGTTTACTGTAATACAAAGAGGCTTTTCTTGGTGTGGTGGGTTTTTCTCCCGTAAGGGTTTTCCCACATAAATCTGGTGTCCAATTGTGTATGTGTTCATTTCTCTATTCTGTTATTATTTTCATGTGTATCTTATTGAACTGTAATTGCAAAATTTAAAGTCATATCTGCATTCTTCCTTGAGGTTTTGACATTAGGAGAGTTTGTTCCACACCTCAACTTTCCTTACAAGTGGTATCAGAGCCTGGCCAGTTGTGTTATCCTTGTGGGTACGTTGGATTTTTTGTGTGAATTATGTTTCAGTGGGAGTCTTGTAGAAGTCTAGTAATTCAAATTATAGATTAAGATGGCAAGCATGCCAAGAAAGATTGAAATTGAGAAATTCAATGGCAATAATTTTGAGTTGTGGAAACTCAAAATGGAAGATCTATTGGTTGATCATGATCTTTGGCTTGTTGTGTCTGGAATGAAGCCTACAGGCATGAAGCAAGAGGATTGGGACCTTGCAGATTGAAAATCAAAGGGGTTGATAAGGCTCTATTTAGCAGACTCTATTCTTCTAAATGTTCATGAAGAAAAGACAACATCCTCTTTGTGGAAAAGACTAGGAGCTATTTATCAGGGCAAGTACTTGGTGAATAAGTTGTTCTTGAGGAAGAAGTTGTACTATTTGAAAATGTAGGAAGGAGCATTTGTTGCTGATCATTTGAATGCTTTCAACATTTTGATTGCTCCGTTACCATTTGTGGGTGTGAATATTGATGAAGAAGATCATTGTATGCTACTATTATGTTCTTTGCTAGATTCTTGGGATCACTTGGTGATGGCTATTGGGAGTACTACTTCCTCTTTTAAGATGGAAGATATTGTTGCTTCTTTGTTATCAGAAGAGATGAGAAGAAAATATTCTAAGATGGTGAAGGAGACTCTTGCTGTTAGAGGCAGATCGAAAGAAAAAGGAAAGAAGGACAAGAAGTCCAAATCCAAATCAGAGGGGAGATCAAAGTCTCCTAGTAAGAATTCCAAGGTAAAGTGTTGGAATTGTGGGAAACCTGGTCATGTCCAAAAGGATTGCAAAGAGGAGAAAAAGAAGAAGAAGAAGTATTCTTTCGACAATGATTCTTCTTAGAGTGATGTAGATGCTTTCATTGCAGCCTTGGCTACACAGGAATCAGATGATGTCTAGTTGATTGATTTTGGAGCATCTTTCCACATGACATCTCATAGAGACTGGTTCACTAAGTATGAAAAATATGATGGTGGAAGGGTGTATTTGGCAAGCGATTCATCTTTGGAAATAGTTGGTAGTGGAAGAGTCAGAATTCAATTCCCTGATGGAAGAGTGGAGGGAATCAATGATGTAATCCATATACCAAGTCTGGCTCAAAATTTACTTTCTGTTAGTAAGTTGAACGATGTTGGAGTGCAAGTCTCATTCTCTAGAAGTGGCTGCAAGATGACTAGAGGCTCAATGGTGCTAGCTAGGGGTGCTCGTATTGGTACTTTGTATAAGCTGGATGTACTTGTTGTGCAATGCAATAGTGTCTCTGTAAAGTCACAAAAGGCTACTCATGGAGGAAAGGAGGAAAATGTTCCTGATAGTGAAAACTCTATGGAAGTTAAACTTCCAGCAGAAAAGACTATGCTCTGGCATCATAGGCTAGGCCACATTGGAGAAAAAGGTTTAAAAACCTTGAAAAATAAAAACCTAGTTGAAGGGCTTGATGATTGTAACCTCGAATTCAATTTTTGTGAACATTGTATATATGGTAAACAACACCATGTTTCATTCTACTCTAGTCCTCACAAATCTTCTAGTTTACTTGATTACATACATTCTAATGTTTTTGGTCCAGTAAATGTTCTTTATTTGTCTAAATCAAGATATTATGTATCGTTCATTGATGATTATTCAAGAAGGGCATTTATTTATTTTTTTAAAAGTAAATTAGAAGTGTTCAATCATTTTGAGGAATTTAAAAACCTTGTGGAAAATTAGACTAGAAGAAAAATAAAATGTTTAAGGATTGATAATGGCGGTGAGTTTTGTTCTGATGAGTTCGAAAGGTACTGTAAAGATCATGGGATTAAAAGACATAAAACTACACTCTACACTCTGCAACAAAATGGAGTTGTTGAAAGGTTCAACAGGACAATGATGGAAAGAGCATGAAGTATGCTAAGCAGTGTTGGCTTGGAGGAGAAGTTATGGGCTAAGGAAATTGCAACAGCATGTTATTTAATAAATCATTCTCCAAATTCTGCTATTGTTGAGAAAACACCTTTGGAAGCATGGTCTAGAAAGAAGCCCTCTCTGAGACACATTCGTGTCTTTGGCTGTGAGGCATATGCATATGTGCCGAATGAAAAAAGTTCTAAATTGGAAAAAAAGGTTGTTAAATGTATTTTTATTGGTTATAGTGCTGGCATAAAAGGATACAAGCTTTGGAATCCTGATACTAAGAAGGTTTTGTACAACAGAAGTGTTATTTTTCATGAGCTGAAACCTTTTACTTTGGATCTGTAGTCAGAGACAAAATCAGAAGATAAAAAGGATGTAGTTGAAATTCCTTCGACACTAGATAAAAAGGAATTGAAAATTCAAAATATACCTAAAACTGAGGAGAGCTCAAGTAGTTCTGAGAGTTCTGAAGAAGAAGATAAACCTCAGCCTCAACCTGTGAGGAGGTCAACACATGAAAGAAAGCAACCTGATAGGTATGGGTTTTCTTTGTTAGATTCTACTTGTGCCTATGCTTTAATTTCTAGCACTAACGAGCCTAGGACTGTGAAAGAGGCATTTAGAATGCCTGATTCAAACTCTTGGTTGGAAGCCATGAATGAAGAAATGGCATCATTAGAAAAGAATGATACTTGGAGTTTGATGCCCTTGTCTGAAGGCAGAAAAGTTGTTGGCTACAAATGGGTATTTAAAAGAAAAATAGGTCTGGATGTTAGTGTGGAAAAGTATAAGGCAAGGTTGGTTGTGAAGGGGTATTCCTGGGTAGAGGGAATTGATTATTGAGAATTTTTTTCTCCTGTAGCTAAGTTGACATCTATCAGGTTTATTTTGTCACTTGCAATAGCGTATGACTTAGAGATTGAACAGATGGATGTGAAGACAACATTTCTTCATGGTGACCTTGAAGAAGAAATTTATATGTCCCAACCTAAGCACTTTGTGGAAAAAGGTAAAGAAAATTTGGTTTGCAAGTTGAAAAAATCTCTGTACAGATTAAAACAATCTCCTAGAATGTGGTACCAGAAGTTTGACACATTTTTTTTCATTGGGATTTATAAGATCGAAATATGATCATTGTGTGTACTTCAAAGCTGAAAATGATCATGTTATTATTATTGCTCTCTATGTTGACGATATGATGTTCATAGGCAATAGTAAGTTAATGATTTCTGATCTAAAATCTCAGTTGTCTGCAAAGTTTGAAATGAAAGATCTTGGTGCATCCAGGTATATTTTGGGAATAGAAATAACCAGGGATAGGAAGAGTAGAAAACTTTGGCTCAGCCAGAGTAAGTATGTTAATACTGTTTTGGAGAGATTTTGTATGACCGATTGCAAGCAGCTAGTTGTTCCAGTTTTGCAGGGAACGAAGCTATCTGTTGAAGACTTTCCAAAATCTCCTACTGAGATGGAGGACATGACCAGAGTTCCTTATGCTAGTGCAGTTTGCATTTTAATGTATGCAATGGTCTGTACAAGGCCATACATTGCCCAAGCAGTGGGAGTACTTAGTCATTTTATGGAAAATCCTGGAAGGACACATTGGCATGTTGTGAAAAGAGTGTTCAGATATCTAAAGGGCACTTTAGAATATGCTTTGTGTTACCATGGAAATTTGGTTGAATCACAAAGGACTCTCAGCATTCAAGGCTATGTGGATTCTGATTGGGAAAGAGACATTGACAGCAGAAGATCCACCAGTGGATATATTTTCATGATGAATGGTGGTGTAGTTAGTTGGATGAGTAAGTGGCAGGCTATAGTCGCTTTGTCCACTACAGAGGCAGAATACATGGCAGCCACACACACCTGTAAAGAAGAAATCTAGTTAAAAAGTTTGTGTTCTAACATTGGGTTTCATGCAGGGAAAATTACAATTTACTGTGATAGTCAGAGTGTTATTTGTTTGGCGAAAAAATTCTACTTTCCATGCCAGGATGAAACATATTGATGTGCAATATCATTTTGTATGAGATGTACTAGAGGATGGAAAGGTCTCTTTAGAAAAAGTGGATACTTTGGAAAATGTTGCAGATACATTGATGAAACCAGTGAGCATAGACAAGTTCAAGTGGTGTTCCAGTTCGATGGGCCTTAGTGCCCATGAATTTCAGTAGTTTTGTTGTGCTCTGGAGGTGTCAGTAAGATCTTCATCAAGTGGGAGATTGTTGGAAAGTGTGCCTTAAGCTTACTGACATGAAACTCCTGAAAGAGAAAAATCGGTGAGACCCTCATAATGTCTTACCAACTAGCAGTTGTGTTCTAAACTTCTGAAAAGATTAAAGTCGCTAAGACTTTGGTTCTGTCTTGCTGACGGGTTGGTTCCTAGTGATTATCGAGGAGACTCTTGGTGATGAGTGGCATCAGGGAGAGGCATGAACCTTCGGAGTGATTGATTTTGACAGTGTTAGTCACGGCGAAAGTTATATTCACATTGGACAACAGGGAGACTCTCAGACTCTTTCTGACAGCTCATGTCTCACCGATGGTTCTCCTCTCACTGGCGGGTATACTTTCGGTATGAGCTCTCACTGACAGTGTTGGTATCGCCAACAGATTTTCTTTTGGTATGAACTCTTGGTAATAGTGTTTCTCTCACTGACAGGCTGGTGCATTCAGTATGATCTCTTGCCAATGGTTTTCCTCTTGTCAACGGGTATGATTTCGGTGTAAACTCTTGCCGAAAGCACTTGTCTTGCCGACAGCTCTACACGATGAACATCGGTGTAACATAAAGGTTTTTTAAGACTCTTAGCGACAACGATGGTCTTGTCAATAGTTCTACAATGAACATTGTATACACCTAAAAAATGGTCTAATTAATTAAATACATTTATTTGATTAATTAATCTGTTATTCCTCTACTATTAAATAAATAAAAATTATTTATTTATATAGTTCATATTTATTTCTTCTAAATTCTTTTTATTCTAATTTTAATTAAATAAGCAAAATTAATACCTTTGTTTTATTTAATTATTATTATAATCAAATTCTCCTATTTAAAAAGATCATATTACTCTACTTTAATTAATTAAATAAAGCTCACATACTTTGTTTAAATTAATTAATCACTCTTCTTTCACATTTAATTTAATAAATAAAACTCCTATAGTTTGTTTATTTAAATTAATATTCTATTTCTTCCAATTCTGGGAATAAATCAAATAAAATATTCCTAAAATCTTCTAAAAACTTCCACCTCATCAAATCTCAACAATAAAATAAAACTATTCAGTTTTATTAAATTTTTCAACAACCAACTCTTGTGCATTTACGGGAATGGCCATGAAGGGCTGTCACAGGAAAATATTCTCCTATCCTCTTGCCTAGTGTTTTCATGGGCAGAGACAATCCTTCATGATCATCTCCACCTTCTCATCTCATACCTTTCAATTCTCCAAATTGAATCTCAACCTCTGCTGTGTTTTCCCTCCACAAATGAGAGCCGTGAAAGCTATAAATACAGGTTTTCGGCTACAGGAAATGGATCCCAACTTATGCAGTCTTACTCTGCAGGTTTCCAAAGCATACATCATTCATCCAGCATCTCCACCATTCAACATTCAATCAAACATCCATCCAACATCTCAACTATGGCAGTTTACAGTAGTTTCCTTCTTAGAAGCTTTGTTGTAGAATCATTCTAGTTGCATAGTTAATCATATTAGAATAGAATAGCTTAATTTTCATTCTCTAAGTGTCATTAAAATAGTTTAATTAGCTTCTAAATCTGGGAGTTAATTAGATTAGAGAGATCTTTAGAGTTAGAGAGCAATAGGATAGATTTCTGAAGATTTGTAGTTTAAATTAGTTTAAATTCTTTAAATCTTAGATGCAATGTCCTATTTAGAAGCATAGATACATGTTTAACTTGTTTTCCCCATTCTACCGCTTACAAATTGGCACCCACCGTGGGGCATAACCCCATATTCTGATAAAATTTTGTGAAAAGTGTCTTACAAGAATCGGCGTGATAGTTTTCACAGAACCGTGACATTTTACAGCACACCGCGTCTCTGCTTTAGCACGCCACATCACTATTTCAGCGCGTCGGGTTTCTATTGCAGCGCGCCACGTCTCTGTTTCAGCGCACCAGGTTTCTGTTATAGCGCGCTGAGTCACTGTTTCAGCACGCCGCGCCATTGTATTTAAAATCATTTTTTTTATCTGGAGCCGACGCATCCGCGACCAGATCTTGTTTTGTCTATTCTTTTGATTAAAATTTACCAATCCTAGGATAAGAATGGATAAAATTTATCATAGGATAGAAATGGATAAAAATTGATCAATCCTAGGATAGAAACTTAACATTTTCTTGTGGGATTAAAATTGAACATCATGCTGTTATGGAGCAATATCTCCATATAGATTAGATCATTTCTCTTTTGGGTTTTAAAAAGAACAACTTCTTTACTGTGATTGGGTGATAAGTTTATGCTCTCCCCTTAACAGGGTGCATCAGAATACAAGACTCACTTTTACTTTACGCATTTTTCAATCTTTCATTAAAACCTTTAGACAGGCCTGCCATAGTGGGAAAAAGTACTCACCCTACGGGAACGACCTGAGTGGGGACATCCAAAAGCCATGGTATTCTAACCCACTTAAAAATTTATGTGAATTTGGGGAAACCCTCTTTCAACTGAAGTGTGTAGGATAACCATCCCCAAAATCTTTGTTCTAAAGATTGGGAGGTCTCTTGAGGGAGTTTATCCATTTGCCGCTCCGAACGAAAATCCTATCTAAGAACCTAGAAATAGAAGCACGCTTGTCAGTTTCTAAACATTGTAATACTCGGCGGTGTAGGGGCGGGGAAGAATCTACCCTCAAGCACTCACCATATAATTTCCAAGGACTGTTTGCTCAGGGGATCCGGTATCCACTTCCATCACTCTGAGTACGCACCTGGAAAAGACAAAAACACGAGCGCCCTCTAGGGGGTGACATGGCTGTGTGAGTCCATGCAATTCCAAGCTGTGGGTCGTTTGAGGATATAATGATGACCTTTTGTCTCTAGGAGTGAGTCTATCTGAAGTGTCTTATTTGTTATAAACCAGTGAAAATAAAAAAGAATCATGCTTGATTCTTGAGAACATACACTATCTGTTTAGATTCTAGGATTTTTAAAGTCAACCATTCTATTCTTACTTGCTGTGTTTTCTCTCATTAAATTTAGATAAGATCATCACAAAAATCTTCAAAATCAAAACACTTGTGGAATTCTCATGATTCGAGATTGGGTATCCACCAAGTTTGTCAAGAAATCTCTTGTCAAACGAATCAGAAAACCAAAGAAAACACTTGCATACAAACAACTTCTGAGAAAGCAACGATTTCTATATCAAAGCAGGAAAGTTCTACTCCAACATAGGACTTTTATTCATAGGTATCACGATTTCTCTAGAGGTTATACGGACGACTATGCTATAGCTCCCTTAGATTCACAAGCATTTTATCAAAGAAGAGCTCTTAGGCAACACCACAATCATAGTCAAAGAATTCATCCAGAATACATCCCACAACCAGCCATACAATACGATACCAGAGCAAGTGAGTTTCATAGAATAAGATAGTTTATGTCTTAGCACCTCATGGTTCTGTTTTAGCACTTTGGGTTTCTGTTCCAGCACTTAGGGTCTCTATTTTAGCACCTTAGGTCTCTGTTCCAGTGCTTTGGGTCTCTATTCTAGAGCTTTAAGTCTCTGTTCTAGCGCGTCAGGCCTCTGTTCCAGCGCTTTGAGTCTCTGTGCCAGTGCGTCGGGTCTCTGTTTTAGCGCTTTGGGTCTCTGTTCCAGCACTTCAGGTCTCTGTTCGAGTGCTTTGGGTCTCTATTCCAGTGCTTTGGGTCTCTGTTCCAGCACGTAGGGTCTCTGTTTTAGTGCTTTGTGTCTCTGTTCCAGCGCGTCACTCCTTTGTTTTACCGCGTAGTGTCTCTGTTTTAGCGCTCCAGAAAATTAAAAAAAAAAATAGAGAGTTGGTAGGACATTTTGTCAGTTTTCCCATATCGATAACAAGGTTTTCATCAATCCAGAACATTTTTTTTCACAATCCAAAACACTTTAGTCATACAAAAGGAAAACTTTACCATTACACCTAGATCTTGAAACATCTTGCAAAGTGTCATTATCACCAAATCTAAGATTTTCTGTCAAAATTTCCCTATCAAGGATTTTTATCATCCTTCCATCATGAAACTAGACAAGACTAAATCAGATTTTAAATCAAAAACCTCGACACTTATCCAATCAACAATCCAAGATCAAAGTATAGAGTAAAACTCTAACGTTTGTATGCCTATTTTCACACGATTAGCATATCAAAGACAACAACAAGAAGAAAACAAAAGAATAGCAACCATGGCTGAAGAAAACCCTTGGGGACAATATAGCAACACTGATCCTCTCACTAACTCACATGAGAAAGAAATAACTGCAGAGGAAATCGAGAAAGTTCAACAAGACCCTCATTTCCATAAATTTATGGAAAAGATGCTAGAACAAGATATGGAAAAGTATCTTCTATTATTAGCTGACAAAGGTGCTAAGCTTCCTAAAGACTTTGATGTCAATCAACTCAAGGAAACAGCCACACCTAAGACAACTAGTGTGGAAAACCCAAATCAAATAGATACTTTGACAAAACAAATCCAACAGTTACAATTGCAGTTCCAAAATATCCAACAAGGGCCAACAAAAAGATATTCCTTACAAGACATTTGCCCTTATCCATTCGATCCAAGCATTAACATGATACCATTTGCACGGTATTGTGAATACCCAACATACAACAAATACAATGGAAGAACCGATCCATTTGATCACATACGGGAATTTCAAGCCATGAGCATAGAGTTCGCACACGAAGACTCTTACTTACTACGATTATTTCCAAGAAGCTTAGGAAACACTTGCATGGAGTGGTTTTCTAAATTGGAACCTGGGATTCAATCTTTTGAAGAACTGATCAATAGGTTCATAACACACTTCTCATTCAACATCCAACATGGGGTAACCTTAAAAGAACTCTACAACACCAAACAAGCAAAGCGTGAGAAGTTTCTTTCCTTTCTCCAACGATGGAGAAGGCTATTTGCTAAATACCCTAGATCTATTCCTGAAGATGAGAAGATAGAGATGTTCATTGATAACTTAGTGGATGACATGAATTACAAATTGGATTTACAATGTCCATCTACATTTGAACAAGTTATCGAAAAGGGGCTCAAAATCGAGGAGGCTCTAATCAAAAGAGGAACGATCAAACACTTCATTGAAGGTTCAAACAATAACAATTCCTCTAACAACAACAATGAAAAGCCAAGATTTTGGCAAAAGAACAAAAATACTAATACCATGATTGATACACACACATCTAAACCAATATTCACCTTGACCCCAACCCCTACAAACAAACAAAACAATGGTCTTAATGTCAAAAAAAGTAGTGATCAAGGGAATAATCAAAACATTGGAGAAACAAAAACTCAATCATTCCAACAACCGTCCAATAAACGAAAATTCACGCCATTAGGACAATCATTGAAATCAGTCCTCAAAGAACTTTTAGACGAAAAACTCATTCAAGTACAAGAGGCTAGAAATTGGGACCCTCAAGTCAAACCATCATGGTGGAATGACTTACATTACTGTCACTACCATCAAAATAAAGGCCACATGACTGAAAATTGTTGGCAATTAAAACATGCGGTACAAGACCTCATATATCAAAAGAAAGTATTTGTAGAGGGACACCAAACAAACAAAGATCATACAATGTTCAAAAATCCTCTACCCAATTATCAGAAGGGAGAATCTTCTTCCGCAAACACCAAATGTAAAAACATTGGTTATGTTTATGACACAACGATCCTTTGTTTTTCTACTACCAAGGAGGATGAAGAATTATGCAACCAAATCAATCAGAACAATGACATTACATCTACCAATTTGGTACAACATATGGACAAATATGAAAACCAAATTAATGTAATCACACTCAAAGGGAAACAAGAGTACCAACCGGTTAATGCCACAAGAAGGGCACAATCCAAAGTTATATTGAAAGGAGCATCAATATCATCCCCATCTGTGGATCCTCCCTCTAATCAATATAATCTCATCGATCAATTATAGAAAATACTGGCACAAATATCCATCTTGGAACTTTTAAAGATTTCCCCATCACACAAAGAGGTTCTTGAACAAGCTCTTGTATCAATCACGGTACCTAACAATTTGGATGTGTGTCAATTCCAAGCTATGGTGGGACATCTATCTGCACCTCATTGCCTTTCATTTTCTGAACATGATGATGTATCACTCACCCATCCACATAATTCTTCCCTTCACATTGAAGTCCTCATCCATAAACACCGTGTAAAACGCACCCTGATAGTTGGAGGGGCTGGTTTAAATATTTGTACCTTAAAGCTAATTCATGCACTAGGATACTCAGAGGAAGCCATTGATACAAGAAGAAAAATCACAATCAAAGCATATGATGAAGAAGAAAGGTCCTCTAAAGGGTTGATCATATTACCCATTCAAGTGGGACCTATTGTCAAAAAGTGGTTTGCCAAGTCTTAGATAGGGAACTGACATACAACATACTGTTGGGACACCCTTGGATACATGATATGCAAGCAGTACCTTCTACCTATCATCAATGCCTGAAATTTCCCGTCAATGGACAGGAGGTAACAATCACAGCAGACTACAATGACACCCAAGCTTGTCATACATTGAAGACATCTCAGGATACATTCATACCTCACAATAGAGAAGTTAGCACATCAGATGGTGAGCAACAGCAGAACTTCATATCAAAATGGCTTCCAAAACAACAAAAATCACAAGAGATAAGGGTGGCACAATCTAACCCTTCAAATGTTGAAGAACAATTGGCTCCACTCTCACATCAATTCACCAAGGAAGTACAAATAAGTGACAAAAGAATAAGTGAATATAGTGTTGGACACTCATTTCATCTATCACAAATGTTACCCTCCTTACAAACGTATGGATAGCCATCTACAATCACCCAAAATTCAGAACAATCTACAACAACATTAGATGGCAGATTTGTAAAAGCTGGGAACTTAGATGAAGAATCAGAAGATAAGGCCATACTAAATTGGCTTTATAAGGATGAGGAAGCTTCCACTTGCACAAGTAATATCATAGAGACAAATCAGTATGGAAAGGGAAAAACTATTCTGGAGAAGATGGGATATTCAGGACAGGGACCTCTTGGGTTAAGGAAACAAGGCATAACAGAACCAATCTAGCCTCTTACGCTACAACATAAGGATAAAATGGGGTTAGGATATACAGCAAAACAAGGATCTCTTGATCAAGGGAAACAAAGTGTAATAGAACCAATCCAAGTCCTCGCAATTCAGCAAAATGATAGAACTGGACTAGGATACACCGAAGAAGCAAGAGCATAAATCACCAATAAAACTGAGGAGCGTATTCTTCAAATACGGGATAACTCTGAAACAGATTCAAATGAATATGAGTGGGACAACTTATCAGATGTTTCCTATGAAGATATTCAGATCGACATTATCAAAAAGTATACCCCCCAACGCGAAGAAGGTCAAAGCTTGAGTTTTAATCCTATTGTCTTTGAATCACAAAATTTCGATGACTCAAGTGAAGATGAACGGACATCGATTGAGATAAATGATGTGGAAGAAAATACCTTTGTAGGCCTTGACATAAACATTAACAACCTAGATGACATTTCCGTTTGAGCTTTCACAATCGCTGACCTCAACCCATCTAATGATTCATTTCCTTTACTGCATCCCGAGCTTATCGAATGAGAACCCCAACACCCTATTGATCTCCCTGTTTTTGACAATGATTCTGCCATTATTAACTACCTTTGCTGTGAGAAATCCGATACTTTTTCTACCAATACTTCTTTTAATGATGCTTCTAGGCAGGAGGATGCCAAGCCTTTCAGTTGCAAAAATATGAAATTAAAAAATGGATCTAATGGTGAAAACCATTCTATGGCAGTATTTGATCCTAAAATAGTAAAAACAAAGAACGCATCCAATGGTGAAAACCTCATTGAGGCACCAAAGGATGGAAGGTTTGACATCCTCCCACAACATTACCATGAAAGATCATCAGTGTTGATAAAACCCACATAGTCTATTGATATTGGCATAGCAAAGAAAGCAAGAATACTCCACCTGGCAGCATCCCTGACAAATACGGAAAAGCCAGATTTTATCAAATTCTTTGAAGAACGATGCATCAATTTTGCTTGGTCATACTCTAACATGCCAGGCTTAGACACAGATCTCATTATGCATCACTTATCCTTACCAGCTGGCACTAAACCAATAAAACAAAAGCTGAGAAAAATCCATCCACATGTTGCATTATTAGTAAAAAATGATTTGAAGAAACTACTAGATGCTAGATTTATCAGATCTATTGATTATGTGGAATGGATATCCAACATTGTACCTATTTCAAAGCTAGATAACACCATTAGAATATGTACTGATTTCCGGGATTTAAATAGAGCATGTCCAAAGGATGATTTTCCTTTGCCGAACATAGACATGATCGTAGATCTAACAGCTGGCCATCAAATGCTATCACTCATGGATGGATTTTCAGGATACAATCAAATCAAAATAGCTCTTGAAGACCAAGAAAAGACATCATTTACATGTCCATGGGGTACCTTTTGCTGGAACATCATGCCTTTTGGGTTAAAGAATGCAGGAGCTACATACCAGTGAGCTATGACAACAATCTTCCATGACATGATGCACACCTTCATGGAAGACTATGTGGACGACATCTTAGCCAAATCTTACACCAGAGAAGGACATCTTGAGATACTGGGAAAAATATTTGACAGGTTGGAGAAATTTAAAGTTAGATTAAATCCCAAGAAATGTGACTTTGGAGTAACATCAGCAAAACTCCTTGGATACATAGTTTCTACAAAAGGAATTGAAGTAGATCCAACAAAATTTAAAGCCATTATGGAAATGCCACCTCCTAAGAATATCATCACATTGAGATCTCTACAAGGCCGACTACAGTCCATCAGAAGATTCATCTCTCAACTAGCAGATCAGTGTCATCCATTCAACCATCTTTTGCATAAAAATGTGTCTTTTAAATGGGATGAATAGTGTGAGAGTACTTTCAATCAAATCAAGCATTATTTGATGACACCACCAATCTTGGTGCCACCCAGTGAAGACAAGCCATTGTTGCTATATATCGCAACAACAGATATCTCTTTAGGAGCCTTGCTAGCACAAGAGGACAAAGAAGGAAAGGAACAAGAAATATACTATATCAGCAGGACACTCAATGGACATGAAGTAAACTAAACCTTCATTGAAAAATCATGCTTAGCAGTAGTATTTGCAACACAAAAATTGTGACACTATATGCTCACTCACACTATCAAGCTCATTGCAAAAATTGATCCCCTCAAATATTTACTGAGCAAAGCAGCTTTAACAAGAAGGTTGGCAAAGTGGGTCATGCTCCTCAGTGAGTTTGACATTCAGTATGTTGAAAGGCGAGCTATCAAAGGACAAGTCATCGCCGACCAATTAGCAGAGGCTCCATTATCAAACTGTCATCCTATGACCATGGAATTTCTGGATGCAGATATCCTCAATGTTACAACACAACCATGGCAACTCTACTTCAATGGATCCTACACACAACATGGATCGGGGGCAAGAATTTTATTTGTCACACCTCTTGGGCACACAATTCCATGATCTTACAGGCTTACCTTCCATTGCACTAACAATGTGGCAGAATATGAAGCTTTGATCCTTGGAATTAAAGTGGCTATTGACTAGAAAATCATAGAACTACAGGTGTATGGAGACTCCCAGTTAATCATCTATCAAGTCAACAATGATTACCAAACTAAGGATGACACACTGATTTTATACAAGAGACTGGTAGATGATCTAAGAAAATACTTCATAGAAATCAAATTTGAGCAGATACCAAGATCAGAGAACAAAGCAGCAGATGCCATGGCCACAATAGCATCTCTTCTACAGATGCCTGAAATGCAAGATCGTTATCGATTTATTGTAGAACAAGTGTCAAATCCTGCATACACAAATCCCAAATCCCAAACCATAAGCCTTTTGGATAGTACCCAATCTTCCATTTATGGAGACATTTATACTTACCTAAAAGATAATATCTTACCACCAGATCTTTCCCCCAACCAAAAGCGCAACTTCATATGCCAATCTTCCAAACATACCATTATTGCTGACACCCTTTACCGTCGAGGCCTAGATGGTACTCTTTTGCGTTGTTTAGAACATAACAAATCCGCTTCCGCTTTACATGAGGTCCATGAAGGAATTTGTGGTACACATTCAAGTGGATTATCTTTAGCCAAGAAACTCCTTCGTTTGGGGTATTACTGGCCACACATGGAGCAAGAATCTTACCAATTTGTTAAGAGATGCCAAAAATGTCAAATTCATGGCAACCTTATACATGCACAAGCACAGGAGCTCCATCCATGTGCAACTACATGGCCTTTCTGTCAGTGGGGATTGGACTTGGTAGGGAAAATAAACCCATCTTCATCTAATGGACACAAGTTCATTATCACAGCAACAAAATATTTTACAAAATGGGTGGAGGCGGTTCCCTTAACCACAATCACTAGGAAGCAAATATCATCTTTCATACTTAATTATCTCATTTGTAGATATGGGATACCCCAGTCGATCATTACAGATAATGGTAGGCCTTTCAAGAACCAAGACGTCCAAGAGCTGTGTGAAAAGTTCCACATCCAACATCACTTTTCAACCCCATATTACCCTCAAGGTAATGGGCAGGCAGAAGCATCCAACAAAACAATCCTAAAGATTCTCAAGAAGACTGTAAACGAGGTAGGGCATGATTGGCACGTTCAGCTTAACCCTGCTCTTTGGGCTTACAGGACTAGCATCAGAACACCAACAGGAGCTACACCATATGCTTTTGTTTATGGATCAGAAGCAATATTACCTATTGAGGTAGAAATTCCATCCCTTCGAGTTTCACTAAAGGGACTCATTTCAGATGAAGATTATAGGATCTCTAGACTTCAAGAATTAGAACTACTTGATGAACGACGACAACAAGTTGTCAATCATTTGACAGCCTATCAACAAAGAATGTCTTAGAACTATAATCATAGGGTTAAGCCTAGAGTCTTCCAGATCGGAGACTTGGTCCTACGGGAAAACCCTAGAAAACAAGTAGACAGAGAAAATAAGGGAAAGTTTAAACCTAACTGGATAGGACCTTATGTCATCATATTAGCCTATGGATCAGGAGCATACAAGTTGTCTACACCAGAAGGATACATAATGGAGGAGCCCATGAACAGCATTCATCTCAGGCGATTCTACACTTGAGGATATCTAGTGCATGGTCAATAAAGTTGTCTTGATGAAAATATGGCAAACAGGCGTCATGATGACAGAAAAAGAGAGAAAAAAATAAAAAATACAAAAATAAAAAAAATACAAAAATACAAAAGAAAAAGAAAGAGGACAATAAAAACAAGTGATGAAAACCTGGCAAACAGGTGCTACTTGTGACTTTCACTAGCTCTTCTATCTATTTAGATACAGTTTTGTCATGATTGTTTCCTTTCATATCATTTCCATCTATCATTTGGGATAATCATTACCACTATCCATGTCATGGCAAGGATATCATGTTTTACCCTGGCTTGGGGGCAACATCCTAGTGTTATTTGGTACAATAGACTTTCAGCTTAAATGGAAAGGCAGTCAAACATGACAACACCAAGTGACGATACTTGAAAAATCCATCAAAATCCAAAACATCAGAAAATCCATCAACATCCAAAACATCAAAAAATCCATCAAAATCCAAAAACATCAGAAAATCAAAAATCCAAAAACATCAGAAAATCAAAATACAAACACATCAGAAAATCAGAAAATCCATGCAAAAACATTCATAAAATCGAAAACACAAAAATAGATTCTACATCAATTGAAAGTGGAGTCTGTGTCAGTCAAACTACGTGGTCTCTGCGTGTATAACGTAGGCAAGACTAATCTTTGATCATTCCTCAAGACCCCTAGGATAGGTCTTTAGGTTACATCATTTGGTCAAATGTTTGGGAATATCATGCAAACGTTCGCACACACATTTCAACACTGATGATCTAATCTGAATAATGATTTGAAAATACATTAAGTAGAATTTGAATTGTTGTCCTTTTTACTTTTTTTCATTTGCTTATCATTTCTTTGGAGCTACTCGATGATGTATTGAACTAGAGAAGCAAGGAAGGAGAATGATACCTTTTCTTTGTTTGCTATTTGTGAGTTAGTCATTATTATTTTGTGAATTGTCGCGGGAAGTGCTCTACCAAGTATCATGGATGACATTCTGATTCACTTAAGAAAATGATTAATTCTTGTTTGTTTACATAATAAATGCTCAGGTCATCTCAGTTTAATTATACCTCAATGCTTGTGTTCACTTGCAATATCAAAAATCATGAAAGAAGTACTTAGGTCATCATTGGTCTATCTCATATCATTGATGCTTGTATTTTCTTTCAACATTTTTAAAAGCTTAGTGATGATACAAAGAAAAATCAAAAGATTGTTAAAATGACACTTAGAATTGCACGGTTAAAATAGATTGCATCCATATTAGTCTTGCATATGCATTTATAGATTGTTTCAAAAGCTACCAAATTTCAATCTCAAAAGCTACACGTATTCCCTCTCTACATCATATCACCATCTCTTCAATATTTCTTAGGATATCATCTCTTTCTGAATCATTTTCTTTCATTTCAGTCATCTCAAATTCCATCCAAAATCTATTAATTCTAGCACAAATCATTTAATCACATCCTTGGTTTTGTTCCCAACCTTGTTACAAGCCTTTATCCAATCATCATCATCATCATCATCATCAGGATGTATCCTTCCCTCATCAACAACACTCTTATCATCATCATCAATCAATCTTGGCTTGCAACTTGACCGGGGCAACATCACGTTTATCCTTGAATCCATTTGTGCTTACTTACTTTTCATCTTCTCCTTTCATTATCTCTTCCTCATCCCATCCCCTATTCTATTCATCATTTTGCATCATCAAGTCCCAGTACATTAATCGATCTTATACTGGGGCATATCATATCAATCAAAGAAGTCAAACCACATTGCCTAATCAAATCTGAATTAGCTCTGATGAGACTTTGTTCAAATCTTGTGATCATCAATCTATCATTCAACCTCGCCTATCATGAGGTTAATCATTCAATCAATCAATCATTGAACCTCGCCTATCATAAGGTTACTCATTCAATCAATCAATCATTGAACCTCTCCTATCATTAGGTCAATCATCAATCAATCATTGAATCTCACCTATCATGAGATCAATAATCTTCTAAGCTATCAGGATCATTAATCATCATCATAATCAACTGGAGGAATCAGTATTTCTTTATCAGGAGATAAATTGTTTCATCACCATTTCTTCATCAAATCATCATCAAATCATCAAATCATCATAAAAATTCAACAATTTTGAAAAATCATAAAAAAATTCAAAATTCATCAATTTATCTCCCGTGGGGGCATATATTGCTATCATTTCAAAATTCAACATTTGGGGCAAATCAGGGGCATATTTTAAACTTTTCATCAATACTGGCAGCTGAGGCAAAATCATTCTTTGAAGTAATGTGTAAACCCATCACTTCAAAGAGGGGCAAAATGTGTACACCTAAAAATGGTCTAATTAATTAAATACATTTATTTGATTAATTAATCTGCTATTCCTCTACTATTAAATAAATAAAAATTATTTATTTATATAGTTCATATTTATTTCTTCTAAATTCTTCTTTTATTCTAATTTTAATTAAACAAGCAAAATTAATACCTTTGTTTTATTTAATTATTATTATAATCAAATTCTCCTATTTAAAAAGATCATATTACTCTACTTTAATTAATTAAATAAAGTTCACATACTTTGTTTTAATTAATTAATCACTCTTCTTTCACATTTAATTTAATAAATAAAACTCCTATAGTTTGTTTATTTAAATTAATATTCTATTTCTTCCAATTTTGGGAATAAATCAAATAAAATATTCCTAAAATCTTCTAAAAACTTCCACCTCATCAAATCTCAACAATAAAATAAAACTATTCAGTTTTATTAAATTTTTCAACAACCAACTCATGTGCATTTACGAGAATGGCCATGAAGGGCTGTCACAGGAAAATCTTCTCCTATCCTCTTGCCTGGTGTTTTCATGGGCAGAGACAATCTTTCATGATCAACTCCACCTTCTCATCTTAGACCATTCAATTCTCCAAATTGAATCTCAACCTCTGCTGTGTTTTCCCTCCACAAATGAGAGCCGTGAAAGCTATAAATACAGGTTTTCGGCTACAGGAAATGGATCCCAACTTATGCAGTCTTACTCTATAGGTTTCCAAAGCATCCAGCATTCATCCAGCATCTCCAGCATTCAGCATTCAATCAAACATCCATCCAGCATCTCAACTATGGCAGTTTACAGTAGTTTCCTTCTTAGAAGCTTTGTTGTAGAATCATTCTAGTTGCATAGTTAATCATATTAGAATAGAATAGCTTAATTCTCATTCTCTAAGTGTCATTTCAATAGTTTAATTAGCTTCTAAATCTGAGAGTTAATTAGATTAGAGAGATCTTTAGAGTTAGAGAGCAATAGGATAGATTTCTGAAGATTTGTAGTTTAAATTAGTTTAAATTCTTTAAATCTTAGATGCAATGTCCTATTTAGAAGCATAGATGCATGTTTAACTTATTTTCCCCATTCTACCACTTACAAACATCAGTGAGAAGTCTTTCCGATAGAGGATATCTCGCCGATAGATTTCTGTTCACTGTGAACTTTCAGCGATAGTGAAACTCTTGCTGATAAATCTGCATAAGATGGATTTGTGTTCGGTATGATGTCTCGCCGATAGTGATGGTCTTTTTGATGGTTCTGTAGTGGACATCGGTGAGATGACTTTCCAATAGATTGAGTCGGGGTGACAAGTTTGAACTCGATATGACTCTTGCCGACGGTGGTGACTCTTGCTGATGGAAATTTGGTTTTCTTGTGATATCGGGGAGACTTAATTTGTTATCAGTCTAACTTCTTAGGGTGTTGTCGATACCTTTGGTCTTTCCAATAGCTATGTGATCAGGCATTTTGGCATTGGGGAGACATGGTCTAGTGTCTCACCGACATGCGATATAGTTTAAACATTTTGACCAAACGACTGTCTGACATAGTGTGTTCTGAGCCAGTGAGAGAAGCAGAATGTGAACCATTGGAAGTTGGATTGTTGTGATCATTCTTGTGTGGAAGATGAATAGATTGTGAGGAAAATGATTATGCTCTGCAATGGTCAACAATGATGAATAGTTTGATGGCGTAGAGTTGCTCGATGGAACACAGATTGATCTGAGTGGGTTTGTTGTATGCGTCTAAGACAATTGTGAGATTAATGTTCTGTACAAATTGATTAGTGAATGTTGCTGTTGTAAATTGACATCAGAAAGTGAAGTTTGTACTCTGTATGTAATTTTTTTTACTGTAATACAAAGAGGCTTTTCTTGGTGTGGTGGGTTTTTCTCCCATAAGGGTTTTCCCATGTAAATCTGGTGTCCAATTGTGTATGTGTTCATTTCTCTATTCTGTTATTCTTTTCATGTGTATCTTATTGAATTGTAATTGCAAAATTTAAAGTCATATATGCATTCTTCCCTGAGGTTTTGATGTTAGGAGAGTTTGTTCTGCACCTTAGCTTTCCTTACAAAAACCAGGGTTTCTAACTAGTCTAAGAAAATCTTCTATAAAATACTCAAACCTTAATGAAATCAAATAAAACCAATTGCAATAGAACCTAGATTCAATACTTCATCAACTCCAATGCTTGCATGACCACTTTCAAGCTATACAGGGACATACCAAACTGTATAGCAGCAAATTATGCTTTAAAACGTAGAAAACAATGAATATTTATTGGTCAATCTTCAAAAATGCACACCGGAACCTTGTACCAGCCTTCAAAAGGCTTATTTAAAATAAAAAATACCAAACCAACTGATCCTAACTATCTCTCAACTCCCCAACCATTCAACTTCCTTCAAAACTCAAAAATGTAAAGTTGCTTAAGCAACTTTTTAGAACTTTTGCAACATTTACAAAATGCACTCACCAACACACCTAGCAACCTAAAATTGATTCAAAACACATGACATGGTCTTAAATGACCTTATTACAAAAAAAAACATGACTTAAACACAAAAACACCAACATTAGACTCCCTTTACATCATGAAGATTTAGGCCATACTCCCCAGACAAAATTGACTCAAGCCCCTTTGAGGATAGTGTTGCAACAATAGATTCATGATTGATTATGTCATTCTTTGACCCCCACATGACATCTCCATTTGGTAAAACTTTCCAATGGACCAAGTACTAGAAATAGGTGTTGTCCTTTGTCTTTTTGAGCTCTTTGGAACCTTGGATATATTCCAACTTCAGAGACTTGTTTGATAGATGATCCTTGACTTCTTCACCTAAAATTATTGTTGAACCTGCATCAGCACCTACAACCATACCTCCTCCATCCTTGTAATGATATTCCTTCTTCTTCGCATTAGGCGTATGCTTGAACTTGTCCATATCCCTTTGCAACTTACCCTTGACCTCTTCACCTTTGTTGCTTATCTCTCCAATCTATTGTTGTATCTCTATAACTATTGCTTTATCAGGTATATCAACCTTTGTCATGAAAGAATGATCACCATCCTCTTTTGAAAGAATGATCAACACTCCACCTATCATCATAGTAACATACTTCTTAATCCAATCTTGAATCTCCAAAATCAATTCATCCTTGACCTTCAACGCAATAGATATTGACACTAACTCAATATCATTTACCTCCAAAATCAAGTCATTCGTCATGTATGTTGTCATAATGTATTTAGTTTTAGGGGTGGCTACATGGTCCATGTTCTCCTCTTCTTTTACTTTTATGAACTCCTTCCTACCTACCATCATAAAATTAGCTCCCTTAGTCTGTCCTTTGTCCTCCTCTTCCAATGGTGTCAAAGTATAGGTAACTCCATCTTTTTCTATCTCATAAGTATTTCTCCTTCCATCATACATAGCATGCCTATCAAATTTCCAAGGCCTCCCTAGCAACAAATGGAATACATCCATGGGTAGTATGTCACATAAAATTCTATCCTTATACTCTCCTATGTTAAATTCCACCCAACTTTTTTCATTCACCAAAACATATTGACCCTCATTTAACCAAGAGATTTTGTAAGGGGTAGTATGTGGTATTCTAGGCAACTTAAGTTTTTCAACCATCTCAATTGAAACCATGTTATATGTACTTCCTAAATCAATTACAACTTTACAAACCTTACCCAAGCACTTACAAGTTGTCTTGAAAAGAGTCTTCCTTTTTGGTGGTTCATTTTCTACTGATGCTTTGATGAGAGTTCTTACCATGAGTGATTCACCAACCTCTGGAGCAGCATGTTGTGATGGAGAGTTTACACTATCATTGTACTCTTCTTGTACCAATTGAATCCTTCTTTCTCCTCCATGTGAAGTAGAGGCTTGACCTTCATTACATTGCAAAGATTTATGTCCAAACTTGTTGCATTGATAGCACCTTCCTGTGAACCCACTGATCCTCTTCCTTGACCTCCAAATCTGCCTCTAAATCCTAATCTACCTCCCCTAAATCCATCTCTTTGATCTTCCCCTTGCTCTTGGAATTTTCTTGTATCATCTTTTCCCTCATATGACTTCCTTGGGTTAGAAAATGAACCTCTTCCTTTCGAAGTTTTTTCTCAGCCCCTGTTTTGTTTGTCTTACCTTCTCTTTAGCTTTTCTTCAGCCCTAATTCCATTTGATAGCATTCCTCTACCATCCTTCGATTTGCCAAAGTCAACTCATCTTGAATGTTAAGTCTTAACCCACTGAGATATCTATCCACATTCTCCACATCATCCTCCATGTGACCTACTCTCATACTCAATTTATAAAATTCCCCAGTATAAGCTTTGGCATTCATCTCTCTTTGTTTCAGTCCTTGAAGTTTCTTGTACATTTGAATTGCATAATCAACCGGTAAGAACTTACCCTTAAGCTTGGCCACCATTCTATCCCAAGAGACAATTTTTTACTTTCCTTTCTTCCTCCTTTCAATTTTCTCATAATCCCACTATAATGGGGCATGTCCCTTCAATTTTGTTTTTTCTATCTTGACCCTTTATTCCTCAAGTAAATCTTCACATTCAAAGTAATCATCAAGTGTTGTAATCCAATCCAAAAGCTCTTCATCATTCAAGCTCCCTCCATACATAGGTACATCCATTTTTACCTTGTTTTTATCTATCTTGACTGCTCTCAGTAGCTTGGCCATCCTCTACTCATCAGGATCTAATTCCTCTTCCTCTTCTTCATTATCCTCTTCCCCTTCTTCTTCGAGGTCACTCACATCACCTCGAACCATTTCGCTCCTCTAACTAGTTGCAACAGCCTCAAGCCTTTCTACCACCATATCTTGCAGTTCCTTCAATCTTCTAATCTCTTTTGTGGTATTTTCTTTCATCTCATTCATTTCCCTAGCCATAATGTTACCTTTTGGAGTCATCTTGTTCTCTTTTGCTTCACACTTTATCTCCCTTATAGACCTACCTATGCTATGATACCAATTTGATGCAAGTCATGGGTATCAAAATCAAAAATCACTCAAACAACCCTTTTTCAAAGTTTTTACACATCAAACAAGGTGACTTTCTTCACAAATTGCCACTAGGACTTGTAGGACAACAAAAGGGATTTTTCCAACATAATTTCCAAACCAAACCTCATACCTAGAATATGAACATAGTTTTTAGTACACTTTTGGGCATTTGAAAACATACCTAATTTGTAGATAGGGTTATTTTGGACCAAGACCTTCAAAAATTGACTGCTACACTGCAAAATAGGCCTAATTAGGCTTGTTCAACTAGATCACTATATGTTTTTCACACTCAAAGGTATAAATATCCATGCCAATGGCTCAGAAAAATCATTTGACATCTATCAACCTCATTCCAAGCAAATTCAATCACTACTTAAGAGTTTTTCTCCAAACCCTAACACCTTTGCAACTATCATGCCAAAAACATGGGGTTTTTTGCCTACGACATCAACAAATTGGTCTCAATCTTCACCCCCTACTCCTGCAACCCTGTGGGCACCAAAAAAAAAATTATTCCACCCATTCCACCAAGTTTCATAAGATTTCACTAGTGGAATGGTGGAATTTGCATTTTTCTTCCTCTCAAAATAATAAAACCAAGGTTTCTGACCAGTCTAAGAAAATCTTCTATAAAATACTCAAAACTTAATGAAATCGAATGAAACCAATTGAAATAGAACTTAGATTCAATGCTTCATTAACCCCAAAGCTTACATGACCACTTTGAGGCTGTACAGGATCGTACCAAATTGTATAGCTGCAAATTATGCTTTAAAATGTAGAAAACAATGAATCTTTATTGCTCAATCTTCAAAAATGCACACCAGAACCTCGTACCAGCCTTCACAAGGCTTATTTAAACATAAAAAAACCAAAACAACTGATCCTAACTATCTCTCAACTCCCCAACCATTCAACTTCCTTCAAAACTCAAAAATGTAAAGTTGCTTGAGCAACTTTTTACAACTTTTTCAACATTACAAAATGAACTCACCAACCGACCTAGCAAACTAAAATTGACTTGAAAAACACATGGCATGGTCTTAAATGACCTTATTAAAAACAAAAAACATGACTTAAACACAAAAATACCAACATTAGACTCACTTTACATTATGAAGATTCAAGTACCCTGCACCATCATACTAAAGTAGTTGTCCATAAAAATATTACCAAAATAATGTTGTAAGTATCTCTTGAAATAGAAACCATGTGATAATGAATCCCTTATTTTTCTTCTCATTACATGCCTAATTGAAAGGGAAATAAGAAAATATATGCACCTTTGAGTATCGTATGTTTCTTTTTGATTTGGTGTTCAACAAATTGATACAAGAACATAATTTCATGCCTTTAAAGTGGAAATAAATATACTTAATTTCTCATCACATCAACCCTTAGAGGAAAAAAAATATTTTACATACCTGAGTAAATTTTCATAGCATAATGACATGTTATTGAACACTTTAATAACATGTAAGAAGAAGAAAAAAAGAAAGATAAAAAAGATAAACAAACACCAATATACATGGAGAAAATCCTTTCAAGTAAAATACACCACAATATAAAGTATTGAGCTAATGTATTAATATGCAACAACAAACATGTTACAATAAACTTGTAGAATCAAAACCTTAACATGGAGATTTAAATTTTTCTTCTCTAAAGAGAATTTGGCAACATAACCCTATAAAAAATAATTCTCCTCTCTTCATTCCTTAAGAAAACATAGATATTTATATCTAGCTAGAAGATGGATGCTCAAAAATGCAACATGTCATCCTCATCTTTACTACATGCACGTAAACCTAAAGATGGGCATGCAAGGCACCTGACTTCACTTGATTATGCAAAATAACTCAAATCTCAACATGCAAGGCATTTAAATGCATGTGAATGGTCTGACTTGACATTCAACTTACATCCTTCATACAAAGGCTCCAACCTATTATATTTACTTATACTTCCAACTCTTACACTATCATAATCCCATCATAATCTCTTACAACTTATGACACATGCCATAAATAAAGTTACATAGTGGGGTCCACAAATTGAGACACCTATTTCCACCAATTTAGAATGCATGTCATCATAGTCATCGACCATATAAGTTGCCACCTCACTAAGATAGGTGTTGTATGGTCTCATAGCATGCCCCAAGACTGTAAGACTTGGAGACCCAATTGAAAAATAACACTTATGGTGAGTGTTGGCTAGTTGAAAAGATCACTAGAAGTAAAGAGAAAAGAGAAATATTTAAAGAAAGAGTACTTTGTAATGTAGTGTTCTGGGTATCAGATATTGGGAACTAGGAATGTTAAAAGGAAAAAGGTTGTATAAATGTTGAACAAAGTGTTCTGGTCCAATAGTCGAGGTCTGGTAAAAATGCAAGTTTCGGTAAAACCAAAATCCAGGGAAATTCATGGGTAAAGTTGAATACTAGGTACTAGACACCAAGTAATGATGCAAAGTAAAGTTTTAAAATCTTAAGGTTATCCAAGATGTCTGATAGCCTGGTAATCCAATATATAAAGGATAATTACATAGAATTTGTGCTTTCTAGAAAGCGTGTTATTTATGATGGATTTATATAATAATAAATTTAATAATGATTTTATTTACATGAGATTTTTATAAATATATTTTTAAAGGGATTTAATGAGTGGAATTTGTGATTGCAGGAGAAGCAGATTGCGATGCAAAGTTCGGGTATGGATAGTCAAGAAAATTAAAGTTGCAAGAAGATCCGATGGTGTTACCAGGTTCAACGATACACTTTGGAAGCTCGTGCTAGGATAGAGTTCGTTGCAAAGATACACCAGATACTGAGAAACTAGGACTCTAGAGTTTAAGCCTACAGAAAAGAAGTGTATTCATTCTGGGGATTACTTATTCCTAGAATGTTCAAATCGAGATTGAACCTAAGTGTAGGAAAAGAAATTCCACCTGATCATTCTAAATATATGGGAATTTCCTACATCCTATTTATGCAGATTTGTTTTGTTCCAAGAAGGAACCCTGATAATAAAAGGATGAAAAACTTGAAGGACTTCAACGTGTAGATGAAGGTTGACCTTTGTTGACTTTGTTTGAAATTCTCTTACCAGTCACCACATTCCATGTGCCTTGATGTGATTCATCCCTTGGATTTCCTCTCATTTATTTGTCTTATCCTACCTATTTCTTACTTCTATAAAAGGCCAAGCTATACCTTTTTTAAGTTAAGTTCAGAATTTGTGGATGGAAGAGCCAAAACTTCTTTAATTTTTTTTTTTCCTATTTTTTGAATCATTCTGGGCTAAAAACTTGTATGCACATAGAATTTAATCAATATCAAAGCCAATTTTATAGCTACCTATCTCATGAATTTTTGTAGCTAGTTTTGTTAGTTCAGTCGAACAAGACTACATGGTGTGCCATTTAAGGGTGCATGCATAACCTACTCAGTGTCCAAACTAAAACCCCCTTCTTTAAAAGCTCACACCGTTTTATATGTGGTTGTGAAGAAATATGGTGAAGTATAAAGCGGTTTGCTTTTATTTGATTAACTCTTGGGGCATGTGTGGAGAATAACTGGGATAAATTTTAATTTTTAGTATTTTTATGCTTTATTTTAGATTAGATGTTTAAATTCTTGAAAATGTTTCAAAAATTAGATGAATGAATGAAAATTATTGAAAATCTTTTATTTCTTATGAAATTGTTGAATGCTTAAAGCTAAATTTACTTAAGTGATAGAAAAATTGTTGATGTTCATGAAATATTATTGTAAATCTTTTGATTTCATGAGATTATTTTATGATTGAGCTGGAAGCTTGGTACTGAATGTTTATAATTCTGATCAACCATAGACCCCTTGAGATTAACAACAATATCACATCATACCCTGAAGTGAACCTATTATGGTCAAGACATGACTACCAGAGCCTTGGGATTAAGCTAATTCAACCTTTTCCTATAACATAGACCACCCCTTAAGGTTGCACTGGTTCAATCTTTCAAGTAAAGATAGATTCATTGTGGTCTACCTATGAGGACTTTATCTACTTTGTTGTTGTGAGTGACATCATCGTCAATAGGAACTAGTGCTAGAAGGAGGGTGATAGAATTTATGTTAGTTATGAGTTTAAGAGATAGCTTGTAAGGCCAAAGTCTAATGCAAGCTGGTATTTCAAAATGGAAGTTGAAAAACTCCAAAAAATTCTTAACCAAAAATTACATCCGTTAAATTTATTCACTTTTGGTAGAATCTCCAAGTGTAGATTTCATGATACAACTGATCACGATGAACTTGACTGTGAAATTTTCTTAACTAGGGTAGGTTTGGCTATGTAAGGTGATTTCGTTAATGGAAGAAGTTTTAACTACTAAAAGAAAAGGACTATTAATGAGAAAAGAGTATAACCCTAGTGGAATTGAAAAATGTTAAAAATTTAATTGAAATATCAAAACAGTTTGATAATTGCAATTGTTATAAAGAAAATATTAATGTTTTGCAGGAAGATAGGTGAGAACACCGAGATTCAAAAACATTGCATAAAAAATGAGGAACAACGTCAATGAGTGATCATTCTCTTTATACGTGGAAAACACAACTGAAGAGAAGGAGTAGGAAAATCGAGCGGGAGATGCGTGTTTTCTATTCCAAATTAAAAAGTCAAGCTAAAAAAGGAAATTTTCCTGATGTTATGCAAGATACAAAGTATCAAATTTTTATTTTTTCTCTCTTTGATAACAATATAAATTGTGATATTACTTGGTCTAACAAAGTTCAAAGTGAAGACAGGACCGAAGACATGAAAATTTTTTAGAGGAGAAGAAAATCAAGAAATGGACACAGTCATTCATGGAATTAAGTAGAGTAAAGAGGGAAACCATGAACTAGGGTTGGATGAAGGTAGAGTATTGCTTAATTAGAAGAAGTGTGTGTGATCGACCTTTAATGAGGTCATTTTCATACATATGAGCCAAGTCATTGGTAAGTACACCTTTGAATTTATGTTTGTTAAACACATAAAATTTAAAAAAATTCATTGCTACAGTAGGAAATTTGAAATTTGTTTGAATGAGTTCAAGGATAAACCTGCTATAATTCATACTAAAACAATAATGGAAATAGTCATTGAAATTAAAATAAATTATTTTTTTAGGGTTAGTCATTTGTTGGATTAGAGTTTTGGTTAGTTAGGGTTAGTTTGCTTTTTGTAGGGTTTGTTTTTCTTTGCTTTTGTTTTGTTTTATTTTGTTTTCTTTGTTTATTTATTTTCTATTTGGCTCTTTGCATTAGCAAATTTTTCTTAACTTATCATACACATGAGAATTAATTCAAAGATTTGTAACATTGTGTTGTGAAATGTAAAATGATGAAACCATACACAATAAATACACATTTTAAAATGTATGACAAAGCTATATGTGTGTGTGTGTATCCTATATATACATAAAAGTATCAAAATTTGTGCTGTAAAAAGATCAAAAAAAGAAAAAAGGAGGTCACTGAGTTGTAGATAGGAGTAGCCATTCAGTCAATTTGGGATGCCTCATCCATCAGGGATAAATACCCTACATAGGAAATTTCTCGATGAGCTTCAAAGTCAGGAATATAGAGGTCAGAAAGGAAAGGCCAAAGTGGAACTACTTCTCTGTGTTCTAGGAATTGAGGAATATCATCCATGGAAGGAATCCCAATGGTCAGATGTGCAATAGATAGAATAA
This sequence comes from Sequoia sempervirens, assembly GCA_007258455.2. Lineage (NCBI taxonomy): Eukaryota > Viridiplantae > Streptophyta > Pinopsida > Cupressales > Cupressaceae > Sequoia > Sequoia sempervirens. The sequence continues at coordinate 238,705,870 of VDFB02373365.1, forward strand.
TATATATCCATATTCTCCAAATATTTAGGCAGCACTATTAAATTTACAGTTGAGCGAACATCTTCAACAGGAAGCCCAATATCCAGGAGTGATGTTATGAAGAGAGAAGCCAAGTCAAAATAGAAATGGTAGTATTGGTTGGATTCCACATATTTTTCTAAAAGGGCTAAGCACAAGTTTGGTATAGTGAAACTAGTAGTCTGAATGAAGAAAACTTTTTCAAGCCTTTGATTCATGATTCAACCCAAGAAAACATTCTGGCGGTGAGAGAAAGTCAATAAAATGGGAGTATCCATGACCTGGAAGCAAGCAAGTACTAGTAGACAATAGAAAATGCAAAAACAAAAGAAGGCAAAGTAAAAAGTGTGAAGAATTCAAGAGAAATGTGGAATTTATAGAAAACTATGAAGAATTTATGGTACATAGTTTCCTAGATTGAAGTCTTGGAAACCGCAAACAAGGTGGCAACCGAATGAGTTTTTCCATAGTGGAATGTTAAATCAAATTAATTTTTACACACAATTGGTGACAATTTGCTTCAAACTCACCTAGTACGAAGATTGTGAATCAAGCAAGTTAAAATTTTTGACATTAATGGTGGTCATTTCATTGTGTTTTTATTAAGTTGTATTAATCATGAAGGTTCTTATGTGTGTGAATCAGAAAAGAAAATTAAGTCTATGAGGCAACACATGTCATCACCTAGGAAATTTGAAAGAGATAATACGTGTGCATTGAGGCATGTGAATTTAATGCAGAATAAAGTGATCATGTTTTAGTGTCATCATGACATTTTTTATCCTTTAATGTGGTGCAGTGTCGTCAAATTGGAACTGCTAGCCAAGTATTTAGTAGTTGCAATAAAATTTGATCGGAAAAGGGTGGTAACTAATGGTTCTAAATTTAGATTTAAATTTGGTGATTAAATTTTTTGTTGCTAAATTTTAATTTGTGCAGATCTTCTAACATATAGTGAGTTGTAGTTAGCTAGGATTTGGCATATAAGTGGTAAATTTTAGCTAGAAATACACACCAACAAGGAATTATTAAATGAGTTTTTAGGAAGTAGTGAAACAATGAAGGGATTTGTATTGAATGAAAAATCAAAAGGTAACCTATACTACCACTGTAATTCCCAACCTAATAGCGGGCTTCATTGCTTGCAAGTTGAAATGAGCTATCAATGAAATATCAAAAGATATATATATATATATATATATATATATATATATATATATATATAATGATCAAATCTTAAGGCTATCCAAATATCTCTATCGAGGCTATAGAAGCCTAGCTGGCAGTAGAGCTATGTTTGGGGGAATTACAGAGATAACCTTATCGGGCTATGGATGCTTGACTGGCAGCAAGGCTCTATCCCTGGTTGGCTTTGGAGGATTACCATATTATGTAGTTCAATGTCAATGAACTAATTTTTTCACTAAGTTCCAAAAATTGGAATTAATCAAAGCACACACAAATATTTTTGAAGGAATTTTACCATTTTTATGTCAAAATCTAGGTAAAGGTAAAGAGTTATTATTGTAAAATATGCATAAATTATAATTTACAATTGGTTATTTAACCTCAAGTTTTGGTTTAAATTTGGTTTTATTGGTTACAAGTTGTTGTGTGGTCTCACAACATGCCCCAAGACTGTAAGACTTGGCAACCAAAGTGAAAATTAACGCTTATGGAAGGTGTTGGCTAGTTGAAAAGATCACCAGAAGTAAAGAACAAAGAGAAATCTTAAAGAAAGAGTACTTCGTAATGTAGTGTTCCAGGTACCGAATACCAAGAACCAGGAATGATAAAAGGAAAAAGGTAGTATAAATGTTGAGCAAAGTGTTCCGGTCTGATAGTTGAGGTCTGGTAAAAATGGAAGTTCCGGTAAAACCAAAGTCTAGGGAAATTCATGGGTAAAGTTGAATATCGAGTACTGGGTAACGATGCAAAGTAAATTTTAAAATCTTAAGGTTATCCAAGAAACTATCTGATAGTCTAGTAATCCAGTATATAAAGGATAATTATGCAAGAATTTGTGCTTTTCAGAAAGCATGTTATTTATGATGGATTTATATGATAATAAATTTAATGATGGTTTTATTTACATGAGATTTTTATAAATATTTTTTTTAAAGGGATTTAATGAGTGGAATTTGTGATTGCAAGAGAAGCAGATTGCGATATAGAGTTCAGGTATAGAAGGTCAAGAAAATTAAAGTTCCAAGCAGATCCAAAGGTGTTACCAGGTTCAATGATACACTTTGGAATCTCATGCTAGGATAGAGTTTGTTGCAAAGATACATCAGATACCGAGAAACTGGGACTCTAGAGTTTAAGCATGTGGCAGAGAAGTGTATTCATTCTGGGGATTACTTATTCCTAGAATGTTCAAATCAAGATTGAACCTGAGTGTAGGAAAAGAAATTCCACCTGATCATTCTAAATATATTTGAATTTCCTACATTTTGTTTATGCAGATTTGTTTTGTTCCAAGAAGGAACCCTAATAATAAAAGGATGAAAAACCTAAAGGACTTCAATGTGCATATGACAGTTGACCTCCGTTGACTTTGTTTGCAATTCTCTTACCAGTCACCACATTCGACGTGCCATGATGTGATTTGTAACTTGGATTTCCTCTCATGTATTTGTCTTATCCTACCTGTGTCTTACTTCTATAAAAGGCCAAGGGATACCTTTTTTAAGTAAAGCTCAGAATTTGTGGATGTTGGAGGAGCCAAAACTTCTTTAAGTTTTGTTCCTTTTCCCTATTTTTTGAATCATTCTAGACTAAAAACTTGTATTTGTAGATAGGTAAAAATCCAAAGGCTTATATGTGTTGAAAACAATAAACTAATTAAAACCTATCAAGCACCATGAAGCACAAAGTAGAATGAAAATGCAAATAAACAAAATATATGCAAACCAATTCTCAAACTAGACTTGATTGACCTCCATGGCTCTTCTCCACCTACATGAGAATGCGATATTTTGAAGGTTGATTGTTGGAAGAATGTTGGTTGCTCAATTCTGTAGCATAACAATATGATGAAGGTGATAGATGAAGATGGATGGAAGATTGAAGACTGATTTTGACAGAGTGAGGATGTCTGAAGAATTCGATACAAATGGTCTGTGAAAGGTTAGATTTATAGAGTTTTTGAAGAAAAAAGCTTAGTTGGCAAAGATCAATGGTTGAGATTCAGTCTCGTAAGATGAACGGTAAGAGATGGAGAAGTTGGAGAGAAAGATGGAAGCTAGAGAAAAAGAAGGAAAATGTTTCCTTCCCACAAAACCTTTAACTCAAAAATGAAGGCAACTTGCCATTTTTCAAGTTTAGTTATGAGTTGGTTTTGTAGTTGAAGATAATTCATTAATTAAATAATAAAATTATTTAATTTCATGTGACATGTGGTTTTGGAAGTTTCTAATTAAATATTGAAAAATATTTAATTATGTGTGAGATGGCTTTTTAGAAGATTTTAAAGATGATTTCATGATTTTGGAAAAAAAGAAGAATATTTGGAAGATTTAAGGATGATTTTATGATTTTGGAAAAAGGAACAATATTTACTTTTTTTAAAATAAAACAATGTGATTTTTTAGAAGATTTAAAGATGATTTCATGATTTTGGAGAAAGGAAGAATATTTATTTTATTCAAAATAAAGCAATGTGATAATTAAATTAAATAAATTGAAAATCTTATTTAATTTAATTAAGAAGAATTAGAAAAGTGATTAAATTAAATAAGTAATTAAACTTATTAAATTAAGATAGAAGAATTAGAAAATGAACAATATAAATAAATAATTAAATTTATTTATATGTAGATTGAATTAGAGATTTAACTAAATAACTTGTATTTAATTAATTACCAGACTTATTATAATGTGACCATTTTTAGGTGTATAAAGTATGCACATAGAATTTAATCAATATCGAAACTAATTTGATAGCTACCTATCTCATAAAATTTTTTAGCTAGTTTTGTTAGTTCAGCCAAACAAGACAGTGTGTTGCATCATTTAGGGGTGCATGTAGAACCTACTCAGTGTCCAAGCTAAAACCCCCTTCTTTAAAAGATCACACCATTTTATATGTAGATGTGAAGCAATCTCGTGAGGTATAAAGTAGTTTTCTTTTATTTGATTAATTCTTAGGGCATGCATAGAGAATAACCAAGAGAAATTTTAATTTTTAGTATTTTTATGCTTTA